>LR738710.1:340518311-340548500 GCA_902687465.1 Secale cereale | reverse complement strand
GTGTAGACGCTGAGAAACTCCGAGGGGTGCGTCTTGCCGTCGTACTTCTCCGGTACGTCGGGCTTAAAGTTCTTCATGCTGGGCCACTGGACGCGCCGCAGCTCGCGGGTGAACGCAGGGCAGCCTGCCGCGTACGGCAAGTCGCCTGGTTCACCGGGCGCGTGCGCGTCGACAGTGTTCCCAGCTCTCTTGTCGGATTGTCGCCGAGCTTCTCGGCGGCGCTCGATCGTGGTTCGAGCGTCTTCATCTCGCCGGTCGTCGAGGACCTGGCGCTGGTCTCGACGGGCCCGCGGGTCCGACGAGGCTGTGGAGCCGTCGTCGGGGTTGTTCCGGCGGGGCGGCGTCTTCTGCTTCTGCGGCGGGGAGTGCACGCTTGTCGCACCCCCAGCAGTCTTGTCGCCGATAGCCTTCGTCTTCTCAGCTTGCCGCGGCCGTGAGGCCGACGGCTGCTGTGGAGAATCATTGTTGGCGAAGTCTATCAGGCTCCGGATAGTGGCCCTCCATTCTTCGGCCTTGTCGGCCGCCGGAGGAAAATCGAGGAGCAGCTGCGCCCTTGCGAGCGCTTCTGCTGGAGTAGAGGGGAACGCGGGTGAGCGGTGCGAGGAGCGGGATACGCTCGGACTTCTAACAACGTTAGAAGGAGCGGGGTCCCGCGCCGGCGCCTTCGCTTTGCTTGCGCCCGGACGGGGGTCCGGGGCGTCCCGCGAGCCTCCGGTTTGGCCTTGCCCCAGCAAGCGGATACCACCTCCCGTGGTATGGCGCTGCGGGGTCGTCGTGTGCTGTGATGGACGCGGTGCGTCCACGGAGACCGAGGTCCGGTCGTCCGTCCTGTTCTTGGATCTGGTGGCACCGTGAGTGTCCTCGCCGGCGACCACCCTTCCGACGGCGTCTCCCCCGCCCACCGTTGGCTCTGGTGGCGGCGGGAGAGACGCAGACGGGCCTCCGACCTCCGAAGGCTTCTTCTTCGGGGCCATGGAGTTGTCGCTGACGAAGTTGCTGATGAAGCTGGAGAGGTTGATGAAGAATACGCCCGCGCGAACGCCGGATCAGGTTCGCACAACCTCGACGCCCCCTACCTGGCGCGCCAAAGATGTCGGGGGAAACTGTCCGCCACGAACACCTATGGGACCGGAGCCCCTTGTCTGTGCGGTACGAGGGCGGAGGGAGCACAAAGAGCAGATCGAAGCAGACACGCGGGCAGTTTTACCCAGGTTCGGGCCGCACGGATGCGTAAAACCCTACTCCTGCTTGGTTGTGTATTGAGTGGAGCGCTCGGGAGCTTGAAGAAGCAGCTACACCGTGCGTGAGAGTAATCTAGGTTTCGAACCCCCTCCACGTTGTGCATGGGCCTCCTTTTATAGTGCAAGGGGTCACCGACAGGTGTCAACGTAGGAGAAAGGGGTAAAAATGTAAAAGAGGTGGTAGTTGTAACAGTGCGGGAACAGTGGAGCTACAGTACAGAACAGTGGTCTATACCTACTTTAACAGTGGGGGACAAGGGCATTTAATGCCCGTCGCCGTCGACCCCAAAAGCTCCCGCCTTAGCGTCTCCGTCCGCCACGGCGACGGATTTATCGCCGTGGAGTGCCACCGTGTACCCCAGGCTGCACAGCCATCCGCCACGCGTCCCTGGATAGGCCCCAGGGCGACGCGTGGGCCGATGAGCTGGAGCGCGGGCACACAGCGCAGCCTTCCCGGCAAGTACCTTGCCGGGGCCTTGATCTTGCCGGGCCCGGGAACTTGCCGCTCCCCGGGCCCCTTGCCGGGGCGCGCATAGCGCCGAGGCGATGTCTTCTAGTCTTCCTGGCAAGCTCCTCTTGCCAGGGTCTTGTGTTAGTGGAACAGTCTTGAGCCTGGTACGGCCTTCCCGGCAAGCTCCTCTTGCCGGGGTCTCGGTCTTATGTCTTGTATACTTTGTTCTTGAATGGTTTAATAGGGGGCAGGAAGGTCTCCGGCGAGCACGCAGTAAACCTTGCCGCGGGAAGCTGCAACTGCCCGTGCACAAGTTGGGGTACTGGGGTACCCCTACCTTAGTACACCGACAGTGGGGAAATGTTATAATTTTTCTACAAGCACTTTATAATTGGCTAGAAAATAGAAAAAAAAGAAGAGAAAAAACGAGATGTAGCATTGCATTGAAACACAACATCTACTAGTGCATCTCTTTTGATTGAGATATTCCCAGCATTTCTTTGCCCGGGATGTGTTTGCGTTCATACATGTAAGGAAACTGTTGTAGCTAAGTGTTCACTTTGATTTTCCTTTGCTTCACGTTGTGATGTACATAGTCCAACATGCTAATATATTTTTCCTGAACTTATTAGTAGATGGTCTGATGTATTCATCATCTTATAGTGCTTGCTGCCAGGTCTGTCTCTCTTTTGTTCCCTGCTCACCGTCCTGTGTGGTAGTGGACGCGACTACTTGAGGAAACGAAGCCCGGCCTCCCAACACCGGCAGTCGCCCTGCACCCTACAAAAAATTAAATAAATCGCAAGTTCAGAATCAACAAACCATGAAGTTCAAAGATAACAAAGGTACTTCGTTGTTCGCCAACGATCTTTAATTGTTTAGTAGCTCGTGCACATTTTTCCAAAGCTAGTATGTTCGGAACCGTAAGTTGATAGCTGACCGGCAGGGACAACAATGTTGATGGAGATTGAAGAAGGATCCCGAAAATATTATTATTGGGACCAAAGGCCAAGTTTTATGCATGGTGTGAGAGGATTCCAGGAATTGTTCTGAAGCGGTCGATGGCTTTCGAGAGATGCGGTCATATCTCACATTTTTAGATGCTACTATTAGGTGTACTATTAGTACTCTCGTTTATCGTTGCTAGCTATGTGCTTTCAGGAACTCTCCGAGAATTAATAAACTCTCTGCTTTTGTCACAACTCTCGGCCTTGTTGTCTCCTCCGAGTGTTCTCTGCTTTACAGTGTCTCAATAGCCATGGAGAAATCTGATGATGCAGTTGGAGAAAAGAAAGGTACATGATTGCTGAACTAATTTATAGCATACAAATCTGAATGATGTGTGTTTATATTTGCTTGCTAGAGTCTTGTAGTTGACCCAGGCAGATGCCACAATCTGAGGCATGATTGCTTGCTTTTTCTGTTTTATATCTCCTATCTTATCAATGAATATGCAAAAATAGTCTGTTTTGTCAGAAAAAAAGAGGCACTTCTCAATTTGAGATGGTTGCGCCCTGCAAAAAATTTAACTTCATGCCATTTGCTTGTTTCAAAAGAACACAAGCAGATTTTGTTTCTGGAACTCAGCATACTAACTTACTCCATAAGTTATTATTGTCATATATTGGAACCTCCAAATAATATCCTTGATGGAAGTGATGAGTGTTGCATTTTTTCTTACTTGTTGTCTATGTCTTTCTGCTATCTACCAAGTTATTGATTACACTGTCAGATTGATGGTTCACGAGAATGTGTGTATGAAGTATGCCCAAAATTCTTTCCTGCTTATTTTAGGACTAAAGAGGGTAAGGCGTCATGGACTAGTGGTAAAACAAGCTTTCTTGTGCCAATGACAAGGAGTGTGGATGCAACAAACTTCTGTGGTCAAAATTGATGGACAAAGGAGTTGCAACACACAAAGCAAAACCTATCTCAGGTACCTCTCACACTAAGGTCCAGAGGGAGTGACATCGTCGGGGAGAGCAGCACAACAACGATGACGAAGGCCAGAACGTACAGGCGGCGCTGCAACAAGAGGTCGTGGTTGCCGCCGGCCTCCTTTACATCTTCTTCCACGAGTGTTGCTAGTAGGGCTCGATGTTTATTAAAAAAGAGTAAGATATTTACACACTTCTTTAGGAAGACATTTGTAAGTAAAAAAACATGAACTTTTCTTCAACAACGATGTAATGCCTGAGAACAAAGTTCTGCTATGCCTGAGAATATATGCAGTACGTGGCTGGTGTTTATGCAAATTTTAGTCAAAAAAATATTTTTTTATGATATGCATGTAGTTGTTGTTTGGTACTAAAATTCATATTGTATTTGCGCTACCGAGTTGAACATTTGTATTTATGCAATGATACTTTTTTTGTCGGTACTGCTGCATCACCCCCCATCCCCTACCTCTGCCGCCACCCCAGTTGCCCATAGCGCAGGTGGCGAAGGTCGCCCTGCAGGAAATCCCTTCTCCAGTAGATGTTGTTTGTGCCTCCCAAGATCCCGTCAACTGAGGTCCCTTGTGCGAGCTCCCGCCGTCCATCCCTGTCCCCCATCCTTCAGAAAAAGAGAGCACCGGTGAGGATGACAGAGACCTCGTGGGGCACGCATTGGAGCAGTTCAATTTATGTAGTGTGGGTGTGAGTTGCTATGTGAGCCAAAAAAATACTTCAACTATTGGGTATTTCTATAAAAACGTTGTTTGTAACAATTTGTTGTGTTTATTAGAAATACAGAAGTTCGCCATGTGAAACTTGTGCAATTCAATTTGTACTAAAAAGATAGAAAATAAAACAACAGTAAAGTTCACAAATCATGAGAGAAAAGGTGATTGTGTTATTTTCGGTGTTTGCTCATATGGCCAATTTAAATGCATAAGCTTAGACATTTTTAGTTGAAACATACGAAACAATATTTACAATGTGAAAAAGTAAATTCAATAGTAATCCAATTTTCCTTCTATAAAATACAAAACTAAGAAGTTCAAAATTTAAATAACACATTAGTCCAATGTAAAAAAAATAAAGAAATAGATTTCCCTACTTATAAAAAATAAAACAAAGAAGGTCAAATTAAAATAAGAGAGTAGTCCAATGCTCATTAAAATTTTGGATTTTTCTCGTTTCTAAAAAATAACCTATTTTTCAAAATTAGATGTTTCCTCATTTCTAAAAAATAAGAAAGAAGGCCAACTCAAATAAGAGAGCAGTTCAAAAAATGTTTATAAAAATGGATTTTAAAAAATAGAAAATTTGAAATAACCGAGAAGGTAAAAAAACATAGAAGTTCAAATTTGAAAACGCTAGAAGTTCAATTTGAAATAACCGAGAAGGTCAAAAAAAACAAGAAGTTCAAATTTAAAAACCTAAAAAATTGTTGGCTTATTTAAACCCATATTTTCCTAAGAAGTTCAATGCAAAACAAGAGAGAAGTTCGAAAGTTGAAAAAACTTAGATGTTTTCTCTTCACTAAATAATAAAATGAACAAATTAAAAAAAAAACAAAAGTTTCAAAAGAATTTTCTCATTTTAAAAGGCAAGGTCCAATTTTGTTGTTGTTATAACTTCAAGTCCTCGGTCGAAGAAAGTTAAATTTTTGATTGTGAGAAGGGTTTGTACAAAAGGGAAATCATTTGTGTAACACTAACGAATGGATGAGAAAAATTACAAACGAAAATACGTCACAGAAGTTCAACGTGAAAACAACGGGAAGTTCAACTACTACACGGAAGGCGTTTCAAATGAGAATAAAACGAATAAAAAACAAAAATCCTAAAAGGTTTGTTGCAAGAAGTTCATGTGCTTCTCCCGGTGCAGTTCGAGATATCTAGTGCGAGACGTCCGACCTTCAATTACATGTTAAAAATAGGCAAAAACTACGTTGTTTTTGCCATTTTTAAAACTCCTCTTAAAAGACAAAAATTTGTAACATCTATCTATCTATCTACATGAAAAAGATGCTCCTATTCATAAGATTTCCAATAATATATTATGTGCTATATTTGGAAGAATGATTTAAAAAAATTTATGTATACTGTTAAAAACCCATTTTTATGCATTCAAAAAATTATTTTGAACCGTCGCGAGTATGAAAAACTGATCAACACGAAAAAGTTGTGTGTTTTCAACAGCTTTCCATTGGTATATTATTTGCTTATTCCGGTAAGTGGTTTCGGAGTTACGGGAAAAAAACAGCATGTAAAAAACAGAGTGAAGTTCAAAAACATAACTGCCACAGAAGTTCGACTATTGCACTGAATGAATTTCGGATGAAAAACTTTTAAAACCGTCGCGAGTATGAAAAAATGATCGACACAGGAAAGTTGCGTGTTTACAGCAGCTTTTCATCGGTATATCATTTGCCCAATTCCGGTGAGTGGAATGAGAGCTACGAGCCAAAAAACATGTGAAAAACAGAGTGAAGTTCAAGGACACGTGCTGAGAAGTTCAGGTTCTTCACGCGGTGCATTTTAGAAGAATCTGTTTCGCGATAAAGGCAAAACGAATGATCTCTCCTTTTTTCAAATTACTTGAAAACGGCTTGGAATCAAAGAAAACCATCAACGTGAAAAAGTTTCGCATTTTCCGTAGCTTTTCAACGGTATATTATTTATCACATTCCGATAAAGTTTGCAGAAATTACTGTGAAAATACATTTTTAGGCATTTTAGAAATTCACTTAAAACCGTAAAGAATTGGGAGAAACAATACATACTAAAAAGTTTCGCATTTGTTCAAGCTTTCCAAAGCCATATTATTTGTTGCATTTGGATGCTCGGTTAAGAAATGAGCTTGAAAATACGAACTCGGTAGGACTTGTACCGTTTTCTAAATTACTTTTAATCCGTTCAAAATTAGAAAAAAAACTTTCAACATGAAAAAGTAGCGCATTTTCATAAGCTTTCTAATGCCATATCATTTTCCTCAGTTGGATTAGCCGTTTAGAAATGACATTGAAAATACGAGCTCGACTGTTCGGTTTGCGAAATTTTACGTTTTTCCAAATTACTCTTTAACCGTAGGAAATTAGAGAAAACTTTCAACATGAGGAAGGACCGGTTTTGCAGCAGCTTTCCAACGCCATATTATTTGCCTTATTCCGATAAACGGTTTAGAAATGCGATCGATAATACGATTCACTTTTTTTGTGTGAAGAAAAAACGGTTTTCAAAACTGCTCTTAAACCGCTTACATTTTGCCAAAAATTTAAGTTGGGTCATGATACTCGTGTCCATAGCTTTCCAACGGTATATCGCAAGCCCCATTTGGGCAATGTTGTCGGAAGTTCAACCTAGTTCAGAGGGAAGTTCAACATAGTACTTGTCAGGGCCCCGATACTAATTGACACCGATCTAGAATGTAACACATCATATCACTCTGCGGTCTCACGCACGGTATCCCCACGGGTGCCACCTTACCTGGCCCGGGAATGTTTGCGCATTTTGGCTCACATATATGATAGTGTCGCTAGCATCCATATGATAAAGAACCCAGGCCGACATGATTAGTTAGAAACCAAAAGTGGCACTAAATTATAGAGACAGGCATACATGACCGAGCAATGAACGTGTCGGCCATCAACGTATGAACCCAAGTCGTAGCAGGCTACAAGGACTTAAAGGAACAACATTTCCCCTAAGGGACAGACACAGGAACGAAGAAGGACACATGCCGGCCAGCCTAAGTGTTCCAGAGCAGTAGCAAGCTACCAAGGCTCAGTGGAAGCACTAGGAGATATTTCCCTGTAAGATAGGCTACCAAGGGTAAACAACTAGGTGTCGGATCCTACACATAGCAATACACAATACACGTAGGCATAAAATGCAAGTATGTGTTGTACAACATGGCATCACAACATAACTCAATCACTCATATTGATAAAGGCCCACAAGAGCCATCATAGTATTATTACAAGCAGTGGGTCTCATGACCCAACATACAGAGCATACAGGCAACGGAAGCATAACATGTGTGAGTATAGACAACTACAAAAGAAAAAGGCAGAGAAGCCTGACTATCTGCAAAACCCTCCCAAGGGTACAAGATCGTAGCTGAGGTAACAAGCTAAACGTCGAAGTCCACGCGGAACCACTAGTGAGACTGAAGTCTCTCCGCAAAAACATAAATTAAGGAAATGTGAGTACAAAGGTACTCAGCAAGACTTACATCAGAACTAGCTACATATGCATCAGTATCAACAAAGGGGTGGTGGAGTTTGACTGTAGCAAGCCAACTTTGACTCGGTGGCTATCCTGAACTACGACTGCAAGTAACTCTTTTGAGGTGGCGCACACAAGTCCACATATTCACCAATCAATACAACATTATGGATCCGCTCCCGTCTACCTACGAAAAGGCCATCCATAGCACTCACGCTTATCTTTCGCATTTTAGAGTATCCACTTTCACTTGTCTATGAACTGTATAGGCAACCCAGAGGTCCTTCACCGCGGACAAGGCTAATCGAATAGATCATTTGTAACCCTGCAGGGGTGTAGTTCTTCACACGTGTTTCCACCACTTAGCGTCTGCACATAACATGTGCTCGGCAGACTTCAAGCGAAAGCCGACGTGGGTGTAGACCACGACCTGAGTAACCACACAAGTCCCTAGTCCAGGTTTATCGCCTATTCAGGTTCCATCCGAAGGGAGTCCAGCCGAGGTTTCCACTTACGGCCCCGAACGATGTGTACAGGGTTCCCGAGACACCAAACGGGCGTCCCGGTACAATGTGCCACATGCCTACCGCATCACAGCCCACCCCTCCGGTCAGCGCTGTGCACAGCCTCCAGCATACTATAAACACCAGAAACTAATTGCAACTCCTGGACAGAGGACAAGGACGGTTAATAAGTCGAGCGGGGTCATATTTCAGGGCCCAACGTGTGGTAGTAGCTGTTCATGGATCAACAAACACAGAACTTAGTTCCTGAGGACGGTTTCAATGAGACAACCCACCATGTACTCCTACATGGCCTCTCATCGCTATCTTTACCAAATCGTGTCCACACACTTAGCTCTCAACAGTAGGACATGATGACCACATTCCAATTCATCCCCGATGAATCAGAACTGACACAACTCTAAGAAATAGCAGGCATAACCAGAAAGCATGAAAGAGTTGGCACATCATGGCTCAAACAACTCCTACTCATGCTTGTGGGTTTCAACTATTTACTGTGGCAATGACATGTCATGCAGAGGAAAAGGGGTTCAGCTACCGCAGCAAATAGCAGTTGAAACATTGTTGTCCTAATGCAGTAAAAGAGAGCAAGTGCGAGAGAGCGGGATTGTATCGGAATGCTCAATGGGGATTTGCTTGCCTGGCACTTCTGAAGATAGTAATACTCTTCATCGGTGTCATCGAACTCATCGTCGGAGCTACGTCCACTGAGAGGGAACAAAACCGGCACACAGAGAAATAACACAATCAATGCAATGCGACGATATGATGCATGATCATGACATGGCAATATGATGTTGATTGAGCTAATGCGACTAGCAACCATATTAAATGAAGTTGGTTTGAACCAAAGGTTCAAATTCAAACTCCACATGTGGTTATTTAAATGCCATTTAACTGATTTGACCTGATCAGTAGGTTTAACTTGTTCAAACATGCATGAAAATGCCATAAACAGATTCTTCATGTTTTTTTGATAATTTTTCATATATAAATTATTTCATTCTGAGTTATAGATTATTTCCTACGATTTTTAGAAGTTTGGGGTATTTTATGAAATTCATAAATCATTTTCTGATTTATTTTAATTCCAAAAAATACTTACTGCGTCAGCATGTTGTCATGCTTACGCCAGTAGGTCAACAGGGGCTCGTCCAGCCAAACCTGGCCAGTGGGGTCCACTGGTCAATGACTCAGGGCTAACTAATTAAGGTTAGTTTAACCTAACTAATAACTAACAGGGCTGGGCCCACATGTCAGTGTTTAATTAAACTAATGACAACAATTAGCACTTAACTAAAAACCTAAACTAATTTTTGTCAGAGGCCGGCCCCACATGTCATGGACACAGGGGGTCCAGCCGTGGTCAAACGGGGTCAAGCCCACCGGCGACTCGACGCCGGCGAGTCCAGACACGACGGCGAGGTGCGGAAATCCTCCTCCGGCGACCAAATGGCCGGCGGAAGGCATCTACGTGACGCATGCACTCTTCCGCATCGAGTGGTGGCGGTGGTTGGGCCTGGGGTGGCCGGAAAAGTGGCCGGCGACAATGTTCAGCGGCGGCAGCATCTCGGGCTTTCTTGGGGTGGTGCTACAGAGCTCAGGAGGAGGAGCTGCGGGTGACTACGGGCCCATGAGAACGGGCTGAGCACGGTGGCGTGCTCGGACACAAGCTACGATGGCTGTGGCCACGGCAGCGACTTGGCCGGCGGAGCCGAGCTCGCAGCTCCAGTGGAATCGGCGGCTACAAGGTGCAAACGAGCAAGGGGGGAGAGGGGATCAAAGGAGAAGCTCACATCGAGTGCAGCGGTGGCCTCAGCGAGCTTGGGGAAGCAACGGAGCGGGCGCATGGTCGCCGACGATCTCAGCGTCGGAAGGTTGAAGACGAGTTCGGTGTCGTCATCACCGAGCTCTCGGTGGTGCCTGGCTTGGTGCAGATGATGAGGAGGTAGAGGCGGAGCTCCTGGGCAAGTCGGGTGGGTGAGAGGACCACGGTGGCTACGGCGAACGGCATCGGTGGCGACGAGCTCCGCTCGGTGGTGCTCGAAAGAGAGGGCAGGCGAGGGAGAGACACGGGAGAGAGGGGGAGAGTGGGCGGGGGGTTTCGTGTCCTGTCCAGAGCCATCCAGGGCGAAGGGGAGGCAACCAGGCAGGGTAGAGGTGGCCGGCGTGCGGCGGCCACGCGCCGGGCACGCACGCTCATCCTCCCTGGCAAGGAGGAAGACGACAGGAGGGGGTGGTTAGGTGGGTTGGGCCAACAGTGCTGGGCTGCAGCCGCGAGGTAGGTTAGGTAGTTTTTCTGTCCTTTCCTTATTTACTTTCTGTTTTCTATTTGTTTTGCTTTGTTTTGAATTAGTAAAAACACTAACTCATTTTGTGAAATCCTGACAAAAATTGTGGGCACTTTGAGAATTATTTCCAACAACCCCCAATTGTTTTCAGAAGTGTTGGGGCATTTAAAAATATTATTAGTATTTAAATGATCCAATACAAATACAATATGAGTTAACTCAAAAATCCAGAATGGCCTAAAAATATTTGCATCATTTTTGGCAGAGGTTTTCACCTTTATCAATAATCATGAACATTTTCAAAGGGCATTTTGGGTTCATTTAAAATATTTTTATTTGAACCTAGTTGGATTCATCTGGTGCTAGGGTTTGAACAACCCCAATTCAAGTTTCTGAAAAAATTAAACATGATGCAACAGACAAGTGCCAGCCTAGTGCAAGGTGAAGCTAGGGATGTGACAACTCACCCCCACTAAACAAGAATCTCGTCCCGAGATTCAAGGTGTGAGGTAAGAAATCAGAGGGGACACAAGCTAACACAATCTTCTCGATCTAATTGCACTTCATAAGAATGTTGATTGCTTGCATCATGTTGATCTTGACATCCTTGCTTTTGAGGTCTTTGTCCAACACGGTGACGACGAAAGAAACTCTACAAAATTGATCTTCTGAAAGATCGAGCAACTCAAGATCAACTCATGGAGTGAGACGTTGAAACATCTCTTGAGATGAGACACAGAACACACATCCAGAGGGATGGAGTGAAACAAACGATGAAGGTTCACTTAGTGGCAATAATTCCACACCTATGAAGATGGTGATCGATATCACCAGACGGGGCACCTTAGAGAAGGTGACTCATAGAATTATTCCCTTAAGTGGCAAAAAGAATTACTTTTGATATAGAGATCATAGAAACTCTCTATACCAGCCTGAGGCAAATCACAATCGATAGTTTGAAAGAGTTCGAAAGAACGACATAATCCATCTAGAATGGATGATGTGGACTACCTTGTTGAAGACAATGCCATGGTTGATTTTTCTTATCACCGGAAATGGATGAGACCCATGGTAGGACCACTTTTGAAGATAATCCTGAACAACAGTTGTTGAGAAGGGTAACCCATGGAAAATTGGCACAATGGTGGTGCAACTGGGAACAAAATGGAAATGTTGGAATGTTCCAACCATCATATCTATCTGAGATTCAGATCTGGTTGGCAATGGGACATTTCAGACAGCATGTCTGGAAAGAAAGGTAGCATCACCAATCGATGAGATGACGCTGTGAGATTCTCAGGAGATGAACTACGATAGCAAGATCCAAAACATGAGCTGGTTCTGCTACATACATGTGAACATGTTGTCCAAGACAAACATGATCACATAGAAGTCTTACAACAAAGCACTACCGAGTTCTGGTTGGGAACCATCGTGTAGGATATCGAAGTCCTTGTATAAGCCCGGGTTTGCTCTTAGGAAGGAGCTCCTTCTCCTTAAACAAATCAATCAGTGGCTTGGTGTGCTAGGGATACATTTGGAATGAAGGTTGCAAGTCTTCAAACCATAGAATACTTCGCACATGTGCATGACTAACTTGGGACGATCCCAGAGGAAGCAAAACAACTTTCTCGAATTCACGGCGGCAACTTGCATCAATTACACATGAATTAGGGAGAATCTCTTCTCTCATACAACATATACCTCATGAACGGGACACGAAGGCAATGCTTACAAAGTTTCCAACACTAGCTTTAATGTCAACATGAATAATGGAGAGGATAAACATGTTGCCGATGGGCTCGACAACAATTCATCAAGGCTTCCATAAAATGGAATTCCATAGCTATGTGAACAACGTAATAGCATTGGTCAGACCAATAGATGTAGCGGTGTATGCTCGAGGGATCAACCACGAGTAAGACAACATTACGAATATCGTTGGTTCTGATTTGACTGAACGATAGCCCACACTCAAATCAAAGTTTTGACAAGACAACGGATCCAAAAACTGATCACGAGGATCAATCGAGGAAGATATCATCTTTCTTCAACAAACACACGAATACAAGGATATCCCTTTGGCCATGAACTAGGTGGGGCGAGCTTTCATCTTCCAACTCTCCAAGTTATAGTTTAGCTTAACCAACTAGCTCAGGGGTATCCAACACAGATTCTTGGAGAAAGGGTGGTTTGGAGAAAAACCAGCTTGATCACGAGCTCAACATGACGGTTAGGGAACAACCTGATAATACTTCCGAGAAGATATTCGGAAGATCACGAACCACCGATATGTTGCGAAGCTCGAGAACAATCTTGCTTTTCAGGGCAAGAAGATATGATCGAAAGAGTGAGGGATTAATAAAATCCTAACTCATCGACTGAAAAGTGCACCAGAAAAATGGACTAGGTAGCACGATCAATCTTAGAACGACAATTCAGTAACCAGCGCACTAAGAATGGGATTATCGTCCATTAACTACCAAGCAACGGAGTTGCTAGGAGTATTTATTTCACACATCACAATTCACTTGTCGGTATTCCGGTTACAATAACACGGAGACCGAGGAATGAATGATGATGGCGAGAAGTATTATTGTATCAAGAGTTCATAGGAGGTGGTGCAATTCCCATGAAAGTTTTGACATAAAAGAGGGTAACACTCCAAGGTAGAGCAGAGAAAAAGCTGGATTAGCATTTTGATCTGCGGAATACAACTGCTTTGACCCAATCCTAGATATGGATGAGATACTGGAGTTTGTTTCTCCTAGTCATTCTGAAATAGAATGGATTGACGGACCATAAGAATAATAGGCATCGATAACACGAATGCACAACTACTCTTGACTATCAACTGATAGATGAAGGCCGGAATACAACTAAAGAGAGACAACTCAAAGAACATATAGCCTTTTGAGTTGTGTATGCATAGGTTAGCATATCGAACTAGTTCAACATATTTCTTCCGGATAACCCATGCAGAAGGGTAGAATTGGCAGAGTCACAAATGGGGAACACATCAAGAGCACTCTTGTTGTGATCTTCTGATTCAGAAGAACTTATGCCATGATGGTTCATGGTATTGGAAGAATGATAACCATGGACCTCGAGGACTATCACAAGGTTACTAATATCCTAAAGGAACGAGCAAACACTATCAACATGTAGTAAGTAGGGTGAATCTCGGGTTTAAGAACCCATGAGTAGAATGCCTACTAACTAAATGGCATCACGGGATGCTTTCGAGAATGATGGCTAGAATCATCACACTGGGAATATAAAGCATTGCTAGATTACTGGGTGATTCTCTAAGACACCTAGTGTCATAATAATAGTTCCAACATATATGTCGTGGAAGTGAAGTACCTCAACTCACTAACTAGTGTGATTAATCTGGCCTAAAAGGATATTAAGAACAAGGAGGAAAGGTTTGCAAATGCATCAGATTGTTTAGCAACCTGGGATGACTCTGATAACATAACGTCTGTAAATGCTCAGAAAGACTTTTCAGACTCATGCACAAGGATAGCATAACCACTCAACATCATAATGTCATGGTTCGAAGACCAATAGTTGAACACACAGAAGTAGTAGGAACTGAACTGAGGGTTGAATCCACCATTAATGTGATCCTGATAAATAGAATGAGAATCCTAGTTCTTAATCCCCGTAGAAAGAAGAAGGTGACTCAGATCAGAAGGTCATAAGGTAGAGAAGTAAAAAGAGCCTTACGTTCCCTTCCATAATCAATTCCCTTATTATAACTAAAGAGTTTCTAGACACGACTTCGACCAGTTTGGCTTGGTAATCCTACAGGCAGTCAGGCTCTGATACCAAAGCTGTCAGGACCCCGATCCTAAGTCACACCGATCTAGCATGTAACACATCATATCACTTTGCGGTCTCACGCACGGTATCCCCACGGGTGCCACCTTACCTGGCCCGGGACTGTTTGCGCATTTTGGCTCACGTATATGATAGTATCGCTAGCATCCATATGACAGAGAACCCGGGCTGACATGACTAGTTATAAACCAAAAGTGGCACTAAATTACAGAGACATGCATACATGACCAAGCAACGAACGCGTCGGTCATCAACTTATGAACCCAAGTCGTAGCAAGCTACAAGGACTTAAAGGAACAATGCGTAACATTTCCCCTAAGGGACAGACATAGGAACGAAGAAGGACACATGCCGGTCAGCCTAAGTGTTCCGGAGCAGTAGCAAGCTACCAAGGCTCAGTGGAAGCACTAGGAGACATTTCCCTGTAAGATATGCTACCAAGGGTAAACAACTAGGTGTCGGATCCCACACATAGCAATACACATTACACGTATGCATAACATGTAAGTATGTGATGTACAACATGGCATCACAAGATAACTCAACGACTCATATTGATAAAGGCCCAGAAGAGCCATCATAGTATTATTACAAGGAGTGGGTCTCATGACCCAACATACACAGCATACAGGCAACGGAAGCATAACATGTCTGAGTACAGACAACTACAAAAGAAAAAGACTGAGAAGCCTGACTATCTACAAAACCCTCCCAATGGTACAAGATCGTAGCTGAGGTAACAAGCTAAACGTCGAAGTCCACGCGGAACCACTAGTGAGACTGAAGTCTCTAGGCAAAAAACATAAATTAAGGAAATGTGAGTACAAAGGTACTCAGCAAGACTTACATCAGAACTAGCTACATATGCATCAGTATCAACAAAGGGGTGGTGGAGTTTGACTACAGCAAGCCAACTTTGACTCGGTGGCTATCCTGAACTACGACTGCAAGTAACTCTTTTGAGGTGGCAAACACAAGTCCACATATTCACCAATCAATACACCACTATGGATCCGCTCCCGTCTCCCTACGAAAAGGCCATCCATAGCACTCACGCTTATCTTGCGCATTTTAGAGTATCCACTTTCACTAGTCTATGAAATGTATATACAACCCAGACGTCCTTCACCGCGGACAAGGCTATTCGAATAGATCATTTGTAACCCTGCAGGGGTGTACTTCTTCACACGTGTTTCCACCACTTAGCATCTGCACACGACATGTGCTCGGCAAACTTCAAGTGAAAGCCGACGTGGGTGTAGACCACGACCTGACTAACCACACAAGTCCCTAGTCCAGGTTTATCGCCTATTCAGGTTCCATCCAAAGGGAGTCCGGCCGAGGTTTCCACTTACGGCACCGAACGATGTGTACAGGGTTCCCGAGGCACCAAACGGTCGTTCCGGTACACCGTGCCAGTTGCCTACCGCATCGCAACCCACCCCTCCGGTCAGCGCTGTGCACGGCCTCCAGCATACTACAAACACCAGAAATTAATTACAACTACTGGACAGTTAATAAGTCGAGCGGGGTCATATTTCAGGGCCCAACGTGTGGTAATAGCTGTGCATGGATCAACAAACACAGAACTCAGTTCCCGAGGACGGTTTCAATGAGACAACCCACCATGTACTCCTACATGGCCTCTCATCGCTACATTTACCAAATCGTCTTCATACACTTAGCTCTCAACAGTAGGACATGATGACCACATTCCAATTCATCCCCGATGAATCAGACCTGACACAACTCTAAGCAATAGCAGGCATAACCAGAAATCATGAAAGAGTAGGCACATCATGGCTCAAACAACTCCTACTCATGCTAGTGGGTTTCAACTAATTACTGTGGCAGAGACAGGTCATGCAGAGGAAAAGGGGTTCAGCTACCGTAGAAAATAGCAGTTGAAACGTTGTTGTCCAAATGCAGTAAAAGAGAACAAGAGCGAGAGAGTGGGATTGTATCGGAATGCGCAATGGGGTTTTGCTTGCCTGGCACTTCTGAAGATAGTAATACTCTTCATCGGTGTCATCGAAATCATCGTCAGAGCTACGTCCACTGAGAGGGTACAAAACCGGTAAACAGAGAAAGAACACAATCACTGCAATGCGACAATATGATGCATGATCATGACATGGCAATATGATGTTGATTGAGCAAATGCAACTAGCAACCATATTAAATGAAGTTGGTTTGAACCAAAGGTTCAAATTCAAACTCCACATGTGGTTATTTAAATGTCATTTAATTGATTTGACCTGATCATCAGGTTTAACTTGTTCAAACATGCATGAAAATGCCATAAACATATTCTCTATATTTTTCTGATAATTTTCTGATAATTTTTCATATAAAAATAATTTTCTAGGATTTTTAGAAGTTTGGGGTATTTTCTAAAATTCATAAATCATTTTCTGATTTATTTTAATTCCAAAAAATACTTATCGCGTCAGCATGGTGTCATGCTTACGCCAGCAGGTCAACATGGGCTGGTCTAGTCAAACCTGACCAGTGGGGTCCACTGGTCAGTGACTCAGGGCTAACTAATTATGGTTAGTTTAACCTAACTAATAACTAACAGGGCTGGGCCCACATGTCAGTGTTTAATTAAACTAATGACAACAATTAACACTTAACTAAAAACCTAAACTAATTTTTGTCAGAGGCCAGCCCCACATGTCATGGACATAGGGGGGGTCCAGCCGTGGTCAAAGGGGGTCAAGCCCAGCGGCGACTCGACGTCGGCGAGTCCAGACACGGCGGCGTGGTGCGGAAATCCTCCTTCGGCGACCAAATGGCCGGCGGAAGGCATCTACATGACGCGGGCACTCTTCCGCGTCGAGTTGTGGCGGTGGCTGGGCCTGGGGTGGCCGGAAAAGTGGCCGGCGACGAGGTTCAGCGGCGGCAGCAGCTCGGGCATTCTTGGGGTGGCGCTATAGAGCTCAGGAGGAGGAGCTGCGGGTGTCTACTGGCCCATGAGAACGGGCTGAGCACGGTGGCGTGCTCGGACACAAGCTATGGTGGCTGTGGCCACGACGACGACTTGGTCGGCGGAGCCGAGCTCACGGCTCCAATGGAATCGGCGGCTACAAGGTGCAAACGAGCAAGGGGGGTGAGAGGATTGAAGGAGAAGCTCAAGGCGAGTGCAGCGGTGGCCTCGGCGAGCTTGGGGAAGCAACGGAGTGGGCGCACGGTCGCCGGCGATCTCGGCGGCGGAAGGTTGAAGACGAGCTCCGTGTCGTTGTCACAGAGCTCTCGGCGGCGCCTGGCTTGGTGCGGAGGATGAGGAGGTAGAGGTGGAGCTCCTGGGCAAGTCGGGTGGGCGAGAGGAGCACAGTGGCTACGGCGAACGGCGTTGGTGGCGACGAGCTCCGCTCGGTGGTGCTCGAAAGAGAGGGCAGGCGAGGGAGAGACACGGGAGAGAGGGGGAGAGTGGCCAGGGGGTTTTGTGTCTTGTCCAGAGCCGCCCAGGGCGAAGGGGAGGCAGCCAGGCAGGGTGGAGGTGGCCGGCGTGCGGCGGCCACGCGCCGGGCACGCGCGCTCATCCTCCTGGCAAGGAGGAAGGCGACAGGAGGGGGTGGTCAGGTGGGTTGGGCCAACAGTGCTGGGCCGCCAGGTAGGTTAGGTAGTTTTTCTGTCCTGTCCTTATTTTCTTTCTGTTTTCTATTTGTTTTGCTCTGTTTTGAATTAGTAAAAATACTAACTCATTTTGTAAAATCCTGACAAAAATTGTGGGCAATATTTGAATTATTTCCAACGGCCCTCAATTGTTTTCAGATGTGTTGGGGCATTTAAAAATATTATTAGTATTTAAATGCTCCAATACAAATACAATATGAGTTAACTCAAAAATCCAGAATGGCCTGAAAATATTTGCGTCATTTTTGGCAGAGGTTTTCACCTTTATCAAAAATCATGAACATTTTCAAAGGGAATTTTGGGTTCATTGAAAATATTTTTATTTGAACCTAGTTGGATTCATCTGGTGCTAGGGTTTGAATAACCCCAATTCAAGTTTCTGAGAAAATTAAACATGATGCAACAGACAAGTGCTAGCCTAGTGCAAGGTGAAGCTAGGGATGTGACAGTACTAGCGGGCAGGTCAGGTTGTGATCAGAATATTATTCTCATCCCGTGATCAGAATAGTGTTTATATATATAGGAAAATGGTTGTGTACTCCTGGGAGTACGTACTCCTGCTCCTCATATACCATATATATGAATCTTTTATACCTCTTTATTATTTTTAATATACTTCATTAGTAATTATTAGATACCCCAAAATGATTTTCATGAAAAAATTCATGCGAGTCTACATATTTTTAAATGTTTACGTATATACTGATGTGTTTGTACGTGAAAAAGGTATATTACAAAAAGTACGTCGCAGATGATATTTAAAAAAAACTCGTATTGGGTATCTTAGAATATTTAATGAAGCATATTGAGAATGATAAAGAGTTATAATTAATGCATATATGAGGTATATTGAGGATGAGAGTTACATACTCTCAGGAATACATAAGAGGAGTCATATATATATATATATATATATATATATATATATATAGAGAGAGAGAGAGAGAGAGAGAGTTTTCATGTCCTCTACAAGATTCACTTATTGCTAGTTCTTCAAGTTGATTTTTCCTCTAAGTGAATGTGATCGGACACATTCCCCGGCTATGCTTAACTCAATCCAGTCTATTCACAAATTCTTCATGTGCGTTCTATTTGAAACCCGTTCAAAATCTTCACTTTGTCCTTGATAGCTGAATAATTTGTGAACGAAACGTTGGAATTTTCTTATCCAAATTTTTGGCTTTTGTCGCTCAAACCGTTCCGCATCCCATGATGGATTAGAAAACTCACCCATGATCTCCACTATCTCGAGTCCTTAGAACGTTGGTGACACATGTCGCTAGGATAGCAGAGGCCAGGGGCACGTTCGTCCAAATTCTCCGGACGGGTAGTTTCTCACCATGGCTATAAATACTCCCCTTCCTTTCCTTTTGCTTCTTTTACTCCGCTCGATCACCCTCTCACTCAAGCTCTGAGACCTAGTGCCGCCGCTACTCTCCATCGTCGCCGGTGAGGAAGAACTTCACTGCTTCGACCTCCTCGTCGTCGTACTCGCACCGACCGCGGAAATCTTCACTCCACCGCCGCCATAGCTGTCTCCCTCCGCCAAGTTAGGGCATGGGAGATCTGGACCGACGAGATTCTCCAACTTCAATCCTAGTTCATCATGTTCTTCATCAAGGGTAATCAAAATCTAATTTTACTGCCCTTCTTTCATTCTCATGATTTCCACATTTTCTTCGAAAGGTTTTTATTCTTCAACTTCCCACTACTTAAACACTAAGTCAATCTATTGTTGATTTATTTCTCTAAGTTGTGTTTTTCTTCATGATTCCTCAATTGTGTGGATTTCTAATCTATACAACTCTGGAACCTAAGACAAGAATTCTTAGTGAAATTCTTCAAGACTCCCATGGTCAAAAATTCCGAGAACGCATATGACCTCCCCAAATTCTTCGCACCTATACTCTGTTCACAGGTACAAATGTTTGCTGCTGAATATTTGGTTCTCATCAACTTAACTCATTTGCAGCATTCCTCAAAGAAAAGTTACACACTTCCTCAGAATCTTCCATTGTTCAAAATCCTCTACTGAGGAAAATGGTTGAAGGAAAGAGACCACCGAAGGGAGGCAAGAGACCTAAGACTAACATTGCCTTTGAAATTCATGAAGATATCTATGTTGAGTATTGCACTCCCGATGAAGAAACTCATGGCAAAAAGAACAAGAATCGACGCAAAGTGCACATCCAGAGAATTGGGAGGAGATGGGCCAAGGGATGGAGGGAATATCGCTATGTTACTCCCAAGTACATGAAGAAACTCATTGTTAACCCTCCATGCTCAAGACCTCTTTTGGCTGCTGGCGAAATAGCTGATCCCACAAGTATCAGGCGCGGTGAGGAATTTCTCAAAGAATGGGCCAAGCGCCAAGTTAAACTTCAAGGAGCAGCTAGAGAAGCAGTGAGGAAATTCAATGAACAAACTGCTACTGCTGAAGCCTCTGCCAGTAAGCCCAAGAAGGCTATGCTGAAGAAATGTCCTAAGAAACCACGAAGTTCCTCAACAGCAATGCCCTCACGACCAGGCTCTTCTAAGTCAAAGCCCTCAGGACAAATTCCTCAAGGAACTTCTTCAAGGGTTGTGCCAATCCCCTCTGTTGCAGCACAATCCTCTATTGCTGCTGTAAAGTGCTCAACACCTGTGCACCTTACAATGTGTCAACGGACTGCAGGTTTCTCAATTGCTTGAGGAGCCTCTGCAAGTTCGTCAGCTCCACCACAATCTTCACCTGGTCAAACTCTGCTGAAAGTGAAGACCACTGCTGGACGAGGAAAGAGGCCAAGTCCTCAAAAGAAACTGGATTTCCAAGTACCATCCGATGACGATGAAGCTAATGAAGAAGAACTTGCTGAAATCATCAGAGATAGGCAAATGAAGGCCGCAAGAGCCAAGGGAAGTTTTGTGCCTCTCATGCTGGATCCGAAGAAGATCCTGGACTATATTGATCTTCGGCACAAGGATCCAAACGCACCTCTTCCTGAGATGAACCTCACTCCTGGACAAAGTCACATGCTGGCTAATTTCATTTGTGAAAAAAAATGGAAGTTTGAACAAGCTTGACGAAACAAGAAGGACCAATATAGGAAAGAACGTTTCCTAAAGAAAAATGTTGTGAACATGTCTCCTGAGGACCTTGTGAAGCTGCAAACTGAAATCAAAGGCCTCAGTGATGAACTTGACAGATACCGTGCTGATTGGCTGGGAGCCAGAGTCAAATTCATCAAGATCTCCAAGTCCCTCAAGCTTAGTGGTGCAACTTCCTCGCTAGAAGAAATTCTCCTGACTGAAGAAATTGAAAGCGTAGCTGAAAGTCAAGCTGCTGAAGAAACTGAAACTGCCAGGGCTACTGAAGAAACTCCAGCTCCTGATGAAATTGCCATGGCAACCTCAAATGTTGTGCCTGAAGAACAACCCAGGCTTGCTAATGAATCTGCTAAAGCGCCTAAATAATCTGAGAATGCCAGGGCGACTGCATCAGTCGTGCCTGAAGAAACTGAAGCTACTTCATCCGCTCCTCCCGCAAAATCAACAAATATGAAGAATGACAAGCTTCCTTCTGCATCAGAAGTGAAGAAAACCAAAGCTGGAGAGAAGGCAGCCGTGAAGAAAAGGAAAGCATCATCAACAACAGAATCCTCAGCTCCTAAGAAAGTTAGGACTTTGTCAAGCTCCTTCACCAACCCCATTGATGTTGTTTCGATCTCAATAGTGCCATCAAAGGAAAATGTCCCTTTGGTGAAGAATTTATCATGCCTGATGATACGAATGAAGAGAATCCTTCTAATACCTCTTCCGAGCAATTGGATGATGAAATTGAAGCAGAAGATATCCATTCAACACCACTGGTATCATCACCCATGTCTCAGTTCACAGCTAAAGAGGCAGGCGTTGAGGAATTGGAAGAAGAAGAAGATGTGTACATTGGTTCTACAACTCCGGTGCTCAATGCGACTATTGGGAAAGCACTTATCCCAATTCAGCTTTGACCACCTGACTGCATCAAGTTCCTCAGTCCCTTGTGCAAACTGAAGAAATTCAAACGAGCTCTGAAGAACGCCCAACTTCTGTTATGTCTATTCCTGAAGAAGCTCCAGCTGCAACAGCTGAAGAAATGGAGAATCCAACCACTGCTAAAGAACCTGAAGTTTCAATTCCTCAGGAAGAACCTCCAGAGCTTTTGAATCAAGAAGCTGCGAAGTCATCATCTGTTAATCTTCAACCCAACCAGAAAAACCCTCATGCTACCAGGCAGAAATTCAAGGCTTCTGATTTCTTCGTTGAGCATCATTTCTTCACTGATTTCAATCCCTATGACTCAGCAAGACTTCGATGCAAGAGGTTCTGGACAGCAAGCCAGATGAACTTCTATTCTTCACTCCTATTTGACAAAGACAAGGTATTTGAACATCATCAAATTGCTCATATTGACATGGAGTCTATCCCTTGCTTCCAGCCTGCGCTGAATGTTCTTCACGAAGCTGGGCTTCTGGGTTTTTGCGCTGACATCTGCGACTGGAATGAAGACCTCATTCTTCAAATCTATGCCACTCTGCATCTCACTGGTAATGTGGTTGATGTGAATTCTTGGGTGTTGGATTGGATGTCTGAGAACACACACTACAAAGTGTCGGCGTTCTGGGAACAGGAGTACCCAGACTTTCCTGTCTGCAGCCCAGGGCGTGGCTCACCAGGCGGCCTGGTACGGCCCAACATCTTCAGCAACCACTCAAGACCCTCGCGAGGGGCCGAGCCTCGCGAGGCGGACGACGCAAGATATCCCCTGGGGCGGACTCACTAGAGCAGCTCCTGAGGATCGGAGATATCAAGGCGAGGATCACCTTGCGAGGTCCTCATGACGTGAGCAGTGACGACCAAGGCTAGGCGGGCGCCAGCAGGCACAGAGTGCCAGTTTCCCCTTTGGTGCTAAAGGGGAAGGTGCAGGCGAGGAGTCCCGAGGCATCAGACAAAGGTTTCCATATTGGTGAAACGAGACCAAGACCAGCAGGACGACAGAGCGAAGGTCACCATGGAGCCCACGGCGGCATCACCACCAGAGCCTTTGGCAGCCGAAGACCACCTTCTGTCAGGATAGCTTGTACTAGCTGTCTCCCTTCAAATTTAGCCGTTATGGGATCCCTTCCCGCTCAATATTTGGGAAGAGGACCTGGGCCACTATAAATAGGACTAGCCACCACCATTGGGATCATCTCATCTTGAGTTGATCAGATAGAAGGCCACACACCACAAGCTCACTCGAGCACAAGAACCCCTTTCTTTAGGAAGCAGTTCATCCTTGTACTAGTTCATCCTCAGCCTACAAGGCAATCCACCACACCACACTAGATTAGGGTATTACACCACAATGGTGGCCCAAACCAGTATAAACCTTGTGTCCTTTGTTCTTCGGATCTGACGAGCTAGGCCTAGGGATCGGCGAGTAGACGAGCTAGAGCGGAAGGAGAGATCTTCGTGCGCACCCAGAGTTCGAACCTCAAGGGTTTTGCCGGAACCCAAGATCCAACATTTGGCGTGCCGGGTAGGGGTGTGCCAAAATCTCCTCCCTGTTTGTGCCGCTCCCCGTCCGCCAAGTTCCCATGGCAAGCACCTCTCCTCCGACCGGCTTGGTGGGCGCGCCCGGCGGTGATACGTCTCCAATGTATCTATAATTTTTGATTGTTACATGCTATTATGTTATCCTTCTAGGATGTTTTATGGGATTTTATATACACTTTTATATGATTTTTGGGACTAACCTATTAACTCAGAGCCCAGTGCCAGTTTTTGTTTTTCTCCTGTTTTAGGGTTTCGCAGAAAAGGAATATCAAACGGAGCCCAATTGACCTGAAATTCAATGGAGATTGTTTTTGGACCAGAAGAAGCCCACGGAGTGCCAGAGGGGGACGAGAGGACCCACGAGCTGCCCACGAGGGTGGGGGCGCCCCCCCCCCCTACTGGGTGTGCCCCCCTATCTCGTGGACAGCCTAGAGACCCCCCCTAATGTGAGACCTACGCCAAAAAATCCTATAAATACTGAAACCTCCGGAAAATAACCTAGATTGGGAGTTCCGCCACCGAAAGCCTCTGTTGCCACCAAAAACCAATCTAGACCCGTTCTGGCACCCTGTCGGAGGGGGGAATCGCTGTCCGGTGGCTATCTTCATCATCTCGGCGCTCTCCATGATGAGGAGGGAGTAGTCCACCCTCGGGGCTGAGGGTATGTACCAGTAGCTATGTGTTTGATCTCTCTCTCTCTCTCGTGTTCTTGATATGGCATGATCTTGATGTATCGCGAGGTTTGCTATTATAGTTGGATCTTATGATGTTTGTCCCCCTCTACTCTCTTGTGATGAATTGAGTTTTCCCTTTGAAGTTATCTTATCAGATTGAATCTTTAAGGATTTGAGAACCCATGATGTATGTCTTGCATGTGCTTATCTGTGGTGGCAATGGGATATCACGTGATCTACTTGATGTATGTTTTGGTGATCAACTTGCGGGTTCCGTGACCTTGGGAATCTATGCATAGGGGTTGGCACATGTTTTCTTCTTGACTCTCTGGTAGAAACTTTGGGGCACTCTTTGAATTACTTTGTGTTGGTTGAATAAATGAATCTGAGATTGTGTGATGCATATCGTATAATCATGCCCACAGATACTTGAGGTGACAATGGAGTATCTAGGTGACATTAGGGTTTTGGTTAATTTGTGTCTTAAGGTGTTATTCTAGTATGAACTCTAAGATAGATCGAACGGAAAGAATAGCTTCGTGCTATTTTACTACGGACTCTTGAATAGATCGGTCAGAAAGAATAGCTTTGAGGTGGTTTCGTACCCTAGAATGATCTCTTTGTTTGTTCTCCCCTATTAGTTACTTTGGAGTGACTCTTTGTTGCATGTTGAGGGCTAGTAATATGATCCAATTATGTTATCCTTGTTGAGAGAACTTCCACTAGTGAAAGTATGAAACCTAGGCCTTCTCTCCTATCATTGCAACACCATTTATGCTCACTTTTACCACTTGCTACCTTGCTATTTTTATATTTTCTTTTTACAAAAACCTATATCTACCATCCATATTGCACTTGTATCACCATCTCTTCACCTAACTTGTGCACCTATACAATTTACCATTGTACTGGGTGTGTTGGGGACACAAGAGACTCTTTCTTATTTGGTTGCAGGGTTTTTTGAGAGAAACCATCTTCATCCTACGCCTCCCACGGATTAATAAACCTTAGGTCATCCACTTGATGGAAATTTGCTATTGTCCTACAAACCTCTGCACTTGGAGGCCCAACAACGTCTACAAGAAGAAGGTTGCGTAGTAGACATCAGGCGGCGCTTTGGGCCACCGGGCCTTCACCTCTGCCTTACGACGGGTGCAGTGGCCACCCAGGTTTAGGCCGGATCTGCCACCCCGCTACAACGGGGCGGCGGACCCAGCCGTCTTCCTCTAGGTTTACGAAGAGGCCATCTCGGCAGCCGACGGCGATAGCAAGGTCATGGCTAGCTGGCTCCCCATGGCGCTCACCGGCGTACCGCTCACCTGGTTTTTCAGCTTGCCAGAATCGTCTATGGCGTCCTGGGAGGAGCTGCGCGACCTCTTCGTCACGCGCTTTGGGGTGCCGACGCCCCACGTCGTTGCGGCCCTCCTCGGCGGCTCCCAAGCGCCACCCTCCGGCCGCCACATCAAGAAATTATTTCGCCAGGCGGGCGTCGCCTCCATACGCCAGGGGGCTCCTCCTCCTTGGGCGGCGCCCAAGACCGACCTCACCTCCGGCTCAGGGGACCACCCCGCTTCCACCGCGGGCTCAACAACTCTCTTGACGCTCTGCACCCCCACCATCTGCAACATGTCAGTCACCAAGACCCTCATCGACGGTGGGTCTAGCCTCAACATGCTCTTAGTGGAGGCTTTCAGCTTGCTTCACCTGCCGCTCAAGCGGCTGCGCCCCACCAAACCCTTCTCCGGAGTCAGCAGCGGTTCCACCAGCCCTCTGGAGCAGATCTGGCTCCCGGTCACCTTCGGCACCCGTGACAACTACCACACCGAGCTGATCGACTTCGACATCGCCCGTATCGGCCTCCCGTACAACGCCATCCTCGGGTACTCCATGCTGGCTCAGTTCATGGCCACGACCCATCCGGCCTATAAGCTCATGAAGATGCCGGGGAGCAGCGGAGTCCTCACCGTGGCAGGGGACACCAAGGAAGCTACGGTAGCACATCCGGCCGGTGAAGCCACCCCTGGAACTGAGGGGGTTGCACCGGCAAAGAAGAAGCAACTTTTCTCCCAAGACCGAGCCGAGACGAAGTAGGTGCCGGTGGATGAAGACGAGCCGTCAGGTGTCGCCTTCACCATAGGTGCCGGCCTTCCCCCATCTCAAGAAGAGGCGCTGGTCGGATTCGTTCGCGCAAACAAGGATGTGTTCGTGTGGGAACCCAAGGACCTGGCGGGAGTCCCGAGGGAGGTGATCGAGCATCACCTGAACGCATGCCCCAATATGCGCCCCGTAAAGCAGAAGGCCAGGCGCCAATCTACGGAGAAGTAGTCCTTCATCATGCAAGACACTCGTAAGCTAGAAGCGGCGAGTGTCATCCGCGAGGTCCAGTACACTGAGTGGCTGGCGAACCCCGTCGTCGTACCCAAGAAAGGCGGAAAAGAGCGCATGTGTGTCGACTTCACCAACCTCAACAAAGCTTGTCCACAAGACCCGTTTCCTCTGCCCCGCATCGACCAGATCGTCGACTCTACTGCCGAGTGCGACCTATTGTGCTTTCTGGATGCCTTCTCAGGTTACCACCAGATCAAGATGGCGCTACAAGACGTCGAGAAGACCGCCTTCCTCACCCCGTGCGGAGTATACTCCTACACCCGCATGCCGTTTGGGTTGTGGAATGCGGGAGCAAATTTTCAGCGGTTGATGCACATCGCACTAGGAAAACATCTTGGGAGGAACGCTGAGGCATACGTGGATGACATCGTGGTAAAATCTCAGGAGGCCGCAACCCTTATCACCGATCTGGAAGAAACCTTCGCCAACCTACACAAGGTAGACCTGTGGCTCAACTCGGAGAAGTGCGTGTTCGGCATCCCGTCAGGCAAGATCTTGGGCTTCCTGGTGTCACAACGAGGGATCGAGGCAAACCCTAAGAAGGTCAAGGCCATAGGAAAGATGAGTTCGCCCAAGAACCTCAAGAAGATGCAGAAGCTGGCCGACTGTGTAATGTCGCTCGGGCGTTTCATCTCCAAGCTAGGGGAGAGAGCCCTCCCTTTCTTCAAGCTGATGAAAAGGAAGGGCCCGTTCGAATGGACCACAGAGGCTGATGCGGCATTTGAAGACCTCAAGAGATAACTCACCAGTCCAACAGTAATGGTGGCACCCAAACCTCAAGAACCATTGGTGCTCTACCTGGCCGCAACACCACATTCGGCCAGTGCAGCATTGGTGGTTGTCCGAGAAGAGCGCCAAGACAAGACCTTACAGCCCAGGGGCAGTACTCCTGAGGCCCCCGTAGGGCTGGAGGACAACCACACCCTGCAAGACGACTCTCCTGAGGCTGCAGCTGCCCCAATTGGCGACGAAGCCCCCGTAGCACCTTTACCTAGTCAGACCACACAGCCACAGGCGAGCCAGGACTTCGCTTCCATCAAGCACCCGGTATACTTCGTCGGCGCGGTGCTCAGTGATGCCCGGGCGCGCTATCCCATGACGCAGAAGCTTCTGCTTGTGCTCCTTGTCGCTTCATGTAAGCTGCGCCACTACTTCCAAGGCCATCCCATCAAGGTCGTCCCATCTTACCATCTGGAAAGAGTACTCTGGAGCCCAAACACGGTAGGAAGGGTCGCGGAATGGAATATAGAGCTGCAGGCATTCCAGCTAGAATTCAGCACAACCAGAGTCATCAAGGGAGCTGCACTTGCTGACTTTGTGGCAGAATGGACCGACGCCCCAGGACCGGAAGCAAGTCAAAACTAGTCCCTCTCGCCAGGGAGCGAAGCGCCGGATGGCTGGGTCACAACTTCGATGGCACGTTCGTCCGCCAGGGCGCGGGGGCCTGGGGTTGTGCTCATCTCTCCCACTCAAGACAAACTCTACTACGGCGTGCAGCTCTTCTTTCGGCCGGGCAACAAGGTCTCCAGCAACATCACAGAGTACGAGGGCCTCATCGCTGGTCTCAAGGCGGCGATGGCCCTGGGGGTGAAACGCCTCATCATCAGGGGCAACTCCCAGCTCCTCGTCAACTTCTCCAACAAGGTGTATGAGCCGAAGGACGAGAATATGGAGGCATACCTCACGGAGGTACGCAAAATGGAGAAGCAGTTCTTGGGCCTGGAGCTGCAGCATGTGCCCCGCGGCACTAACAAGGAAGCCGACGGCATCGCCAAGAGAGCGTCCAGGTGCCTGCCCCAAGAGCCAGGCGTCTTCGCAGAAAGGCTCCTCAGGCCCTCGGCGTTGCCCCAGCGAGAAGGGTCGTCGAAGCCTCAGGAGGAACTCCCCCAGCCACCGACCTCGGGAGCCCCCGCCTGCAGCCCGGCCTCAGGAACCCCCTTGCTCCTGGCGCTCGAGCCTCAGGAGCGATGCTGGACCGAGGAACTCAAGGCGTACCTGGTGCGAGGAGCGCTGCCAGAAAAGGAGGAGGATGTCGAACGTGTGGCCCGACAGGCTACGGCATACTGCATCCAAGACGATGAGCTCTAAAGAAGGGGACCAAATGATATTTCTTTGCGATGCATCTCCAGGAAGCAGGGAGGCGAGCTGCTAGCTGACATCCATGCTGGGGACTCCGGGCATCACTCATCATCGCGCACCTTGGTCGGAAAGGTGTTCCGCAGTGGTTTTTACTGGCCCACGGCGCTCAACGATGCCGCCGAACTGGTGAAATCTTGTGAGGCTTGCCAGTTCCATGCCAAGCAGATCCACCAGCCGGCTCAGGGCCTCCAAACCAGCCGTTCGTGGTCTGGGGGCTGAATATCCTGGGCCCTTTCCCAGCACCCGGGGGCTACCGATACCTCTACGTCGTCGTCGACAAATTTACCAAATGGGCGGAGGTGTAAGCTGTCCGAACCATCCCAGCTGGCTCCGCAGCCAAGTTCATCATGGGCCTCGTCAAAAGGTTCGGGGTCCCCAACCACATCATCACCCATAACGGCTCACAGTTCACTAGCAACCTTTTCAAGGCATATTGTGCTAAGCTTGGAACGCATATTTGCTACGCTTTTGTAGCACACCCTAGAAGCAATGGCCAGGCCGAGCGCGCCAACGCAGAGGTTCTGAGGGGCCTCAAGACCAGGACCTTCAAGAAGAAGCTCGAAGCTTGCAGAAAGGGTTGGCATGACGAGCTCCCGTCCGTGCTATGGTTAATCCGCACCACTGCCACCAAATCTACAAGCGAGACCCCATTCTTCCTCGTCTAAGGAGCTGAAGCGGACCTCCCTCACGAGGTGAGGCACCGCTCCCCGTGAGTCCTAACATTCGACGAGGCGCGGCACGGCGCCATGCGGGGGATGAACCTCGTGATAGGGGAGGAGCGTCGGCGTGACGCTTCACTCCGAGATGCAAGATACCAGCAGGCGTTGCGGCGGTACCAATGCCGCAGCATCCGCCCTAGGACACTCAAGGTAAGTGATCTCGTCTTGAGGCGAGTCCTCTCTCGAGAAGGGTTGTACAAGCTCTCACCCATGTGGGAGGGCCCGTTCAAGATCACCCAGGTCTCCAGGCCTGGCGCTGTGCGCCTGGAAATGGGGGATGGCATCCCCGTCCAGAACGCATGGAACATACGGTACCTCCAGAAGTTCTACCCGTGAAACAAGGCCATGCGCCTGAGAAGACTAGGCTCCATGCCTGCGAGGAACAAGGCCCTGCGCCTGAGAAGACTAGGCTCCATGCCTGCGAGGAACAAGGCCCTGCGCCTGAGAAGACTAGGCTCCTTGCCTACGAGGAACAAGGCCCTACGCCTCAGAAGACTAGGCTCTATGCCTGCGAGAAACAAGGCCCTGCGCCTGAGAAGACTAGGCTCCGTGCCTGCGAGGAAC
>LR738710.1:340368381-340518242 GCA_902687465.1 Secale cereale | reverse complement strand
AGGAACAAGGACCTGCGCCTGAGAAGACTAGGCTCCCTGCCTGCGAGGAACAAGGCCCTACGCCTGAGAAGACTAGGCTCTGTGCCTGCGAGGGACAAGGCCCTGCGCCCGAGAAGACTAGGCTCCTTGCCTGCGAGGAACAAGGCCGTGCGCCTGAGAAGACTAGGCTCCGTGACTGCGAGGAACAAGGCCCTGCGCCTGAGAAGACTAGGCTCCATGCCTACGAGGAACAAGGCCTTGCGCCTGATAAGACTAGGCTCCGTGCCTGCGAGGAACAAGGCCCTACGCCTAAGAAGCCAAGGCCCAGTGCTTGTGAAGAAAGGCTCACACCTGTGAATATCTCCGCCCGTGACACTCTCACGTAATAATGAGTGGGTTTGTACACGCCCCGGAGTCTCCGGAGAGCCGCCCTCGGGTCTCGGGGGCTCCCTCCCACGTTCTAGTTGCAGCACTTAGCTCCGCGCTGGTGAGAAGATTAGATTAGGTGCCGGATGCGGCTGTTCATTTGCTTTGTGGAGTTGGCTTGCCCCTTTCCTTCTTTTTAATGGATTTTGTAAGTTCTGGTGTTCCCCGTTTGCTCGGTTTAATTTCCTCCTGTGGTCCTCCCCTCAGTTTTTTGGGCTTGCCCAAGGAGAAAGGCAGTTGCCCGGCGCTGTCCCCAGCGCGCCTTCCTTAGCCTTCATAAGGCGCCCATGCCGGGGCTCGTGATGGGCACGCCCCCCTCCTTATGTATGTGCCGCATGGGTATCGTGACAGGGAGCGTCCGACCATGCTCGGCCCACGTCAGGGACCTCGGGCAGTAAAGGATAATAATCGCCTAACGAGTTTTTGCTGCCTCACGAAGAGTCAAGCGTCGCGAGATGAGGGCAATACCAAGTGCATCGAGATAAGTCTCCTCACCCTAAGAGCGCATAGTACTCAGATCACGTGGTGATGGACATGGACACTAAGCATGACGCTAAACATCATAAAAATATGGTTCATTACATGCCCTCCGAGGGCTCCATACTTGTTTGTTTGGACAATGCATGAAGAAAGAAAGATCGAGAACGGGCGGTGACGACCCTCGAGGCGCGGCTGCTCACGAGGACCTACTCCTCGAGCTCAGCCGGAACCTTCCTCATGCTTCACCCAGGCGTGGCAACGAGATGATCTAGCGCCACCCTCAAGGTGGGCGCGAAAGCATGGCGGTTGGTCGTAGCCACCGCTGCTGGAGCTACCGCTGAAGGAGGAGCCGCCATAGCTGGACGAGCTGCGGCCGTCGCCCAGGCCAAGCACCTTGCCGCCGCCGTTGTCCTTGGGGCAGCACTCGGCACGGCGCCCGTCTTCCCCAAACACCCTCACGAAGAGGGTCGAGTCGTCACCATACCTGAAATGAAGGGTGCACCAACTGGCCAAGCCGCGCGCGCGGGTGAACGTCTGCCAGCCATGGGCCAGCATCACAGCACCCGCGGTAGAGACCTCCACCGCAACCCACAAAGCCATGTTGCAACAACCATCCGCCTATAGCCAAAAGCCACCAGAGCTCGCGGCAAGGAGTTCGCCGGCTAGGGAGTGCGGGAGATGGAGCCTGGTACCGGCTGGGCTCTCCGACCACACGACGAATTCCAGCGTCACCTCCACCAAGTGAGAGGGCAGTTGGGGAGGCCTGCCAACCCCAGAGTGCCTTCCCACATTCACAGGACCGCCAACGCGGCGGCGACCCTCGCAGCTCAAGGAACCGCCGCCGCGGTTACCGAGGGCAGTTACGGGCGCGGTGGGGGTCTGCCCACGCCCGCTAGCAGCCCCGACAGGAGCCGCGACACACTTGCGGGGACGGCCTCATCCCCTCTTAGCTGCTGGTGAGTCGGCCCCTTCCTGCCGGGCCTTCCCCTTCTCCACGGACGAGAACTTCCTGGTCGGCGCCATAAGCGGCTCGGTCGGGCGAAGGGCAAGGAAGAAGAAGAAGAAGCAAGAGGAGCGAAAGAAGAAGATGGGAAGCAAGGACTCCGTCTGCCACCTTATTTATAGCCGAGAGAAGGCGAACCGCCGTCCTCCATAATTGCAGGCAATGATGGTATTTTGTGCGTGTAGGGACTTGTCAAGTCGCGCAGTCGCCAAGGCTGCGTGGAGAAGTGGAGACGCCCATGTACAATCAATCGACACGCGTCAATCAAGGCCGCAGGCTTTAGGGGCTCGCGGCGCTCCTCACTTGACCCTTGGCTTCGCCGTGAAGCCAAGCCCGAGCGCACCTTCGGCCCGGGGACTACTATCGGCGTTCTAGGAACGGGGGTAACCAGACTTTCCTGCCTGCGGCCCAGGGCGTGGCTCATCAGGTGGCCTGGTACGGCCCAACATCTTCAGCAACCACTCAAGACCCTCGCGAGGGGACGAGCCTTGTGAGGCAGACGACGCAAGACATCCCCTGTGGCGGCCTCACTAGACCAGCTCTTGAGGATCGAAGATATCAAGGCGAGTGTCACCTCGCGAGGTCCTCGTGACATGAGCAGTGATGACCAAGGCCAGGCAGGCGACAGCAGGCACAGGGTGCCAGTTTCCCCTTTGGTGCTAAAGGGGCAGGTGTAGGAGAGGAGTCCCGAGGCGTCAGGCAAAGGTTTCCATATCGGTGTAACGAGACCAAGACCAGCAGGACGACAGAGCGGAGGTCATCACGGAGCCCACGACGGCGTCACCACCAGAGCCTTTGGCAGCCAAAGACCACCTTTTGTTAGGATAGCTTGTACTAGCTGCCCCCCTTCAAATTTGGCCGTTGTGGGATCCCTTCCCGCTCAATATTTGGGAAGAGGACCTGGGCCACTATAAATAGGATTAGCCACCACCATTGGGATCATCTCATCTTGAGTTGATCAGATAGAGGGCCACATACCACAAGCTCACTCGAGCACAAGAACCCCTCTCCTAAAGAGGTAGTTCATCCTTGTACTAGTTCTTCCTCAGCCTACAAGGCAATCCACCAACCACACTGGATTAGGGTTTTACACGACAACGGTGGCCCAAACCAGTATAAACCTTGTGTCCTTTGTTCTTCGGGTCTGACGAGCTAGGCCTAGGGATCGGCAACGAGCTACAGCGGAGGGAGAGATCTTCATGTGCACCCCAGAGTTCGAACCTCAAGGGTTTTGCCGGAACCCAAGATCCGACAGAAAGCGCCGGCCTCTGAATTACTTCATGCCATTCCAGTCAGTCCCCCTGCTGAAGGTGCAAGACTGATTTATGATGGAACTGAACTTCCAAATCACTTGATGCAATTGCTGATGAAGCCTTTGAAGGCTGGTCAATCTCCTAGAACCACCTTCCTTCTGAATGATTTGTTGTATGTGCTGAGGACAATCTACCACATTCTGACCAAAACACTTAGTCCAATCAAGGGCCACAACTCTGAAGAAGAAGACATTGTTGGCATCATGAATTATCTGTTGTTCAATATCATGCACGGGATTCCCATCAACTATCATGATTTCTTCATGAGGACTTTGGCGAATGTTGCACTGTCACCGTTTGAGTTGAAGCCTTATGCTCCTTGGATCATGAAATTCATCAGAACCAGGTCTTCAATGAACTACAAGGCAGATTGTTAGAATCACCTAAGCTATTTGCGTCCTATTGAAGTCCTCAAACAGACTATTTCCTTAGTTGATGGAAAAGGCAAAGATGCTATTATTGATGAAGGTACTCATCCATTGGATGGTCAGATTCGCAAAGCTGCATCCTATTCCACCAATGATGACTCTGCAACCCAACATTCTGCCGTAAAATCTTCAAAGCATACTCCTCAAGCCACTTTTCAACGAGTGATGACTGACCGTGAGCTTCTCCTAAGTCGTCATCAGAAGGTCAATCGCACTCACAAGTGGGTCAAGTGTCAGTTTGCTTCAATTCTTCAAAACATGAATGTCACACAAAACTCTGTGAAGAAGAATCACTACTATGCGCATGAAATCTTTGATCACACTTGGGCTATTCTTTCACATCTCTACAGTGCTAAAGAACTCAAGGATATGGACTTTCAATAGGACTTTGACTGGTCTCAGCCATCTTCGAAGAAATTCAAGTAAGTCAAAGTTCCTCAGCTGGTTACAAGTTCATTTTATTCATTGCGCGAGACAGATGAAGCTGAAGATTTGGACGACACTGCGGCAGGCCGTACCTCAACGGATGACCCCAACAATGCTGGTGCTCCTCCATTGACATCATGATGATATTCTTCAGGGGTGTTAGTCCTCATTTTTGTCCCTTTTGGTCATTTGATGACAAAGGGGGAGAAATTTGAGTTAGTCTTCAAGCGGGTCTCTTATATATGGGCTATATTTTTGTTAAGTTACAACTCTTGCTCTTCCGTGGTGTTAGCTCTGATGAGTTGTAAACTTAAGTCTGATGGTGGTCGGACACTTTTTGAACTGCTTTCTGCATGCTTATTTCCTCAAGTACCTTAATGCACACATGCTGAATTTCGTCAGACACCATATTTCATCATGCATTTCAAATTCTTCATATCATATGTTAAATGCATATGTGAATTGCAAGATATAGGGGGAGATCTCCATGATCTTACTCTACAATGTTCATTTGTTGCTCAAGCAAAATCCTCAAATATGCACATCTTCAGGGGAAGTTCTTCTATATCTTGCAATCAAATTCCTCAATATCTGTTGCTACACTTCATATGTTTATCCGTGTTGAAAACTTAACCTATTTTTCATCAATCATCAAAAAGGGGGAGATTGTAAGTGCATCTAGTACCCCTTAGTGATTTTGGTGTATTGAAGACTTATAAGTTAAGGGACTAATGTGTTTGTAAGTGTACACAGATACTATAAGTCTATGAGGAGTTTGATATTTACGAAGAAAGTTGAGCCCTAAAAATGTATGTCTTCAGTTGATGACTTTGGTTTTCTAGAAGACTTTGAAAATGAGGGAATTGGTGTGACTTTGAAGACATGGATATTAATACGAGGATTATGCAGTGTGAGGACTTTGGTTTTCGTAGTTTCATTTTCTCTTTATTGGGTCATAGGAAACACCGTACTGTTAAAGTGGGTCGAGGTAAAACTAAGGAATCACTTTCCATGTGATGCTCATCTCAAAGCCTACACTACCCAATCCTTTCGAGTGAAGCCATTGGAAATCTCATACACTTCAGACAATTTCTTAAGTGACCGAGATGAAGTTCTTCTGTTCCCTGAGGAGTTAGGAATTTGCTAGTGCGGATTTCTTACAAGTGAGGAGCATGATAGCCCTGAGGAATTTGACAGCTCAAATTTCCGACCATTGCTGTGCTATGCGCCAGCTGTCCCAAAATATCCTATCCACCTAACGGTCATATCATTGAATGTCATTTATGTCTTATCATGTCGGGTTGCTCCCTAGGCTATAAATAGCCCCCCCTCAGCCACTAGCTGGTTGGATGCTCCGAGATAAACTGGCACTTGTCATTTAGAGCAACCCTTCGTCCGAGGACTTTGAGCGAAAATCATCAAGTGAGGAAAGCCCCAAACACCCAACACCTAAAACCCAAAGTGATTGAGCATCACTGAAGAGATTGTTCCTGTGTGGAACCGATGCTTGTCACCTTTGAAGACTGTGCATCTTCCAGATGGTTAGGCGTCAATGGTCTAGAGCATCCAAGAGGAATTGTGGATCACCGGGTGACCAAGTCTGTGATGGTTTGGAAGTCACCCTGAAGACTTACCACGAGTGATTGGGTGAGGTCTGTGTGACCTTGGCTCAAGGGGAATACAGTGAGGACTGTGTGTCCGAGACTGTGTGCCCTCAGTTTGAATACCTAGCCGCCCTAACGAGACGTACAACAATCACAACAGTTGGAACTGGTCTACCAAATCATTGTCTTCATCGAGCTACTGGTTCTATTTCCTCAACCCTTTCATTTCCTCATTCATGTGTTGTTGAACTAGATCTGTACTGTTTGAAGACTCTGACTGTAGACTTTCTCAACTTCCTCAACCCTATTTCTTCAGTAATTTTGTCTTCTGCCTTCTTATCCTGTTTTACACGCTACTTGTGCTTTGTTTATGCTTTCAATTCATCATGGTGACTATGCTACTACCTTGTTGTGCATGCACCTGAGAATCTATTCCGCTGCTAGTAGTTCGTTTCTTAGGAAATTCCTCACTTAGAATTTCCTCAGCGACAAATTTGTAAAAATTGCCTATTCACCCCCCTCTTATCGATATAACGCACTTTCAATATCCTAATAAAAAAATGGGGGACAAGTCACGTATTGTATTGTTGCCACTAAAGATAAACAACGTGGTTTAATCTTATTATAGATTCATTTGTATCAACATTATGTAATCTTGCTTATTATGATACTCTGTTTCTTGTAAACTTAACACCTAGTAGGGTCAAAATTATGTCTAGAGGGGGGCGATTAGACTACTTGACCAAATAAAAATCTTTCCTTTTCCCAATTTTAGTTGCAGGTTGATTTTAGCAATTAAGATAAGTGAAGTAACACCCTACACATGCAATTCTAAGAGTATAGCAATAGAATGTAAAAAATTGCACCTGTAAGTAAAGGGAAGGGTTTGGAGAAGGCAAACGCAATGAGGACACAAAGATTTTTGGCGTGGTTCCGATAGGTGGTGCTATCATACGTCCACGTTGATCGGGACTTCAACCCACAAAGGGTAACAGCTACGCGAGTCCATTCAGAGCTCCACCAACGAAGTGTCGACAAAGAAGCAGCCTTGTCTATCCCACCATGGCCATCGTCCACGAAGGACTGGCCCCACTCGGGTATATATTCACGAAGTAGGTGATCTCCTTGCTCTTGCAAACTTCTTGGTTCAACTCCACATCATGTCGGAAGCTCCCAAGCGACACCTAACCAATCTAGGAGACACCACTCTCCAAAAGGTAATAGACGGTGTGTTGATGATGACCTTCTTTCTCTTGTGCTTCAAATGATAGTCTCCCCAACACTCAACTCTTTCTCACTGATTTGGATACGGTGCAAGAAGGGTTTGAGTGGAAAGCAACTTGGGAAGGCTAGAAATCAAGGTTCAAATGGTAGGAATGGAAACTCTTGATATCAACCCATGAGTAGGTGGTTCTCTCTCACAAAATGAATGGTGGAAGTGTAGGCATGTTCTGATGGCTCTGCTCAATGAGGAAGATGGGGTCGAGGGGTATATATAGTCTCCACACAAAATCCAACAGTTACACTCTTTTGACACATCTCGGTGGCACCGGTCAGAAAACTCGGTGGCACCGATCAGAAAACTCGGTGGCATCGATCAGTATAAACTATGAACGTTAGGAATCTTGGTGGGACCGAGGGGAACAACTCGGAGGGACCGATGTGCAAGGGCTTGGGGCAAATCTCATCTAGGTGGCGCCGATTGCATCAACTCGGTGGGGCTAAGGTGAGACAATAAGGCAACATAGAATCGGTCAAGCTATCTCGGTGAGACCGAATGCAATTCTCGGTGGGACCGAAATTATTGCAACAAGCAATAGAGAGCTGGCAAGGCCATCTCGGTGGGACCGAGATCCATATCGATGGAACCGAATTGTTAGGGTTTTGGCAGTGGCTAAGTCCAAATGAACTCGGTGGCTCCGGTTAGGAAATATCGATGGTGTCGAGATAGAATTTACGAGTTGGACATTTTGGATGGAGAAATTGGATGAGGGTTTTGGAGCAATATCACTGAGCACTTGAGCAACCAGGTCATCAAGAAACACCTCATCTCCTTTTAATAGTATTGGCTTTCCTATGGACTCAATGTGATCTTGGATCGCTTAAACAAAAATGTAGAGTCTTGAGCTTTTGCCAATCCTTTTTTTCTTAGCATTTTGAGGGGTCCACATCTCTAGTCCTTGCCATGCCAATACTTAAACATCCTGAAATAGAATTACCAAAACCACCCGGGGATTAGTTTCACTTTAAATCTCCCCCTTTTTGGTAATTGATGGCAACATATAGATCAAAGCTTCGAAAAATGATTAAATGAATGAAATACATCGCTGAGGGAGTCTTGGATTAAAGGGTCCTCGGGTGGCTGGATTACTCATTGTGGGTCGGACTGGTGGGCCGTCAAGATTATAACTGAAGACTATCCCCCGTATCCGGATATGACTCCTATATGTGTGAAATAGCAAGTTTAAAGTCCTGGTGTAATATTTCCTTTCTCTGTAAGATGGTCATGTACAACCCTAAATCCCTCTGGTGCATATATAAACTGGAGGGTTTAGTCCATAGGGACAGAATCACAACATCCTAGACTAGACTTCTAGGGTTTATGTCGGCATCCTGGGAAAGGAGTATCCAGACTTGCTTGCCTGCAGCCTGTGACGTAGCTCCATCGGCGGCCTGGTACGACCTAGCTTCAGGAACCGCTGCTCAAGACCCTCGCGAGGGGCCAAGGCTCACGAGGCGGACGACGGCAGGACCTCCTTGGGGGCAGCCTCTTTTGGCTGGCTCCCGAGGAGCGGAGATATTGATGCAAGGTGCACCTCGCGAGGTTCATGTGACGTGAGCCATGAAGATCAAGGCCAGGCAGGTGCCACCGGGCGCAGTGTATTGATACGTCTCCAACGTATCTATATTTTTTATTGTTCCATGCTATTATTTATGAAGTCTTGGATGTTTAATGGGCTTTATCATTCACTTTCATATCATTTTTGGGACTAACCTACTAACCCAAAGGCCAGTCCAGATTGCTGTTTTATTCCTATTTCAGGGTTTTGCAGAAAAAGAATATCAAACAGAGTCCAAACGGAATGAATCCTTTGCGAGAGATATTTTTGGAGGAAATCACGCTCGGGAAACTTCAGGACCAAGTCAGGGAACAGAAGGGCTGCCCTCGAGGGTGGGGGGCGCGCCCCCCTTCCCAGGGCACGCCCCCTGCCTCGAGACTGGCCCGTGAGGCTCCCGGTGCCCTCCTTCTTCCTATATATACCTACGTACCCCAGAAACTCCATACACAGAGAGAAAACCCTAATTCCACCGCGATAGCTTCTATTCCCGTGGAGATCCCATCTTGGAGCTTGTTCCGTGAGGGGGATCCATCACGGAGGCCTTCATCATCATCATCATCGCCCTCACCATGATTTGTGAGTAGTTTACCACAGACCTTCGGTTCCATAGCTAGTATCTAGATGGCTTCTTCTCTCTCTCCGGATCTCAATACAAAGTTCTCCTCGGTCTTCGAGGAGATCTATTCGATCTAATCTCTTTTTGCGGTGTTCTTGTTGAGATCCGATAAATTGTGAGTTTATGATCAAGGTTATCTATGAAAGATATTTGGTTCTACTCTGAACTTTTTATGTGTGCTCATAATATCCTTGCAAGTCTCTTCGAATTATTGGTTTGGTTTGGCCTACTAGATCTATAGTTCTTGCAATGGGAGAAGTGCTTGGATTTGGGTTCAATCTTGCGATGTCCTTTCCCAGTGACAGTAGGGGCAGCAAGGCACGTATTGCATTGTTGCCATCGAGGATAAAAAGATGGGGTTTTCATCATATTGCTTGAGTTTATCCCTCTACATCATGTCATCTTGCTTAAGGCGTTACTCTGTTGGTATGAACTCAATACACTAGATGCATGCTGGATAGCGGTCGATGTGTGGAGTAATAGTAGTAGATGCTGAATCGTTTCGGTCTACTTGTTTCGGACGTGATGCTTATATACAATGATCATGCCTAGATAGTCTCATAATTATTCGCTTTTCTATCAATTGCTCGACAGTAATTTGTTTACCCGCTGTAGAATATCGCTATCATGAGAGAAGCCACTAGAGAAAACTATGGCCCCGGGTCTATTCTCAACAAATCAATCTACATCTACTTTACTTTTTTTGCTTTTATTTGCTATTTTATTAAACTAAAAATACCAAAAATATAAACTATCATCCCTATCAGATCTCACTCTCGTAAGTGACCGTAATGGGATTGACAACCCCTTATCGCGTTGGCAGCGAAGTTCTTATTTGTTTGTGCAGGTGTGAGGGACTCGCGCGTGTTCTCCTACTGGATTGATACCTTGGTACTCAAAAACTGAGGGAAATACTTACGCTACTGTGATGCATCTCCCTTTCCTCTTCGATGGAATGCAACGCAAGCTCAAGAGGTTGCAAGAAGAATTTTTGGCGCCGTTGTCAGGGAGGCTTACGCAAAAGTCATATACCAAGTACCTATCACAAACCCTTATCCTTCGCATTACATTTATTTGCCTCTCGTTTTCCTCTCCCCCACTTCACCCTTGCCGTTTTATTTGCCCTTCTTCTTCCGTGTTTACTGTTCGCTTGCTTCTTGTTTGCTTGTGTGTGGTGGATTGCTTGCTCGTCACTATGGCTCAGAACAATACCAAATTGTGTGACTTCTCCAATACCAACAACAATTATTTTATTAGCACTCCGATGGCTCCTATTACCGATGTTGAATCTTGTGAGATCAATGCTGCTTTGTTGAATCTTTTCATGAAAGATCAATTCTCCGGCCTTCCTAGTGAAGATGCCGCTACCCATCTAAACAACTTTGTTGATTTGTGTGATATGCAAAAGAAAAGGGATATAGATAACGATATTGTTAAATTGAAGTTATTTCCGTTTTCACTTAGAGATCGTGCTAAAACTTGGTTCTCCTCTTTGCCTAGAAATAGTATTGATTCGTGGAATAAGTGCAAAGATGCTTTTATCTCTAAGTATTTCCCTCCTGCTAAGATCATCTCTCTTAGAAACGATATTATGAATTTTAAGCAACTAGATCATGAGCATGTTGCACAAGCTTGGGAGAGAATGAAATTGATGATACGTAATTGCCCTACACATGGTTTGAATCTATGGATGATTATTCAGAACTTTTATGCTGGCTTGAATTTTGCTTCTAGAAATCTTTTAGATTCGGCCGCCGGAGGCACTTTCATGGACACCACCTTAGGAGAAGCTACTAAACTCCTAGATAATATTATGGTTAATTATTCTCAGTGGCACACCGAAAGATCTACTAGTAAAAAAATGCATGCTATCGAAGAAATTAGTGTTTTGAGTGGAAAGATGGATGAACTTATGAAATTGTTTGCTGCTAAGAGTGCTTCTTCTGATCCTAATGATATGCCTTTGTCCACTTTGATTGAGAATAACAATGAATCTTTAGATGTGAATTTTGTTGGTAGGAATAATTTTGGTAACCATGCTTATAGAGGTAATTTTAATCCTAGGCCTTTTCCTAGTAATTCCTCTAATAATTTTGGTAATTCCTACAACAACTCTTATGGAAAGATGCCTTTTGAATTTGAAACTAGTGTTAAGGAGTTTATGATCTCGCTAAAGAATTTCAATGCTATGCTTGAAGAGAAATTTCTTAAGGTTGATGAATTGGCTAGAAGTGTGGATAGAATTACTCTTGATGTTGATTCTTTGAAACTTAGATCTATCCCACCTAAGCATGATATCAATGAGTCTCTCAAAGCCATGAGAATTTCCATTGATGAATGCAAAGAAAGAACCGCTAGAATGCGTGCTAAAAGAGAAGATTATATTAAATCGTGTTCTTCTAGTTATCATGAAAATAAAGATGAAGATCTGAAAGTTATTGATGTGTCTCCTATTAGATCCTTGTTTTCTAGTATTAATCTTGATGAGAATAGGATTGGAGATGATTCTGCTTTAAGGTGTCCCAATGATTCGGAGTTTTTAGATCTTGATGCGAAAATTGCTAAAAGTGGGAGTGAAGAGATTAAAACTTTGCATAGTGATGAACCCACTACTTTGGATTTCAAGGGATTCAATTATGATAATTGCTCTTTGATTGATTGTATTTCCTTGTTTCAATCCGTGCTAAATTCTCCGCATGCTTATAGTCAAAATAAAAGCTTTCATAAACACATAGTTGATGCTTTGATGCAATCTTATGAAGAAAAACTTGAGTTGGAAGTTTCTATACCTAGAAAGCTTTATGATGAATGGGAACCTACTATAAAAATAAAAATAAAAGATCATGAATGCTATGCTTTGTGTGATTTGGGTGCAAGTGTCTCCACTATCCCAAAAACTTTGTGTGATTTGCTAGGGTTCCATGAGCTTGATGATTGTTCTTTAAATTTGCATCTTGCGGATTCCACTATTAAGAAACCTATGGGAAGAATTAATGATGTTCTTATTTTTTCCAATAGGAATTATGTGCCCGTAGATTTCATTGTTGTTGATATAGATTGCAATCCTTCATGTCCTATTATTCTTGGTAGACCTTTCCTTAGAACGATTGGTGCAATTATTGATACGAAGGAAGGAAATATTAGATTCCAATTTACGTTTAGGAAAGGCATGGAACACTTCCCTAGAAAGAAAATCAAATTACCATATGAATCTATAATGAGAGCCACTTATGGATTGCCTTTCAAAGATGTCAATACTTAGATCTATCATGTATCGTGCCTAGCTAGGGGCGTAAAACGATAGCGCTTGTTGGGAGGAAACCCAATTTTATGTTTTTTGTTTTTGTTGCTGTTAGGGAATAAATATTGCATCTAGCCTCTGATTAGATGTGTTTTCATGTTTTGTTTAGTGTTTGTGCCAAGTAGAACCTTTGGTAAGTCTTGTGTGAAGTTTATATGATCTTGCTGTGAAAAATAGAATCGTTAGCGCTCGCTAAAGTAGTCGTGGGATTTTACTGGAGCGTGATTTTTAGTTGATTCTTTTTGCTTCTGGTTGTTAGAAAAATTGCGCAAATTTACCAATTTATTTTGAATTTGTTGGAGTTCCAGAATTAGGCGAACCCTGCAGATTATTACAGATTGTTCTGTTTTCGACAGATTCTGTTTTTCGTGTGTTGTTTCCTTATTCCGATGCATCTATGAGTAATATTGGAGGATATGAACCATAGAGAACTTGGATTACAGTAGGTTTAACACCAATATAAACAAAGAATGAATTCATTGCTGTACCTTTGAGTAGTGGTTTGCTTTCTCATACTAGCGGAGCTCACGAGAATTTTTGTCTAAGTTTTGTGTTGTGAAGTTTTCAAGTTTTGAGTATTGCTTTGATGGACTATGGAACAAGAAGTAGCAAAGGCCTAAGCTTGGGGATGCCCATGGAACCCCGAGTAAATTTAATATAATCAAAAGCCTAAGCTTGGGGATGCCCCGGGAAGGTATCCCCTCTTTCGTCCTCATCCATTGGTAACTATACTTGGAGCTATATTTTTATTTGCAACATGTTATGTGTTTTGCTTGGAGCGTCTTGTATAATTTGAGTATTTGCTTGTTAGTTCGACACAATCATCCTTGCTAGACACACCTATTTGAGAGAGTTAAACATGGCCTAGAAATTATTATAACACTCTAAGTGCATCACTTATATCTTTTGAGTTGAATAGTTTTTGCTCTAGTGCTTTACTTATATCTTTTAGAGCATGGTGGTGGTAATATTTTGTAGAAATTGTTGAACTCTCATGCTTCACTTATATCTATTTGAGAGTCTATGAAAACAGCATGGTAAAGTGTTTAGGCTAAAGAAACTTGTCTTCACATGATAAACATCCAATGTCAATGTAGTAAAAAAAATCACACAAAGTGTATTGAATAGAATGAGATGTTGGATGCTTGATAATTGTTTTGAGACATGAGGATAGTGATGTTAGAGTCATGCTGGTGGAGTTATTATGAAATTGATAAATACTTGTGTTAAGGTTAGTGGTTCCCGTAGCATGCACGTATGGTGAACCGTTGTGTGACTAAGTTAGAGCATGAGGTATTTGTAGGTGTCAACCTTTGTGTGGAGGTCGGTTGGCACGCGATGGTTAACTCCTACCAACCTCCCCCCTAGGAGCATGCGTTGATTGCTTTGTTTTGATGACTCGTAAATTTTTGCAATAAGTATATGAGTTCTTATGACTAATGTTGAGTCCATGGATTATACGCACTCTCATCCTTCCACCATTGCTAGCCTCTTTTGTACCGCGCAACTTTCGCCGGTGCCATAAACCCACTATATATCCTTCCTCAAAACAGCCACCATATTGTTGCTCAAAACAGCCACCATACCTACCTATCATGGCATTTCCATAGCCATTCCGAGATATATTGCCATGCAACTTTCCACCGTTCCGTTTATATGACACGCATCATATTGTCATATTGCCATTGAATTATCATGTAGTTGACATCGTATTTGTGGCAAAGCCACCATGCATAATCTTTTCATACATGTCACTCTTGTTTCATTGCACATACCCGCCGGAGGCATTCATATAGAGTCATACTTTGTTGTTGTAGTATCGAGTTGTAATTTCGTGTTGTAATGAAAGTATGATGATCATCATTATTAGCGCATTGTCCCATGGAAGGAAAGGCTGAATCTATAAAGCCCCTCCGCAAAAAGAAGAAGTAGAAATGCCAAAGAAAGAAAGAAAGGCCCAAAAAAAGAAAAAGGGACAATTGCTAATATATTTTTTTCCACACTTGTGCTTCAAAGTGGCACCATGATCTTCATTGTAGAGAGTCTCATGCTTAGTCACATTCATATGCTAGTGGGAAATTTTCATTATAGAACTTGGCTTGTATATTCCAATGATGGGGTTCCTCAAATGCCCTAGGTCTTCGTGAGCAAGCAAGTTGGATGCACACCCACTAGTTTATTTTGTTGAGCTTTCATTTATATTTAGCTCTAGTGCATCCGTTGCATGGCAATCCCTACTCACTCACATTGATATCTATTGATGGGCATCTCCATAGCCCGTTGATACACCTAGTCGATGTGAGACTATGTCCCTACTTTTTGTCTTCTCCACAACCACCTCTATTCCACCCATAGTGCTATATCCATGGCTCATGCTCATGTATTGCGTGAAAGTTGAAAGGTTTGAAAAGATAGAGTATGAAAACAAATGCTTGGCTAAATTCGGGGTTGTGCATGATATGAATATTTTTTGTGTGATAATAAGGGAGCATAGCCAGCACTATATGATTTTGTAGGGATAACTTTCTTTAGCCATAGTATTTTGAGAAGACATGATTGCTTTGTTAGTATTGCTTGAAGTATTGTTATTTCTTATGTCAACATAGACCTTTATCTTGAATCTTTCAGATCCGAACATTCATGCCACGATTATTACATTGAAAAACTATATTGGTTAGCATTCCACATCAAAAATTCTTTCTGTATCATTTACCTACTCGAGGACGAGCAAGAATTAAGCTTGGGGATGCTTGATACGTCTCCAATGTATCTATAATTTTTTATTGTTCCATGCTATTATTTATGAAGTCTTGGATGTTTAATGGGCTTTATCATTCACTTTTATATCATTTTTGGGACTAACCTACTAACCCAAAGGCCCAGTCCAGATTGCTGTTTTTTGCCTATTTAAGGGTTTTGCAGAAAAAGAATATGAAATGGAGTCCAAACGGAATGAAACCTTTGCGAGAGATATTTTTGGAGGAAATCACGCCCGGGAAACTTCAGGACCAAGTCAGGGGACAGAAGGGCTGCCCTCGAGGGTGGGGGGCGCGCCCCCCTTCCCAGGGTGCGCCCCCCTGCCTCGAGGCTGGCCCGTGTGGCCCCCGGTGCCCTCCTTCTTCCTATATATACCTACGTACCCCAGAAACTCCATACGCACAGAGAAAACCCTAATTCTACCGCCGTAGCTTCTGTTCCCGTGGAGATCCCATCTTGGAGCCTGTTCCGGGAGGGAGATCCATCACGGAGGCCTTCATCATCATCATCATCGCCCTCACCATGAGTTGTGAGCAGTTTACCACAGACCTTCGGGTCCATAGCTAGTATCTAGATGGCTTCTTCTCTCTCTCCGGATCTCAATACAAAGTTCTCCTCGGTCTTCGAGGAGATCTATTCAATGTAATCTCTTTTTGCGGTGTGTTTGTCGAGATCCGATGAATTGTGAGTTTATGATCAATGTTATCTATGAAAGATATTTGGTTCTACTCTGAACTTTTTATGTGTGCTCATAATATCCTTGCAAGTCTCTTCGAATTATTGGTTTGGTTTGGCCCACTAGATGTATAGTTCTTGCAATGGGAGAAGTGCTTGGCTTTGGCTTCAATCTTGCGGTGTCCTTTCCCAGTGACAGTAGAGGCAGCAAGGCACGTATTGTATTGTTGCCATCAAGGATAAAAAGATGGGGTTTTCATCGTATTGCTTGAGTTTATCCCTCTACATCATGTCATCTTGCTTAAGGCGTTACTCTGTTCGCATGAACTCAATACACTAGATGCATGCTGGATAGCGGTCGATGTGTGGTGTAATAGTAGTAGATGCAGAATCGTTTCGGTCTACTTGTCTCGGACGTGATGCCTATATACAATGATCATGCCTAGATAGTCTCATAATTATTCTCTTTTCTATCAATTGCTCGACGGTAATATGTTTACCCGCCGTAGAATATCGCTATCATGAGAGAAGCCACTATAGAAAACTATGGTCCCCGGGTCTATTCTCAACCTATAAATCTACATCTACTTTACTTTTCTTGCTTTTATATGCTGTTTTATTAAACTAAAAATACCAAAAATATAAACTATCATCCCTATCAGATCTCACTCTCGTAAGTGACCGTAAAGGGATTGACAACCCATTATCGCGTTGGCTGTGAAGTTCTTATTTGTTTGTGCAGGTGCGAGGGACTCGCGCGTGGTCTCCTACTGGATTGATACCTTGGTTATCAAAAACTGAGGGAAATACTTACGCTATTGTGCTGCATCTCCCTTTCCTCTTCGAGGGAATACAAATGCAAGCTCAAGAGGTAGGATGTACCAGTTTCCCCTTTGGTGCTAAGGGGGCAAGCGCAGGTGTGGAGTCCCGAGGAATAAAGCAAAGGTTTCTATATCGGTGCAAGAAAACCAAGGACCGTCAGGACGGCAGAATGGAGGTCATCGTGGAGCCTGGTGCGGCGTCACCACCAGAGCCTTTGGTAGGTGAAGACCGCTTTTTTCACGATAACATGTACTAGTTGTTACCCTTCAAATTTTCCCGGTGTGGGATCCCTTCCCGCCTATATTTGGCAAGAGGACCAAGGCCACTATAAATAGGACCTAGCCACCACCATAGAGGGGCATCTGATCTGGGGCATCTCATCTTGATCCACTCCGACCATAGAAGGGATCGGATCCATTCCACCCCGACCATACCACAAGCTCATCCGAGCCCAAGAACACCTCTCCTCCTGAGGCTGTTCATCCTTTGTACTAGTTCATGCTCAGCCCCACGAGCCAATCCACCACACACACTGGAGTAGGGTATTACACCGCAAGGTGGCCCGAACCAATATAAACCCCCGTGTCTCTTGTTCCTTGAGTTCGTCGAGCTAGGCCATGTAATCATAGGGCGAGCGTGATGGGAAGAGAGTGTTCTTCGTGCGCGCCCAGAGTTCGAAGCTCTCTATGGTTTGCGGAACCCAAAATCCGACATTTGGCGTGCTAGGTAGGGGTGCGCCAAAACCTCTCCTCAGTCGGTCGACGCTTCACCGCTCCACCAGTTCCATGGCTGACGCTCGTCGAGCTCGTGCTGAGCGACGGGCCGCCCTCGCCACCCGCATCTCTCACACGGCTCCCGTCGGTTGACCCCCCGGTCGTTCTCTTTCATCTATCACCAACGCAGCCACCGGCCTGGCGAGGCACGAGAAGCAAGCCTCGTCGCTGTACCCCTTGGTGTGGCGGGATGGATGCACCGCTACCCTGTCGTTGACTCCAGTCGGCTCGTCGTCCCACGGTCGTTGCGGACCCGCGGATGCGCAGGCTGCACTGCTTATGGCGCATGAGCTCCTGCACTACCGCCCCGTCAACGACTTCTACAAGGACTGGCTAGACCACATCACCGAACTTGTGAGCGCCGCCGGGGGCTCTCCTGCACCGTCCCCCTCGCGACCTCGCCCGCCTCCCTTTGCGGGCGACATGGCTCAAGAAGCGCCTCCGCTACCTCCACATCAAGGCATCGCCCTCGCTCCAAGACGTGCGGCCCCGCGGCACGACCCACAGCGCGGGGCGCCCACACATGAAGAAGGAAGCTATCAGGAGGTCCAGTGGCCGCAAGGAGGAGCTCCTGCACTCCTACCACCACCACGTCGAGATTGTGCGCCCCCTGTGATTGCGGCGCATGAGAAGCAAGACCAAGCTCCGCCTCCACGACGAGCTCCAGTGTCCACAGCAGGCTGCCGAGCCTTCACTCCTGAGCTACACAGCGTCATCTAGCCTGGGAAGTTCAAGCCTGGCCTACCTCCACGCTATGGCAGCACCCCCAACCCTGCTGAGTTCATGCAACTTTACGAGTTGAGCATCGAGGCGGCCAACGGCGACGAGAAAATTATAGCAAACTAGTTCCCCATGGCTCTCAAAGATGGCTCACGCTCGTGGCTCCTGAACCTGCCCACGGGATCGATCTCCTCCTGAGGTGAGATGCGCGAACGTTTCATCGCCAATTTCCAGCGCACTCTTGACCGCCCGCCAACCGCAGGTGACCTGCGGCCGTCAAGCAGCAACAGGGGGAAACCCTGCAGAAGTACATCCAGCGCTTCAATAGCGTCCGCCTCAAGATTCCCAAGGTGACGGACGAGGCCATCATCTCAGCACTCTCCCATGGCGTCCATGATGTCAAGATGAAGGATGAGCTCACCATCCACGAGGATTTGTGCACAACCCTGGAGCTGTTCAACATAGCGACCAAGTGCGCGAGAGCTGAGGAAGGGCGCCTTTCCCTCATCGAGCTCCCAGCTGCTGACTCAGAAGACAAGAAGGCCAAGGCTAAAGATGTGATGCACAAATGGGTGGCCGTGGTCATGGTAGAACCAGAAATGAAGCACGACCGCGACTAACCAGAGTCATCCAAAAGCAGCCGCATGTTCTACGCCTTCCACAACATACACAACCACAACACCAATGACTGCCAGGAGCTCAGGGCCATTCGCCAAGGGCGCTTCGGCCGACACCCCGAGCACAATGACCGAGGCTACGGCCGCAGAGGAAGCCAAACTAGAGGGCGCTGGGATGACCGCGACCCCCGTCATGAGTTACGCGATCAGCCTTGTGAGGACCGCAGGCACGACCAGCCTTGCGAGGGCACATAGAGGGACCAGCCTCGTGAGGACCGCCCTCAGGGCAAGGCCGGCCTCCCTCCGCTGCCACCACCACCAAAGAGGAACGGCGATCAGGATGAGGGGGCTGGGGGCTTCCAGGAGCCTCGCGCCATCGCCTGCACCTTGAGCGGTGTGCAGGCTCCGGCCTCTCAGCGCATCTTCAAGCAGTTCGCCCGAGAAGTGAACGCGACTCTTCCCAAGCCAGAAGCCACACGGTCGCTCAATTGGTCAAAGTGCACCATCACCTTCAGCTCAGCTGACCAATTCAAGTGCGCGGCAACCGCGGCGCACTCCGGATGCTCTGCTCACCCATCATCAGCAATGTCCAAGTCACCAAAACCCTCATCGATGGCGGTGCAGGGCTCAATGTTCTCTCCGTCGACATGTTTGACCGTCTCCAAGTGCCATATGACCAGCTGCAGCCCACCAAGCCTTTCTCGGGAGTGACCGACGGCTCCACCATCCCAATCGGGCAGATCCGGCTCGCTGTCACCTTCGGCACCCACGACAACTACCACACCGAGCTCCTCGACTTCGACGTCGCCCACATCCGTCTCCCATACAATGCCATTCTTGGGTATCTGGCCCTGGCCAAGTTCATGGCAGTGACTCACCATGGCTACAATATCCTCAAGATGCCAGGAAGCCGTGACATCATCACCATCGCATGCGAGGCATAGGACGATGTGTGCTCCCTTGAGCGTGCCTACCAGGCTGCAGCAGTCGAGGACCCAGACAACGAAGGCATCATCTACCCCCCTGAAGCCATCCCGAAGAAGAAGAAGCGGCTGCTCGGCTTGGAGCCTCATGAGGAAGTAGCACCCGACGGTCGTGCCTCAGGATCCGCGCCCGTGGACGGGGCGCATCGCTCCCTCTCATAGGGAGGCGCGCTCGGCGCCCCTCTTAGGTTGGGCTCGAGGGCTCTCCTCAGGAGGGCCTCCGACCTGGCGAATGTCACGAGGGAGGCACTCGGGCACCATATGGAGGCGTGCTTCACCGCATGTTTCCCTCACGAGAGCACGAGACAGGAAGCACCAAGTGCTCAGGAGTTCATCAACCAGACCATCGAAGACTTGCAGGTACCAAGGGCAATGCGAGGCAAGCGCCTCCCCGCACCACCAAGTGCAGCTGCCGTCCCAGGCTTGGGCGACAGGCTGCGCGTCTGCGCCAACATCCCCGGACTCAATAGAGTCGTGTCTTAGGAGCTCTACTAGCCGTCTCAGGTGGGCCTGTGCGAGGGCCCTCCTCACAGCTACGAGTGCATGCCCTTTGGCTCGCCGAACCAGGCAGCCCTGCACCAGCGCCACTTGAGGGACGTCCTGACGGCTCGCGAGGCCAGGCATCAGGAGATCCTGCGGAGGTGGCGAAGGTTCTCGCGAGCTCTCGGAACCTCAGGAGCCTAGCGAGGTCCCGGAGTCTGGTGGTTCGTTAGGGGCGACATCTGCAGCAAGTGTCTTCAGCTACATCAACATCTCTCCAGCAACGGTGCCAGGTGACTCTATTTTAGTTTGTTCAGTTGGGGGCGCCCCTCGGGCTGCATCATCCCCAAGTCGCATGGGTCCGTCCCTGCGACGTGTATCCTTTTGCATCTTTTGCCTACTTTGTTGGGGCGCCCCTCGGGCTGCATCATCCCCAGGCCACACGGGATCGTCCATGTGGCATGTATCGCATTCGCATTACCTGAACTAGTACGCCTCTTTCCGTGAGTTGCTTCATGCTTATTATATGCATGTCCGGTACTTCGATACCATGAACATCCCGCGCCGTGGCAAGACCACCCGCGACTGCCTCATAGTTAAGGACTGGCATGGCGTCTGTGCTCGGGTCCGTCCCTCTAGCATTGCTAAACCCAAGAGGCTGATCTCTTGCTCACAAGCCAGCTCCCGTGTACGTCACCTCCCGTGGCCCTTGGTGCCTCCTTCTCGCATGAGCTAATCACGGAGGGATGAACTAGGGCGCGCGTCCCGGTGCCCCTCCACCACGAGAGTCGTGCATCGGTTGTCTTTCTTTAGGAGTTTTTGCATGAGAACTCTGGACACGACATCTGTGCTCGGGTCCGTCCCTGCAGAGTTGATAAACCCAACGACTAAGCTCTGTCTGGCGGGCCAGCCCCATTCACGTCACCTCCTAGGGTCGTTGGTGTCTGGCCTTCTCATATGATCGCCTCACGAAATTCATTCGATGCAGGTTGCCTAACCATCTTGCAGGACAACCACAACTATCAAGGATCAAATTCGGGCGCAACCCGCCTTGAGGTAGGGCCTCGTGAGTCCCGCGCTGGCTCACGGGTGCCCAAACACACCTCGTCTGGCCCTGCCGTGCAAGCCACGTGTCAGGGCAGGGCTATACACGCCCCGAGGGCTCCACTCAGAGGGAGGCCTCACCCTTGCACCAGTGGAAGCACCATGCTTCACGCTGGCATTCGACACGGTCGAGGAGTGGCTATGCCCGTGCAAGTGCAGAAGCTCTATGCTCCACGCTGGTGATAAACAACCGAGGGCAGCCCCTTGGCCATATCAACCTCAGGGAGCCAATAGGCTCGGTGCCTAGCCACGTCTCAACACTTTCCCCTCGGGAGAGTCGCGCGAGGGGGCTGGGCGCGGGGGCTACGCTCAGGTCATGCCTGGCGTACACCCCTACCAGGATAGGTATGGAGGTATGTTCGTACGTTAAGGGGGACTGCTGAGCATCGCGTCTCAGGAGCCTAACTGGTCATGTAGCCCCTCACCCCCTGTCCTCGTCATGGCGATCCAGACGAGCCAGCGACGACTTAGGTATGCACGGGGCCGGGCTCCGCCAACGCAGAACACTAAGGTCTGGTTTCGCGTTCCCTTCCCGAGGTCTGTTTGTACGTCAAGGAGGACTCGTGAGCATCGCGTCTTAGGAGCCTAAATGTTCACATAGCCCCTCATCCCCTGGACTCGTCCTGGCAATCCGGACGAGCCAGCGGCGGCTGAGCTATGCGCGAGACCAGGTTGTGCCGACGTAGAACACTAAGGCCTGGTTTCGCGTTCCCTTCCTGAGGGTTGTTCGTACGTTAAGGGGGACTCCTGAGCATCGTGTATTAGGAGCCTAACTGGTCAAGTAGCCCCTCACCCCCTGGCCTCGTACTGGAAATCCGGATGAGCCATTGGCGGCTGAGGTATGCGCGGGTCCGGGCTCTGCCGATGCAGAACACTAAAGCAAGCGGGAAGGCAATCGCGAAATCCTAGTGATTATTGCAAAACATACTGTTCTCCGAATTCCAAAGCATAAGTTTTAACGCCTCCATGAGGCACGGCGCATGTTGCAGGAAATAAAAGCGGAGGAAAGCGTTGCCGGCAAGTCTCCTCTTCAGCCTTGGGCGTTGCCGTCGCCCGCAAGGAGCACCCCCTCGACATCGGCATCGCCGTCGGCCGCTGTTGCAGCGTCGGCAACATCACCAGCAGGGGGCGCGAGTGCGCTTGGAGCGGATCCAGGTGCTGCATCAGAAACTCCTTGATGATCATGGCCCCTGTCAGCTTCTCCGCCTTCGGGTCATCAGGCTTCAGTTCAGCCACCATCCTCGCTAGCAACTGCTCAACCCGTGGGTCATTGGGCTTCGCGCTGCTCCACCCATCATAAGACACAGGCACCCCCGTTCGGAGGGTCAGCCGCGGGTGGGAGATCCTCGCATCCATGAGGACCCACTTGCTCCTGAAGCCTTCCACCTTCTTCCCAGCTCTCAAGATTGCGTTGGCCCCATTGATCATGATGAAGTAGGCGCACCCCGAGTGCTGGCCCTCCTTGATCCAGAAATAGAAGTGGCGAAGCAACGCCACGGACGGCATCACCCCCACGAATGCCTCGCAATAAAAGGCAAAGATCGACAGAAGAAGGATGGAGTTGGGATGAAGATGGAAGCTTATAATGGCGAAGGATGGCGTAGAAGAAGTCGGAGAAAGGGGGACCAGCCCGGCGAAGATGTTGTGCATAAAGAAAGGATAAAAAGTACTGTCTGGGGGCCCCGGCACGATGGATCCAGCCTGGATCTCAGGCTCCTTCTCCTTGTTGCAGCCATTCGCCGTCATTGGGAGCACGATGGCAAGGTTCTTCTCTGTGATCATGGGCGCGCTCAAGGCAGGCTCAAACAAGGAGGGCGAGCGAGCGGCCTTCGCCTTGTCGGGCGCCATCGGCTACGATCTTGGGGGTAAGATCAGGAGGATCTGGAGAATCATGGGGCATGAAGGATAAGGGGATCTGGAGCAAGACGAAGGAACGCAATGAAAGCCCAGCAGCGCTCGCCACACTTTTGTCAGATGAGGGTAGTTGCCGAGGCAGCGTGGGGAAGCAGAGACGACCACATCCAATCAGTCGCCACACGTCGACCAAGACCGCGGGCGATTAGGGCCTGTGGCGCATTGCACTTGCCCCTTGGCTTTGCCTCGATGCCAAGTTCGAATGCGCCTTGGTCCCGGGGCCTACTGTCGGTGTCTTGGGAACGGGGGTACCCAGACTTGCGTGCCTACGGCCTGTGACGTGGCTCCATCGGTGGCCTGGTACGGCCTAGCTTTAGCAACCGCTGCTCAAGACGCTTGCGAGGCGGACGACGGCAAGACCTCCCTCGGGGCAGCCTCTTTAGGCTGGCTCCTGAGGAGCAGAGATATCTATGCAAGGTGCACCTCGCGAGGTTCACGTGACGTGAGCCATGACGATCAAGGCCGAGTAGGTGCCAGTGGGCGCAGTGTACCAGTTTCCCCTTTGGTGCTAAGGGGGAAAGCGCAGGCGCGGAGTCCCGAGGAACAAAGGTTTCCATATCGATGCAACAAGACTAAGGACCGCCAGGATGGCAGAATGGGGGTCATCGTGAAGCCCGGTGCAGCATCACCACCAGAGCCTTTGGCAGGCGAAGGCCGCTTTTGTCAGGATAGCCTATACTAGCTATTCCCCTTCAAATTTGGCCGTTGTGGGATCCCTTCCCGCCTATATTTGGGAAGAGGACCAAGGCCACTATAAATAGGACCTACCACCACCACAGAGGGGCATCTGATCTAGGGCATCTCATCTTGAGCCGCTCCAACCATAGAAGGGATCGGATCTATTCCACTCTAACCATACCACAAGCTCATCCGAGCCCAAGAACACCTCTCCTCCTGAGGCTGTTCATCCATTGTACTAGTTCATCCTTAGCTCCACGAGGCAATCCACCACAGACTGGAGTAGGGTATTACACCGCAAGGTGGCCTGAACCAGTATAAACCCCCGTGTCTATTGTTCCTTGAGTTCATCGAGCTAGGTCGTGGAATCATCGGGCGAGCGTGTTAGGAAGAGAGTGTTCTTCGTGCGCACCCCAAAGTTGGAAGCTCTCCAGGGTTTGTGGAACCCGAAATCCAACATTTAAGTCATTACAATCGCGAGGTAGATCAACTCTTGTAACCCCATATTCATCCAGATTAATCAAGCAGGAAGTAGGGTATTAGCTCGATCAAGAGGGCCCGAACCTGGGTAAACATCGTGTCCCCAGTCTCCTATTACCATCGATCCTGAGACGCAAAGTTTAGGAACCCCTACCCGAGATCTGCCGGTTTTGACATAGACATTGGTGCTTCCATTGACAGTTCCACTTTGTCGTCGATGGAAGGATCAATGACTCGCTTCGTCATCAACAACGGCGCCACCCCTAGGGAGACTTACCTCCCAGACAACTTTTCGTGTTTGGCGGCTTCATGCTACATGCCAACTCGGATGGCCACCTCGAGAAGGTTGACAGCTATGCCCTTGGCCATCAGGTCAGGTTTAGAAGCTTGAGCTATGTTGCCGACCTCCAAGGAGACTTGATCTTCGACGGATTCACATCCATGACCGCTGCTCCCTGCATACGCGATGAAGACATATTAGATCTATCATCGGATCCCATCCAGGGGTCAACACCCGCGACGGCTCTGGCCCTAGATCCAGAGCAGATTGCTTTGTCCGAGGATGAGAAGATCAACCCCGCCATGGAAACCACAGACTTAGCGGCGGTTGAGCTGCTCACGGATCTAGAATTGAGCGGGATCCTCCCCGCCACTGGAGCACCGGACTTGTCTCAAATTACGAGCTCCAGACTCATGGGATCCATACTCTCCTGGCTCAATGGAGCAGTTTTCACCGAGCCTAGCCTCGCAAACTCCCAAACGCCTATCCAGCCCTTGCTCTTAAACGAGGTGCTGGGCTTGCTGTAATCTCTCACCTTAACAGAGGATTCCCGGCCGAACTATGCCCAGTTTGAACTAGGGGCTGAGGACAGGGAATTTTGCTTCCCACCCACCACCCACTTGGTAGCCATGGTTAGGGACTTAACCGACCTACTAGACTATGCTTTCGAAGACATTGATGGGATGGACCACGTCATCGAAGTTGATCTAGGTACAAACCCGCCCGTGACCGTCCGATGGACGGCAACTTCTACCTACGATGTGTACATGGTGGATACACCCAATAAGAAGGAAGACGACGGCGATAAAGATCCAGAGCAGAATAAGCTCATCGATGAACCTCCTAAACGCCAGTGTCAGAAAAGCCGCTCATGATTGTGTCGAGGAAAGGAAAGTAACACCGGCACCGGAGACAATGAAGATCTGAAGGAAGCCGGCGACCCCGTAGAGCCAGCGATGGAGCAGGATGAGCGGGGAGATGGCGAACAAAGTCCCGAACAACTCACCGATCACAACGATTCCGAAGACAACAACTATCTACCTGTCTCCGAAGAGGACATCAGCCTGGGAGACAAAGAATTCATAGTCCTAGAGGAACCCCTTGAACAAAAACGGTTTCAGCAACAGCTCATTACTACAACAAGGAGCTTAAAAAATAGCAGCAACGGCTTAAAGCCGACTAGGATACGCTCAATGATAGATGGAACGAAGTGCTAGACGCTGAAGAAAGATATGGCCGTGAGCACCAAACAAAGAGCTATCCCAAACATAAACTGCTGCCCCAATTCGACGACGAGGCCCTTGCGCCAATTCCGCCGAAGTATGATCAGGCCGATCAACCGGACCGACCACCTTGGGGACGGGACAAAGCGGCCAACAATGTCATACACCAACCCACACCTCCCAACTGTAAAGGAAAGGATACAGCGGCTCAGGGCCATAAGTATGATTTACGTTAGGACCTAAATAGAAAAGCCTGCCAGGCCAGATCAATCTATGGATCAAGAGAATGTGCTCCCACGCGAGACGGTAGCTATCAAGCCAAGCCAGCTGGGTACAATCAAGTTCAGAACCAACACCGAACACATCTACCGTCCAAATTATGCCACGATGTTGTGCGATACAGGGGCGCTGCACACCCTCTATGCTTCACCGATGAGGTGATGGATCATCAAATTCCAAAAGGGTTTAAACCCGTGAACATCGAGGCATATGATGGAACGATGGACCCCGCTGTATGGATAGAAGACTTTATTCTTCACATCCACATGGCTCGTGGAGATGACCTCCACACCATCAAATACTTACCTCTCAAGCTGAAAGGGCCAACTCGGCACTGGTTAAACAGCCTCCCAGAGAACTCCATTGGAAGCTGGGAAGATCTAGATCATGCTTTTCGGGCTAACTTTCAGGGGACCTATGTCCGGCCCTCGGATGCTGATGATCTAAGTCACATAATCTAGCAACCCGGGTTGTCAAACCGCAAGCTTTAGAACCGGTTCCTAACTAAAAAGAACCAAATTATCGACTTTCTGCATGCCGAGGCCTTAGCAGCATTCAAACACAGTGTCCGGGACGAGTGGCTAGCAAGACACCTCGGCCAAGAGAAGCCGAAGACAATGGCAGCCCTTACTACAATCATGACCCACTTTTGCGCAGGCGAAGACAACTGGCTAGCTCGTAGAAGAAATAGTACAAGTGACCCTGGCACTTCTGGAGTCAGGGACGGCTATGGTAAGCCACGAGAAAATAGGAACAAGCGTCGAAACAATACCAAAGAAGTAGATGACACGGCAGGAAACACCGGATTCAGTGGCTCCAGACCCTGTCAATGGAAGAAGCCATTCAAAGGCAACAGAGATAGTCCATCTAGCCTGGACAAAATACTAGAAAGGCCTTGCCAGATTCAAGGAACCCCTGATAAACCTGCAAATCACACCAACCGAAATTGTTGGGTCTTCAAGCAGGACGGAAAGTTAAATGCCGAACACAAGGGGAAAGGACCTCAAAGCGAGGACGAGGATGAACCTCGCCAGCGGAACACTGGGCGACAGAAGAAATTTCCACCGAAGGTAAAAACTATGAATAGGACCTACGCCGCATATATCCCCAAGAGGGAGCGCAAGCGCGCACTCAGGGACGTTAACGCTGTAGATCATGTCGCCCCCAAGTTCAACCCATGGTCGGCTTGCCCGATCACCTTTGATCGTAGGGATCACCAAAACAGTATCAGTCACGGAGGTTTGGCGGCCCTAGTACTCGATCCTATAATTGATGGATATCATCTTACTCGAGTCCTCATGGACGGCGGCAGCAGTCTAAATCTGATATACCAAGACACTATCCGCAAGATGGGGATAGAGCCATCAAGGATTAAGCCCAGCAGCACTACCTTTACAGGAGTCACACCTGGTGTAGAGCTCCGCTGCACGGGCTCATTAACACTGGAGGTCGTATTCAGCTCTCCTGATAATTTTTGAAGCGAAGAGTTAATTTTTGACATCGCTTCTTTCCGAAGTGGCTATCATGCACTACTCGGAAGAACGTCCTTAGCCCGCTTTAATGCGGTCCCGCATTATGCTTACTTAAATCTCAAAATACCTGGATCACGTGGCGTCATCACGATCAATGGAAAGAAGGAACGCTCCCTCTATACAAAGGAAGACATTACGGCCCTAGCAGCCGAGGTTCAAAGCGGCTTATTCAAGCCGAATAGTTCATCGGTCGTCAAGACCACATACACTGCTAAACGTGTCCGGCCAGCACTACAATGCGGCAGCTCACAAGAAACCAAGCTCGATTAGTAGTTACGCCCCCGCTGACTGCCTTACAAGGCGGCAGTATACGTACCTCACGTACACAATTACTCCCTTAAAAACCATGGGCGGCGTCGGGGGCACACTTCATAAAAATAGTCCATAATTCGGCTAGACCATATTCAGACTCTAAAATATATTTTCTTTCAAAGGTTCATTAAAAGAACCCACCTTATCTTCGGTTGTGCAGAACATTCTTTTCCAGAGTTCTCTTTCCTTTTTTCGCAAGAGGCCATCATAACTCCCCACTTCAAGGACACATTACAACGGAGGAAACGGCGCAGGCGTGCAGCAGGTCCCCCCGTCGAAATTTATTTTTTTGTTAGATTCAGGCTCTGTGTAAACCTTTTCCCTTATTTAGTTTCTTTTCTTCTTTTGGCATGTAAAATGCCCAGGATGTTACTGGCACTATCTGTAACTGCACGGTTCGCCATATTAAATAGGACATAAAAGAAGCAGTTGGTTCCAATTCTCTTGGAGTTCGTTTATTACCACATGTGTCCTCTCCGTACATCCGATTGCCACATGTGCCTTTAATCTGGACTTAATTGAAAGGATCAAGAAGAGGTGTCTTGAGGGGGGTGAATAGACTCTTAGCAAGAAAAGTGGTTGTTTTTAATTTATTCAAGTTGAGGCGGAGTTTTAGCACATGTTTAAGCATTCACAATACATATCAAGCAAGCATGATAAGAGTATATGGGTATTGGAAAGTAAAGCATGCAAGTTTGACTACTTGACCAAATAGAAACCTAGCCTTTTCCCAATTTGAAGTCTTGGCAGATTTTAGCAATTATGCACAAGTCAAGCAAACAACCTAGACATGCAATTCTAAGAGTATAGAAGCGGAATGTAAAACAATTGCATATGAAGGTAACGGGAGGAGTTTCAGGGAGCAAACACAAGTGTAGACATGGATGTTTTTGTCGTGGTTCCGATAGGTGGTGTTATCGTACATCCACGTTGATGGAGACTTCAACCCACAAAGGGTAACGGCTGCGCGAGTCCACGGAGGGCTCCACCCATGAAGGGTCCACGAAGAAGTAACCTTGTCTATCCCACCATGGCCATCGCCCACAAAGTACTTGCCTCACTAGGAAAGATCTTCACGAAGTAGGCGATCTCCTTGCCCGTACAAACTCCTTGGTTCAACTCCACAATCTTGACGGAGGCTCCCAAGTGACACCTAACCAATCTAGGAGACACCACTCTCCAAAAGGTAATAGACAGTGTGTTGATGATGAACTCCTTGCTCTTGTGCTTCAAATGATAGTCTCCCCAACACTCAACTCTCCCTCTCTCTGATTTGTATTTGGTGGAAAGATGATTTGAGTGGAAAGCAACTTGGGGAAGGCTAGAGATCAAGATTCATATGGTAGGATTGGAATATCTTGGTATCAACACATGAGTAGGTGGTTCTCTCTCAGAAAATGTATGTTGAAAGTGTAGTTACATTCTGATGGCTTTCTCCATGAATGAAGAGTGGGTGGAGGGACATATATAGCGTCCACACAATTTACCAAACTCGGTGGGACCGAATCATAAAACTTGGTCAGACCGATTTAGTTCATAATGTGACCGTTAGGCATTTCGGTGGGACCGATATGATCAACTCGGTAGGACCGATTTCATTAGGGTTAGGACATAACATATTCTCGGTGAGACCGGTTACACAAACTCGGTAGGACTGATTTTGGTAATAAGCTAACCAGAGATTGGTCAGGCAAACTCGGTGGGACCGATTCGCTCATTTCGGTGAGACCGAAATGTTACGAAGAGGCAACACAGTGTTTGCAATGCTAACTCGGTGAGACCGATTCTCACATCTCGGTTAGACCGAAATGTTTCCAATAGGAAAGAGAGAGTTAGCATTCCCATCTCGGTGTGACCGAGATCCCTATCGGTGAGACCCAACTGATTAGGGTTTTGGCAGTGGCCATGTCAACATAACTCGGTGGCACCGGATATAAAGTTTTGGTGGGGCTGAGTTTTACTTTTGGTTTGGGACATATGTGGATGTGAGAAAGTGGCTGAGGGTTTTGGAGCATATCACTAAGCACTTTGAGCAAGCAAGCCATTAAGAAACACCTCATCCCCTTTTAATAGTATTGGCTTTCCTATGGACTCAATGTGATCTTGGATCACTAAAATATAAAATGTAGAGTCTTGAGCTTTGAGCTCGATCCAATCCCTTATCCTTATCATCTTGAAGGGGTTCCACATCCTCTAGCCCATGCCAGTTCATTTGTTGAACTTGTCTGAAATATACTAGATAAAAACATTAGTCCAACAAGAGATATGTTGAGATTAATTACCAAAATCACCCAGGGAGCACTTGTGCTTTCAATCACACCCTTTTTGGTAATTGATGACAACATACATCAAAGAATTAGATAAAGATATGAAGAAAAACAAGTAAAGCTTTGGAAGGACATGTAACATGCATAGGCTCCCCCTACATGTATGCAATCATGTAAATGAGTTAAATGTATCTTGGTTATATGCATCAGAGCAAATGATATGCATATATGAAGTGTCTTCTCATGTTCATGATTCCTTCTTGCAAAAAATATGTACATTAGCAAGAAATCTTCATGCACATGAGTGTAATGCATATACTTACCTTGTGATCTTGAGCTGGCTTATGAAGGGATGAACGTGAGTAAACAAGGTTAGATAACACATGTACATCTACTAGACAGAGCAACAAAAGTTCCACAAGAGTACATGAATTGGGATAACATGTAGAGAGTGAGTACTGGGTACTCTTGAATACAGACATGTTCCCAAAGGTAAAAAGATATGCAATGAATTCAAAGACTTCTTTCCTAGCAGTCTTTCTCCCCCTGAATCTTATATTGGATAATGGAAGAGAGTAGGGAAACAAAATCAGAGCAGGAGAAAAACAGATCAGATACATAACATAGAGATGTCTTTCCCCTCTTAAAGACATGTGACTTCTCTCCTCTTGAACACCAAGCATCTGGGGCATGTGATTCCTCTCTCCCCTTGTTTGAGACATTCTCTCATTAAGCTTTGATGTGAACTCTTTCTCCCCCTTTGACATCAATTTCCAAGAAGGGATCTTCTGGAGTGTGAGTCAAAATAGGTTTAGTCCTTGAGTCATAGGGCAGAGAAGTATATAAAATGTGATGTTGGTACAGGACAAGAATCATTGAGTGGAGCTGGAACAAAAGTGCAAGAACAAGTAGCAAATTGTCTTTTCTGAAGTGAAATCGGTGACACTGAGTTGTGTTCTTCGGTTGCACCGAACTGGTTCGGTTGGACCGAAAATGACAAATCTGTAATGCCCAGGATGTGACTATATCTCCTACGTGTCTAGGCACGAGTTAGAGACATAATCGCATTCAGGAATGATCGCAAGCGTGGTATCTTTGCACAACTCATGTAATGAACATGGATGAAAGAGTTAAATAGTTGGCTTACACTCACCATGTCACATAATTAATTCAACATCCATACATTCATCCAAATAACATAGGGTCGGACTACGGACAAAAACAAACGAGAAAAGATACCACAACCACAAGTCCTGATCGCCCCTAGTAGGAACCACTACAGATCGTCGGGGTACGTCACATACATATGACCCCGCTCTTAATCAAACTCCCAGTGAAGTTCTTGTTCATCTCCGGCGTCGTACTCAGTTGTACTTGCATCTGGTGTGTGTTGTAATCTGTGAGTCACAAGGACTCAGCAATCCCATTCCCGGTTATCAAAACTAACAAAGCCTTTAGGTGTGGTGAGGTAATAAAGGGGCTGCAGCAAGCACTAAGCAACTAGCTTACGAATTCAGAGCGAGATGAGGATATGTGCCAATGGTCGTCAAAGATGATCAATAAGTGATCCTAGCTACTCACGTTCATGCATAACCCCACCGTGTTCGCTTTCCGAAAAACCCCTTCGAAAAGAGACTGTCACGGTTACTCACACAGGTAGTGTATTCTTAAGGATGTGGTGTCAAGTTATCTACAACCGGATATTAACAACTCCCATCTGCCACTTAACCGCGGGCACGGCTTTCAAAAGTTCATAACCCTGCAGGGGTGTCCCAACTTAGCCCATCACAAGCTCACGATCCGCGGAGTCACAACTCCATGCTGGGAAGACCCAAGTATTCTCGGAATCCCGTGCTCAAGATATTTTGACAAAGGTAAAACTAATCTAGCAAGACCTGCCGGCATGCCGACACCCTGATAGTAGCCCTGCGTATCTCGTCTCAGGCCACGACCAGATGGGACATCCTATGGGTATATACCAATCCTCGAGTTTCCCCGAGGTGGCCCCGCAGTCTGCCCAGTTTGGACCAGCACTCATGAGGAGCACTGGCCCGGGTTGTTGATTAAGAACTTGGGTTTATAACTCCCTATGCTAGTTTTAGTTGTCAGGCAAATATTGTACAAAAGTTGGGCCTTGTTGGAAAAGCTTTAAGCGATGTGAATTATCAAGGGGGGCCCATAAACCCCAACCATATTACGAATGCAAAATCAAGGAACATAACACCGGTTTATCGGGTCCTAAGGTGGCATGAGTGGAACAAAACACCAAGCAGAAGGCCAAGCCTTCCACCCATTACCAATATATGTTTGCATTAATTTAATTAAGATATATTTGTGTTATCCCAATAAAACAAGTCCAAACATGGAGCAATCTTCCAACTTCACCTGCAACTAACAACGCGATAAGAGGAGCTGAGAAAAAGCGTACTTAGCCAATCAACGGTTTGCTAGAAAGGCGGTTAGAGTGTTCCATGGCAACATAGGAGGCTGACAAGACAAGAATAGGCATCGAGGCATAACTATAAAGCAAGACAACTAACAAAGAAAAGGTAGAGGTGATATCGGGGAATGGTCATCTTGCCTGTTAAATTCACGGAGGGATCGTAACCTTGGTCCTCAAACTCAGTCTCGACAGGAACCTCGAACTCCGAATCGTCACCGGGCTCTAACCATCACAAGAATACAAACACCGGAATAAAATCAATCACGATGCAATGCACAAGCACATGATGCAAGACATGATGCATATGAGCAATGAACATGATATGATGCATCACAAAAGGAACATGATGAGTGCAACATGTGGCATGGCATAATGCAAGAACACAATTCATTTAAGTGAACACAACATGCAAAAGAATGCAAGAACAACATAGCCACACATGTGGTTATTTAGTTTTTAACTAGCTAAGCACCCAACAAGTTTAAATGTTGCTTAGCATGGCAAGTAATGCATCATAAGACCAACAACAACATGCAAGCATTTTAAATGGGCCGGAAGAAACAAACAACAATTCTGGAAAATCCCATGTCCATATATCAAATAAAGATCTGATCTGTTATAACCATATGTTAGAGTTGTTAAACATGCAATGTAAAGATCACCGCAGCCCCAAGGAGAAGAACTTGGTCTGATCAGACTGAAGCGTTCTTGCTCATCGAGTTGCTTCTTCAGCTCCTTCAACTCTTTAGGAGAAAGCTTGTACGGACGCCGATAGGCTGGCTCCATAGCAGGTTCAAGTTCAATGACGAATTCAACAGGACGGTTGGGAGGCATGCCTGGAAGCTCTTCAGGGAATACATCCTCATATTCACAAACCACCGGAATCTGGGATATGGCATTAATCTCGCCCTTGTCATTGAGAGAGAATAGCCTGATTGTGTTATCTCGAGCTGTGAAGATAATTACGTATTCGGAAGGATGAGTTAGATTCACCTCTTTGTTTGCACAATCAATAAGAGCATCATGCTTAGAGAGCCAATCCATCCGAAGAATAAGATCAATGTCTGAGTTACCGAGAATAACTGGGGAAACCAGAAAACTATAATCGCCCATGTGAATAGAGATATCCGGAGCCATCAAGTTAGCACTCATGTGTTTGTCCGGATAAATAATTTGCAACACCCTTGGCAAAGCCACTGTGCCCACGTTGTGCTCAGATGCAAATGGATATGACATGAAAGAAAGCGATGCACCAGAATCAAACAAGACTTTTGCAGGAATTGAGTTGATCGAAAGATTACCGATAATCACATCAGTAGAATCCTCTGCTTGAGATGCATTCATCAGGTTCACTCTTGCATACTTGGGATTGTGCTTGACAATAGCGTTGCTTGTAGGCCTGGCAGGTGGAGGAGGCGAAAGGCACCTTTGGTTGGAACACTTGCTGGAATAGTGACCCTTCATACCACATTTGTAGCAAGTGACCTCTGAAACTGGACGAGAAGGAGGAACGCTTGGTCTTGGAGCTAGGTACTGAGACTTGTTCTGGTTGCTTGGGTTGGGTGGGTGGAAAAATCCATGACCACCTGAGTGCTTGCTCTAACTCGGAGGACGGAGCACTAGAGGAGGCGGGAGCTAGAACTTCTGCGGCTTGGCGACCACTTGAGAGGAAGAGGAGGAATGAACATCATCTCTTATCCTCTTTTTGGGAGCTTCACATTTGAGCTGAGCTGCCTCTTGCTTGAGAGCCATGTTGTAGAATTGATCAAATTCATCTGGCTCGAACAGAGTGAGTGCAAGTAGGAGTTCATCCTCTAGACCACCTCGGAACTGGTAGATTTTGCTCTTGGCATCGGGAATGTCTTGCTTCGCATAATGGGCAAGGTTCTGGAACTTGACATTGTACTGGTAGATAGACATGGTGCATTGCTTCATATTGCGGAACTGCTCACGCATGCCCTTAGTGACACTGGTAGGGATGTGTTGAGAACGGAAATCGCGGCAGAAGTTAGTCCAAGAGATCTCACGACCCGCTCTGGAGTCTTTGTATTGTTGCCACCAATCTGCAGCTTGGTCTTTGAGTTGAAAAGCGGCAAACTTGACATAATCCTCAGGTCTGACATTACTGCACTCGAAGTTTTTCTTGATGTCTGTGATCCAATCTTCAGCATTGAGCGGATCAACACAGTAGTTGAAAGACTTGGGTTGATTAGCAAGGAATTGGTTCAGAGTAGCAAAGTGAGGTTGATTGAACAGATTTCCTTGGCCTTGGTTCCCTTGATTCCCATGATTCCCTTGATTTTCTTGGAAACTCTGCATCATTTGCATGAGCATCTGAGTGTTTGTATTGGTTGCTTGCATAATCGCTCTCCATGCCTCAGCCGGAGGAGGAGGGGAAGGTGGACGCTCTTCTTCACCCTCTGGGTTCTGGCTGCGAACTTTCTTAGGTGCCATCCTGAAGATGATGACAACCGTTAGCCATTGAAGCAAATAATAGATATGGTGAATCAACGGCTAGATATTTGCAACATATAGTCTTCACAATGAACATCTGAACAAAATTGAACGAATGAATTCCATAGCTTAATGGTACATCAACTTGTCGAGAAGCCACTTGGGAAAACAAAATGATAGATTAAAACAACAAGGGAACAGATGGAACAAATACATAATAGAGGTTTCGTCCCACATGTTTGTGCTAATTTCCCATGGCACGTGTTACAAAAGGGCCTTGCAATCCCCGAGTCAGCATACCCAAGGACTCTTTAAGATGCAACCCCCTAGTGTAACAACGCCCATGATAACCTCTCCACTAGATGTTGAACCCCAACCTCATATCATGCACCCGTTGGAAGATAAGAGCTACTTGAATCCCACCTATTAATTCCCAAAGCTTTCCGGTTATGCAATCTGGTGTTGGGGATACAGGGGAAGCACCACATATCACACAACTAATAAAGCCTACATCCAGTTGTATCCATCCGTCAACACATAACCAATCACCTTCGGAAACCGTTTACCTCGGACCTTCGAAATGCATCTGCTATACTACCTCTGGCAATAATCCCAAACTATCCCCCGAGTACTGGGTGACGTCGGGGTTATCTCACCACCAGACACGCATAGAAGAGTTTTCGATGTTGGCCGCCTCTGGTATTCTAGAACTGTAACGATACAATTGTGATGACAACACCTCAGAGCTCAACTCCCTGGGACACTGCCACAACCCCTAAATGACAGGAGGCACCAAGAACAATGTTCTCGTCACAAAGATATCAGAACAATCCAAACAATACCCACGTGATCCTAATTATTTTTTTGAAATTGGAGGATAGTGATGTTAAAACAATGTCAGGAATCCTCACCAGAGCGACGAAGGGGATGAGGAGTAAAAGAAATCCTACTCTCTGATATATATATATATATATATATATATATATATATATATATATATATATATATATATATATATATATATATATATATATATATATATATATATAGGACTCAAAACATTTTTGTGTGTGTGCCTAGACTCAACATCGGCAGTAGTTCGATCAATCAGGCGGCTCCTAGGTTGGAGAAGGCTCTGAATACCAACTTGTAATGCCCAGGATGCGACTATATCTCCTACGTGTCGAGGCACGAGTTACAGACATAATCGCATTCTGGAACGATCGCAAGCGTGGTATCTTTGCACAACTCATGTAATGAACAGGGATGAAAGAGTTAAATAGTTGGCTTACACTCTCCACGTCACACAATTAATTCAACATTCATACATTCATCCAAATAACACAGGGTCCGACTATGGACAAAAACAAATGAGAAAAGATACCACAACCACAAGTCCTGATCGCCCCTAGTAGGAACCACTACAGATCGTCGAGGTACGTCACATACATACCGCCCCGCTCTTCATCAAACTCCCAGTGAAGTTCTTGTCCATCTCCGGCGTCGTACTCAGTTGTACCTGCATCTGGTGTGTGTTGTAATCTGTGAGTCACAGGGACTCAGCAATCCCATTCCCGGGTATCAAAACTAACAAAGCCTTTAGGTGTGGAGAGGTAATAAAGTGGTTGCAGCAAGCACTAAGAAACTAGCTTACGAGTTTAGAGCGAGATGAGGATATGTGCCAATGGTCGCCAAAGATGATCAATAAATGGTCCTAGCTACTCACGTTCATGCATAACCCCACCGTGTTCACTTTCTGAAGAAAAAACTTCGAAAAGAGACTGTCACGGTTACTCACACAGGTAGTGTATTCTTAAGGATGTGGTGTCAAGTTATCAACAACCGGATATTAACAACTCCCATCTGCTACTTAACCACGGGCACGGCTTTCGAAAGTTCATAACCCTACAGGGTTGTCCCAACTTAGCCCATCACAAGCTCACGATCCGTGGAGTCACAACGCCATGTGGGGAAGACCCGAGTATTCTCAGAATCCCATGCTCAAGATATTTCGACAAAGGTAAAACTAATCATGCAACACCTCCCGGCGTGCCGACACCCTGATAGTAGCCGCGCGTATCTCGTCTCAGGCCACGACCGGACGGGACATCCTACAGGTATATACCAATCCTCGAGTTTCCCCGAGGTGGCCCTGCGGTCTGCCCAGTTTTGGACCAACACTCATGAGGAGCACTGGCCCGGGTTTTTGATTAAGAACTCGGGTTTATAACTCCCTATGCAAGTTTTAGTTGTTAGGCAAATGTAGTACCAAAGTTGGGCCTTGCTGGAAAAGCTTTAAGCGATGCGAATTATCAAGGGGGGCCCATAAACCCCAACCGTGTTAGCAACGCAAAATCAAGGAACATAACACCGGTTTATCGGGTCATAAGGTAGCATGAGTGGAACAAAACACCAAGCAAAAGGCCAAGCCTCCCACCCATTACCAACATATATGTGCATTAATTTGATTAAGATATATTTGTGTTATCTCAATAAAACAAGTCCAAACATGGAGCAATCTTCCAACTTCACCTGCAACTAACAACGCGATAAGAGGAGCTGAGAAAAAGCGTACTTAGCCAATCAACGGTTTGCTAGAAAGGCTGTTAGAGTGTTCCATGGCAACATAGGAGGCTGACAAGACAAGAATAGGCATCGAGGCATAACTATAGAGCGAGACAACTAGCAAAGCAAAGGTAGAGGTGATATTGGGGAATGTTCATCTTTCATGTTAAGTTCACGGAGGATCGTGACCTTGCTCCTCAAACTCAGTCTCGACAGGAACCTCGAACTCCGAATCATCATCGAACTCTAACCATCACAAGAATACAAACACCGGAACAAAATCAATCACGATGCAATGCACAAGCACATGATGCAAGACATGATGCATACGAGCAATGAACATGAGATGATGGATCACAAAAGGAACATGATGAGTGCAACATGTGGCATGGCATAATGCAAGAACACAATTCATTTAAGTGAACACAACATGCAAAAGAATGCAAGAACAACATAGCCACACATGTGGTTATTTTGTTTTTAACTAGCTAAGCACCCAACAAGTTTAAATGTTGCTTAGCTTGGCAAGTAGTGCATCACAAGACCAACAACAACATGCAAGCATTTTAAATGGACCGGAAGAAACAAACAACAATTTCGGAAAATCCCGTGTGCATATATTAAATATAGATCTGATCTGTTATAACCATATGTTCGAGTTGTTAGACATGCAATGTAATTTTCCACCCCATTTACATATGAAGTTTGTTAAATTTGGAGCTACGGTTATTTAGTTATGAAATAAACCAATTTTAAACATGTTATTTACAAAACATATACAAACATCATTTTAAATGTGTTCAGCATAACATCAAACTACCTATTATCAATCTACACTAAAAACTAAGCATTTTTCATATGTAGATCATTTTAAACAAATACATAGTTTAAAAGATATGAGCAATTCAAAAATATGCAACAAAACTAAAAATAAAACAAAACAGAAAAGAAAAAGAGACACCTCTGACCTGGCCTGGACTAGCCTCAGTCAATGACTAGTGCGTCCAGGGGCGCCGAGGTGGCAGTGCGGGTGTGGGAATGGGTGCGTGTGTGTGTGTGTGTGCAGAGGTTGACATGTGGGTCCCTGGTGTCAGCAAAACCAACAAACAAAAAATATGGGCATTTTACCATGGCCCTGGGGGGATTCGAACCTGGGTCTGCGGGTTAGCAGAACGCCGTGCCAACCAGTTGGGCTGGATGTGTGTGACTGATTGAAAGGAGGTCCTGAACCTGAAGAACAAGCAAGGCCGGGGTTCAGAGCCATGCCACTACGGCGAGCAGAGACGGCGGCGAGTTGCAACGGGGCTGCTCCAGTGACCCAAAAGGATGGTGGAGGTGCGCAACGTGTCCGCTAGGGGATCCCGTGCCTCTGGGTGCAGCTAGGCGCACCGGACGTCGACGGAGTCGATGCCGGAGACACGGTGCGGAAGCGAACGGCGGCGAGGTTCTTGGACACGACGCAACGGTGGGCTAGGCGGCGCGCTAAGGACACAAAATGAACCTACAGATGACGGCGAACATGATGGCGACGAGAAGGAGAGCTAAGGGGGTCAGAACACTCACCGGCGATGAGGTCCGACGGTGGTGGCTACGGGCGGACGGCGCAGACGCGGCTAGAGCATGCAATCGAAGGGGAAAGGGCATGGGGAGAACTGGGATCTCACCACGAACACGAGGATGTGTTCAGCTCAGCGAGAGGAGGACGGAGTCGATGGCGAGGGTGGACGAACGGTTGGGTTGTAGATGGCCGGAGACGAAGACGACGCCGTAGAGGAAGCAGACGGGCCCTCAGCTCTGTGTAGTTGACGTTGGGGCTGTAGATGATGTCAGGGAAGCAGACAGACAGGCTCAGCGAGGCAGAGGAGGGTGGAGAGCACGCAGGCAACCAGGCCGTGCTCCTGGATGCATTCGGGACGCGGTGCAGGTGGGGGATCTGGTAGCCGAAGCGCACCTGGCGGCGGGGGAGGAGGAAGAGGGAACCCTAGGGGAGCTAGTGGACACCAGGAGGGCTTAAGAGGGGGCCAGGGCGACGGAACGGAGCGGCGACGCGCTCGTGCTCGCGGTCCCCATGGAGTCGGCGCGAGGAGACAAAAAGGTGGGTGTGGTGGAGGTTGCGGTCGATGACGCGCGGGCCCGTCCTAGCCACGTGGAGGCGGCGCAGGGGGGCGAGTGGGTGCACGGGTGCGAAAAGGGCAGAGGGATGTGCATGGGAGAAGATGGGCTGCGGGCGCGCGCTGGCCTACTGGGCCGGCCTGATGGCCGAGGCCCAGGGGGTACTGTTGCGGCTGGGCTGCTGCTGCACTCCTGCTTCTTTTCTTTTTCTTTTTCTTCAGTCAGAAAATAAAAACAGAAAAGTGCAGAGAGCTAGGAGAAGAATTATGATGAGATAAAAAAATCTCTGGGGTCCTGGATTTATGCCTGATTTAATAAAACTACTTTGGACATTTTTAGAGGTAGAAAAATAAAACAAGTTTGAATATAATTCAAACTTGGGTCATTCCTTAACCTGACCAAAACAACTTCAAATAAGGTGAAATTTGGCATAGCTGTTTAGGACATGGTGCAAGATTTGTTGGGAGAAGATGAACATTAAAGGAGGAGGCAAGATGGCACTTTGCAAAACAATAAGAAAGAGAAAAGGAGAGAAGGGGAGGTGGTGAAACTTGGAAGTGATCAAGCATGGATCACACATGGATCAAGCAACAATATAACATGCAAGAAACCACAATGCATATGGTGAGAATGAGAATGCATTATGACAAAGGCAAGAATGCAATATGCTATGACAATGATGCAAATGACATGACAATGCAATAATGATGACATAACAGCAATAAAGGAAGGACCCCCAAGGAAAGGACAAGGTTGCATATATTGGCAAATAAGGATGTTTTACGTCTGGGGTGTTACAAAATCGGTGGGACCGAGTTCAACACAGAAAAAGAGCAATAGTCACCTCAGCTCACTAGGCAAATAAGACCTCACAAAGAATTGCAAGGAATTAACTGAAGGATTTGCAATGAATTGGATGCAGAAAATGCAAAACAAAAGAGAGAAAAGAAAATCTAGATGAAGTTTTTTTTGTTGTTGTTTAAAAGACACTGTTCAAGTTATCTTCTGATATGCCGATAAATCGGCCGATTTATCGCTTACTGCTGTCTGACCGATAAGATAAATTGGCCGATAAATCAGCCGATATGGCGATAAATCGGCTAATATGCCGATAAACTAGCCGATTTACCCCTTATCATGGGTCGACCGATAAGTTCCCGATAAGCGATATCCCCAACATTAAGAAGAGGGACAACAAATGCACAAACTTAGAGAAACACTAGAGAACTTCATCTAGAATTACTCGGCGACAAAGTCACATATGTTAGAGTATATTGACTTAGGAGTTAGGTGAAGATACTTGATCATAGGTCATACTCATCGTTTAAGCTAAAAATGGGGTTGCCAGTTTTCGTTTAAGCGTTTTGATGTATTCACATCTTGTTGAGCTGCTTTGACCCATGACTAGAGGTAAACCTTCTCTAAGATGGAATGACATACCTTGGGTGGTGGTGTTAATCTTAATCATGTAGGTGAACTTGTGTGGGTTGCTCAAGTTTGATGTAGCTCATCAAGAATTGGGAGCACCACTTGTAGTTTGAGTTCATCTACCCACATGGGTTAGATTTGCAAGGAAGAGCACTTGTGTATCCACAATGATAGTCATGGAAACTTGATACCAAATGAAATTTGATATATAGAAATTGTCAAAGGATATGTTTAAGGTCTTCATGCTTCTTTGTCTTCAACCACCATGGTGTAGGGACTTGGTGATGTAGAGATTGCTCAAGATGTGAGTGAGTTGCAATCCCATGGATTTAGATTCATCCAAGTGCCTACAAGGGTCAGATAGCATGCAAGGGTACAAATGTATCCAAGACATATGATCATCATCATAAGAGAAATATCAAGGATTAGTCAAAGGCTTGTGCCTTGCATGTATCCAAATGTAGTTCCTATTCCAAGTTTGAAGCATCAATGATGTTCAATTCACCTCTCAACCTGCAAAACACTTTCTCATCAAGTGGTTTAGTAAATATATCCGCTAATTGCTTATCAGTGCGAACATATTTAAGATTGATATCACCCTTAGCAACATGATCTCAAATGAAATGATGACGAACTTTAATATGCTTAGTTCGAGAGTGTTGCATGGGGTTGTGAGAAATCTTAATAGCACTTTCATTGTCACAAAGCAATGGAACATGTTTCACATAGATCCCATAATCTTTAAGAGTTTGGGTCATCCAAAGTAATTGAGCACAACATGAACCAGCGACAATGTATTCCGATTCGGCGGTGGATAAGGATACCGAGTTTTGTTTCTTCGAGGACCAAGACACAAGAGATCTACCAGGAAATTGACAAGTACCCGAAGTGGACTTTCTATCAACCTTGTCACCGGCATAGTCCGAGTCGGAGTAGCCAACAAGATCAAAAGAGGACCTCTTAGGATACCAAATGCCAAAATTTGGTGTATGAATTAAGTATCTCACTATCCTTTTCACAACCTTAAGATGACATTCTTTGGGGGCCGCTTGATATCGTGCACACATGCACACACTTAGCATAATATTGGGATGGGAGGCACATAGATATAACAATGAACCAATCATAGAGCGGTAAACCTTTTGGTCAGCCGGTTCACCATCCTCTGTCAAGTCAAGATGTCCACTAGTAGGCATGGGTGTAGTCATACCTTTGCATTCTTGCATGTTGAACTTCTTGAACAAGTCCTTGGTATACTATGTTTGAGAAACAAAGGTACCCTCCTTAGTTTGCTTGATTTGCAAACCAAGAAAGAACTTGAGTTCACTCATCATAGACATCTCAAACTTCTCCAACATTAGCCTTCCAAACTTTTCACCAAAATGGGGGTTAGTAGAACCAAATAAGATATCATCAACATAAATTTGGCACACAAATAATTCACCATTAACCCTTTTAGTAAAAAGTGTGGAATCAATCTTTCCAATCACAAAGCCTTTTTCAATAAGAAACTTGGTCAAGCATTTATACCACGATCTAGGAGCTTGTTTAAGACCATAAAGAGTTTTGTGAAGTTTGTAAACATGATCGGGTTTCTTAGGATTGAGAAAGTCGGGAGGTTGTTTAACATAAACTTCCTCCTCAATTTCACCGTCGAGAAAAGCACTTTTAATGTCCATTTGGTATAACGTGATATCATGGTGATTGGCATAAGCATGTAAGATGTGAATGGAATCAAGTCTAGCAACGGGGGCATATGTCTCATCGTAGTCCAGACCTTCGACTTGAGTGTAGCCTTGGGCGACGAGACGTGCTTTGTTACGGATGACTTGACCATCTTTGTCTTGCTTGTTGTGAAACACCCAATTGGTACCAATAATATTGTGGTTGTTGTCGAGCTTCTCGACCAATCTCCACACTTGATTTCTCTCAAAGTTGTGTAGCTCTTTGTGCATGGCATTTATCCAATCTAGATCATCAAGAGCATCTTCAACCATCATAGGTTCAAGGTTAGATATGAAAGAGTAATGTTCACAAACGTTATCTAGGCGAGATTTAGAGCGAGTGATTCTCCCAGTTTGGATGTCATCGTAAATTTTCTCTACAGGGTGATCTCTAGCAATTCTTGCTCTAACTTGTGAAAGCTTTTTCTTTGATCGGGGTGGAACATCCTCTTCATCTTCTTCTTCTTCTTGACCTTCTTCATTGTTGTTGGTTTTGTTGTCCCCTTGTGGAGGTGGAGAAGGAGGTCGATGAGGTTCATCTTGATACACCTCCTCGTTTCCTTCATCATGACGTGTCCCACTTGTGGATGCCTCCAAGTCAACTTGTGGTTCACCTTGTCGTGAGGTATAAGCTTCCACATGGACGGACGAAGCACTCTCTTTCACCTACGTTGGACGAATCTTGCCAATAGACAAGTCTTGAATTGCTTCCGAAGGATCTTTATCTCCTACATCAATTGGCAATCGCTCTACTTGTGAGCCGTTAGATTCATCAAACTTCACATCTACCGTCTCTTCAACCTTTCGGGTGAAATTGTTGTAGACACGGTAAGTGTGAGAGTTTGAGCGATAACCAAGTAGGAAACCTTCATGAGATTTAGGAGCAAATTTAGAACAGCGATGCTTATCAATAATGTAGCACTTTGAGTCGAATACTCGGAAGTATCCTACTTGGGGTTTGTTACCGGTGAGAAGCTTGTATGCCGTCTTGCCGAGAAGCTTGTGAAGATACAAGCGATTGGTTGCATGACAAGCTGTCTCAACTGGTTCCGCCCAAAAGTGTCTTGGCGTCTTGTACTCGTCAAGCGTCGTTATTGCCATTTCGATGAGTGTCCGATTCTTCCTCTCAACAACTCCATTTTGTTGAGGCGAGTACATAGCCGAGAACACATGTGAAATCCCTTCTTCGTCAAGAAAGGTATCCACATTTGCGTTCTTGAACTCCGTTCCGTTGTCGCTGAGAACCTTCTTGATCTTCACTTCAAATTGATTTTGGGCCTTCCTAGCGAAGTTTTTGAAGATCTTTTGGACCTGCGATTTATCATGAAGAAAGAACACCCACGTAAATCTTGAAAGATGATAAACAATGACTAATCCAAAAGAGTTACCACCGAGGCTTTTGTAAGCATTGGGACCAAAAACATCCATATGAAGTAGCTCAAGTGGTCTTCTAGTAGTCATGATGTTCTTCACGAGATGACTTCCTCCAACTTGTTTTCCTGCTTGACAAGCACTACAAAGTCTATCCTTGTCAAATATAACATCTTTAACACCAAGGATATGATCACCTTTAATAAGCTTTTCAAGATTTCTCATGCCGACATGACCTAACCTTCTATGCCACAACGAACCTTTAGAAGATTTAGCTATAAAACAAGAGCGAGGTTGGGCTTTCTTAGTGAAGTCAACAATGTATAGGTCACCTCTACGAATTCCGGCAAAGACCATATTATTATTATCTTTATGGACGACTTGCAATCAACATGAGTGAATAGCACACTTAAACCAAAATCAGCTAATCTAGACAAGGAGAGAAGATTATATCCGAGAGATTCTACAAGCATGACATTCTTCACTGAGGTATCGTTGGATATGGCCACCTTACCAAGGCCAACAACTTTACCCTTAGAGTTGTCACCAAAGGTAACATACTTTTGTGGACCATCATTTCTAACAAGCTCATCAAACATGTCCTTATGTCCGGTCATGTGATCCGTGCATCCACTATCAAGCACCCATTCCTTTCCTCCGGCTGCATAACCACGAAGATTTTCCATAAGACCAAAATGTATCTGCCAGGCCCAAGATGCGATTCTATCTCGATCACTAGATAAAACCTGTGATTGAGGCACAACCGCATTTCGGGCGCGTAGCAAGATGGATATCATTACATCGTACCATTACATACATACATGGGGGATACAACAATTCATACATGTCACATGAATAAAACAACATCAATACAAGGCATCCGGCTACGGATGCAAACATGAAAAGCACAACGACATCCATCTGCTATCCCAGGCTGCCGACCAGGAACCTAGCCCAAGACTGACGAAGAAGAAGAAGAAAGAACTCCAACAAAGGGTAACATCACTCTCACGTCAAGTCATCGGAAACCTGCACCTGCAACTGGTGTTGTAGTATCTATGAGCCACGAGGACTCAGCAATCCCATAACCACGGGTATCAAGACTAGCAAAGCTTAAAGGGTATGGATAGAGTAAGTGGTGAGGTTGCAGTAGCGGCTAGGCAAAAGTATGGTGGCTAACTTACGAGTACAAGAATAAGATGAGAATCTACGCAAACAATCGCAAACTAGTAGTGATCGCTAAAGATCCTGAACTAGCTACGAGTCAAACATAACCCCACCGTGTTCTCTTCTAAAAATGAAAAGGGACGGTCACGGTTACTCATGCGGTTCGTGTGTTTTATTTCGGATCCTCTGTCAAGTTTTCTACAACCGGACATTAACAAATTCCAATCTGCAACATAACCGCGGGCACGGCTTTCGAAAGATAATAACCCTGCAGGGGTGTCCCAACTTAGCCCATCACAAGCTCTCACGATCAACAGAAGTAAAAGTATTACCCCTTATCTTAGTGACAATCCGATCAGGCTCAGAATCCCGGTGCACAAGACATTGCGACAATGGTAAAACAAGTCCAGCAAGACCTCCCGGCATGCCGACACCCTGATAGTAGCCGCGCGTATCTCGTCTCAGGCCACGACCGGATGGGTGATCCTACAGATAAAACCAGACCTCGAGTTTCCCTGTGGTGGTCCCGCATAACCCCCGTTTGGGACCAACACCATCAGCACTGACCCCCTGTATGTAGAAGAAACCTCGGGTAGCGCTAACTCCCTATGCAATTTAATTTATTAATTAAGTTTTTATATGAGGCAAATTAAAACCAATGTTGGGCCTTGCTGGAGGAGTTTTATTCAAAGATGAACTGTCAAGGGGTCCCCATATACCCAACCGTGTTAGGAACGCAAAATCAAGGAACATAACACCGGTTTATCGGCTCCTAAGGTGGCACGAGTGGAACAAACCACCGAGCAAAAGGCCAAGCCTTCCACCCATTGCCAAGTATATGGGTGTGTTAATATATAGTAGATATATTGTGATATTCCAACAACAAGTTTCAACATGGAGCAATCTTCATCTTCACCTGCAACTAACAACGCTATAAGAGGGGCTGAGTAGTGGGTAACATAAACAAACAACGGTTTTGCTGGGAAGGCATCAAAGGTTAGAGGCTTCATGGCAACAAGGAGAGGCTGACAACAAAAGATAGGTAGCGCGACATATAGCGATAGCATCGAGAAAACTAACATGGCAATGATAGTAAAGGTATCCAAGGGAATTGTGATCTTGCGTGAGAGCCCGCAAGGAAGAAGAATGAGTCCATGAAGAAGACGAAGAAGAAGCCACGAAGACGAACCAAGTGTAGTCGAATGAATCCTCACGATCGCAACGGAATATGAACTAGCGAGAAGAAGCACACAACATGGTAAACACACCACACAAGAACATGACAAGATACTCAACCAAGTATGATGCAAGACAAGTCTATATGATGCAAAACATGGCAAGGGATGATGCACACAAGAACAACACACAAGGCAATTTTAAATGAGGCCGGAAACAACATATAACAATTCCGGTAAGTCCTCATATGCACATTTCGAAAGTGGTTCAGATCCGAACAAACCTTAAGTAAAGTTGTTAAACAGCAAGTTAACATGCACCATGATGATCTACTCGAAATTCTAGTCAAGTTACATATAAAGTTCATTTAATTCGGAGCTACGACCTAGAAGATATGAGCAAAACAAGACAAGCATGGCAAAGATGGAAGATGCATCCAAACATCAAGCAAACACACTCCAAACAAGTATTCAACATGTTATTATGCATCTACATGCAAAAACACACAAGTTTCATATAGGACTCGCTCAAAACGGAGCAACGGTTCATCACATACACATGAAATAAGATATAACAACAAGCTGTCCAAAAACAGCAACATGGCACTTAGTTGACATCAAAACAACATGATACAATAACACTTCATGGAAACAAAGGGCATGGAAATCATGTACATTTCCAGCACTACAAGCATGACCTCTGAGCTACTACCAAACACCACATGAACATGCTCAAAACATCATGGCAGGATTGCAAAAGATAACAGATTCACAGACTTAGTGAAAGTAAACTAGACATGGCAGCAACAACGACAAGTAGGCATGTTTGCAAGCTTGTGCAACTCATCTAAAGGCATATCATCGCATGTGAATGTAACCAAGAACAAGAGGACACGTTTATGAAGCTATTCATGGCAAGAACATGCTCATAGGATGCATAGAACACTAGCTATTCACTTGGAAAAACTGAACTTGCTGATAACAGGCTGACAGGAACATTTTATTGCAACTTGAGAGCAAGAAAAAAACAAGCTACATCTGGCTACAATGGCAAACAAGGACATGGATGGATAGAGCATAACATGGACAACAAGACATGATCATTGGCCAACCCAAAACATTCATGGATTTGAGTGGGGCATCAAGCAAACATGGCATCAGGTTATATTAGTTTCAGACTTAGCAGTGCTCAAACAAAATCACACATAAAGATAAGAAAAAGACAAATCAGCATCTCATAACAAGTTTCATCACTTTACAACCACATGCACTTTTGCAACAGAGATAAACATGGCAATACGAACCCAAACAAGCATGCAACAACAACCATCATGTAGAGCACTTCACAATGAACATTTTGACATATCATACACTCCATTTGGACCAACATGCACAAAGATGTGACCTCACAAACATGATAACATATTTTTGACAAACAATAAGGCCTTAACACTAACATATCATAGCAGTTTTGCAACAAAGATTAAGACATGAATATGAACAGTACCATGCATGCAAATGCATCTAACGTGTAGAGCACATCACCACGAACATTTGGACATATCATTTGCTCAATTTGGATAAACGTGCACCAAGTTATCATCACTCAAAGTATGCAACATATGGATGATTTTCAGAGACTTAGTGAAAAAACAACCTCCGAGGGGTGGACATGTCAGGAGGGAATCGGACACGTCCGACGCGATGAGGCAGACGAGCGGGCCCGGGGGGGTTCGGACGCGTCCGGATCCAGGACGGACATGTCCGTCGGTGCGGCTCATGGGCCCACTTGGCAGTGACTCGGGGAGGGGAGGCCTGGACATGTTCTGATCCAACTGGACATGTCCGACGGTTGCAGCGACGGCGGCTGCGAAGTGACCGACGAGCTCGGCCGGCTGGTCGACGGCGAGGGTCGGAGAGGCGATGGGGCCCGATCCGGAGCAAGGCACCCCGGATCTGTCGCGGGGCGGCCAGAGCTCGGCGCAGGTGGCGGTGAGGCGGACGGGGTCCTGGCCGGCGGCTCTGACAGATCTGGCCGGAGCGGCGCGCTCCTAGCAGCGGTGGGGCTGGAGATGCCCGCGGTGAGGCTGCGGAGGGAGCCAGGGAGGCGCGGGGGTTCTGGCGGCGCCGGCGACGACTCGTCGGAGAGGCTCGGTAGGAGCTTGGTGAACGGCGACGCTGGGAGGTGAACGGCGGTGGAGGCGCACGGCGACGCGGTCGGGATGCGCGAGGAGGAGCGCTAGGAGCCGCTGGGCACGGCGCTTCGGGCCCGGCGGCGGGCGGCGGGTGGCTGCGGGCCTCGGGGCCCTGGCGGGTCGGGGACGGGCCTGGCGCGGCGAGAGGGCATAGAGGCTAAGTGGCGAAGTGGGAGTGACTGAGGGCGAGGCGGGCGGCTGCACTAGCCAATGGAGGCGCGCCACTTGGCGGGTGTGAGGTGGCGGCGGTGCTGGGTGGTGATTGGTGCCGACAAATGGCGAGGAGGGGTTGGAGCGGCACAGATTTCAAGGTGGAGGAGGCTGGGAGGTAGGGGAAGGAGTAGGGTAGGCCAAATTTGGATGGAGGAGGGCATATATATATGGAAGACTAGGGTTTGAGGGGTTTTGGGGCTGATCTGGACCCTCGGATCAAAATCGAACGACTCCGGACGCGAGGTGGGGTAGGATGGGCCTAGGAGGTGTAAGCCGGCTGTGTGGAGAGGCCTCGGGCTACGAGGAGAGAAGGGAAAAGAGGCCCACGCGGTTTTCCAAAGACCGAAAAACGTCCGACGTCAGTACCAGCAACGACACTGCTCCAAGTTTAACGGTTGGGCTAACAAATGGACTCTGAATGCGATAAAATTTGGCAGACAGTCTGTCTACACTACAATAAGACCACACGCCAAGTTTCAACCCATTCCGAGAACATTTTCCGGCCACTCATAAAAATAAATATTCAGAGGTGGCGCGGGCGCGTGCAAGTGTGTCTGGGCTCAGAACGGACAACGAAGAGGACGAGGGGACTCGGACGGATGCTAGTTTTGAAAACATGATGATGCAATGAACATGATGACATGGCAAAATGCAACACGCAAGCAGATGACATGGCAACGACAACGAATAACTGGCTCACACATGGCGCATCGGTCTCGGGGCGTCACAATATCGTTTGTTCATCAAGGTCAAAGTCACTATCATCGTTCTCATCATAGTATCCATGTTCCACATCGTTATGTGATGGATCAATACCTAGAGAGTGCGATTCATTAGAAGTATGATCGTGACAATGTTCATCTCTATGAATTCTAATGACTTCGGAAAAGATATTGCAAATAATTCCAACATCTCCTTTGGCACACATGAAATCACGAAGCTCACATAGGCAATCATTAAACTTAGGATCACTAGTACTTATCCTATTCAAGGCAATCGACTTATGGAGAATCTCATCTAGATTTTTCAAGGAATAATTTGGGAATCGTTCCTCTAGGAATCTCCATATGGTGTAAGCACAATCTAGAGTAGGTAAGCTAGCAACCAACTTTTTGGGCAATACTCTAACAATAAGATTGATAGTTCTAAGATTACGAATCATGTCAAGATCCTCATCGGGTGTGGGATGCAAAGGATCAACAAGGCGAGCACAAGGAGTAGTAATGTACTTGTTCAAATGATATTCATTGAAAATCTCAAGCATCTCATTTTTCCATTCATGGAAGTACTCTCCATCAAGCATAGGCACTCTATGTAACGCCCCGGACACACCCGCCGGTGGTCGTTACTCCTGGCGGGATCTAGACTGGCCCCACATATCAATACTAGTCTTTTCTGTGCAATTTCTCCTCACTCGTGTGCACCCGGGAGCAACTTCCCGGTGGGTCACCCATCCTGAAACTACTCCAAGCTGAGCACGCTTAACTTTTGAGTTTTATCCGAATGGGCTCCCGGAAAAGAAGGAATTCCTTATTGATATGAGTAGTCTATCATCCCTAATAAGCCAGGCTATCACATACACCCCCACTTAGAGGAACCGACGTCCTCGTCGGGCCACAGGAATGTTCCCTCTTGGCACAAACGTCTGTGCATCCAGTCTGATACATATGCCATGCCGTGTGCCACGACGGGTCACAAACGTCATGAACAACATGACCGAGCACCTGTCCGCAAACATCCGTGTAACCACGAGGGTCGGCTCTAATACCAACTTGTAACGCCTTGGACACATCCGCCGATGGTCGTTACTCCTGGCGGAATCTAGACTGGCCTCACATATCAATACTAGTCTTTTCTGCGCAGTGTGTCCTCACTCGTGCGCACCCGGGAGCAACTTCCCGGTCGGTCACCCATCCTGAAACTACTCCAAGCTGAGCACGCTTAACTTTGGAGTTCTATCCGAATGGGCTGCCAGAAAAGAAGGAATTCCTTATTGATATGAGTAGTCTATCATTCCTAATAAGCCAGGCTATCACACTCTACGTCTAAGAATCCCCAACGTAGACTCATCCATCTTCCTCTAATGGTGATTAAACCAAAGAAATGGAGGCCAAAGCTCTGATACCAATTGAAAGGATCGAGAAGAGGTGTCTAGAGGGGGGTGAATAGACTCTTAGCAAGAAATGTGGTTGTTTTTAATTTCTTCAAGTTGAGGTGGAGTTTTAGCACATGTTTAGACATTCACAATACATATCAAGCAAGCATGACAAGAGTATATGGGTATTGGAAAGTAAAGCATGCAATTTTGACTACTTGACCAAATAGAAACCTAGCATTTTCCCAGTTTTAAGTCTTGGCAGATTTTAGCAATTATGCACCAGTCAAGCAAACAACCTACACATGCAATTCTATGAGTATAGCAGCGGAATGTAAAACAATTGCATATGAAGGTAACAAGAGGAGTTTGAGGGAGCAAACGCAAGTGTAGACACGGATGTTTTTGTCGTGGTTCTGATAGGTGGTGTTATCGTACATCCACGTTGATGGAGACTTCAACCTACGAAGGGTAACGGCTGCGCGAGTCCACGGAGGGCTCCACCCACGAAGGGTCCACGAAGAAGCAACCTTGTCTATCCCACCATGGCCATCGCCGCCCACAAAGGACTTGCCTCACTAGGGTAGATATTCAGGAAGTAGGCGATCTCCTTGCCCGTACAAACTCCTTGGTTCAACTCCACAATCTTGACGGAGGCTCCCAAGTGACACCTACCCAATCTAGAAGACACCACTCTCCAAAAGGTAATACACGGTGTGTTGATGATGAACTCCTTGCTCTTGTGCTTCAAATGATAGTCTCCCCAACACTCAACCTCCTCTCTCTGATTTGGATTTGGTGGAAAGATGATTTGAATGGAAAGTAACTTGGAAAAGGCTAGAGATCAAGATTCATATGGTAGGATTGTAATATCTTGGTCTCAACACATGAGTAGGTGGTTCTCTATCAGAAAATGTATGTTGGAAGTGTAGGTATGTTCTGATGGCTTTCTCCACGAATGAAGAGTGGGTGGAGGGGTATATATAGCCTCCACACAAAATCTAACAGTTACACACAATTTACCAAACTCGGGACCGAATCATAAAACTCGATAGACCGATTTAGTTCATAATGTGATCGTTAGGAATTTCGGTGGGACCGATATGATCTACTCGCTAGGACCGATTTCATTAGGGTTAGGACATAACGTAATCTCGGTGACACCGATTACACAAACTCGGTAGGACCGAATTTGGTAATAAGCTAACCAGAGAGTTGGTCAGGGAAACTCGTTGGGACCGATTCCCTCATTTCGGTGAGACCGAAATGTTACGAAGAGGCAATAGAAAGTTTCCAATGCTAACTCGGTGAGACCGATTCTCACGTCTCGGTTAGACCGAAATGTTTCAAATAGGAAACAGAGAGTTAGCATTCCCATCTTGGTGAGACCGAGATCCCTATTGGTGAGATCGAACTAATTAGGGTTTTCGCAGTGGCTATGTCAACCGAACTCGGTGGCGTCGGATATAAAGTTTCTGTGGGGCCGAGTTTGACATTTGGTTTGGGACATATCCGGATGTGATAAAGTGGCTGAGGGTTTTCGAGCATATCACTAAGCACTTTGAGCAAGCAAGCCATTAAGAAACACCTCATCCCATTTTAATAGTATTGGCTTTCCTATGGACTCAATGTGATCTTGGATCACTAAAATAGAAAATTTAGAGTCCTGAGCTTTGAGCTTGAGCCAATCCTTTGTCCTTATCATCTTGAAGGGGTTCCACATCCTTTAGTCCATGCCACTCCATGTGTTGAACTTGTCTGAAATATACTAGATGAAAACATTAGACCAACAAGAGATATGTTCACATTAATTACCAAAATCACCCAGGGAGCACTTGTGCTTTCATTAATACTAGGGGTTGTACTCGGTCTAGCACACTCCCAAGACCGAACACCTATAGGGAACTGTTCGGCGTCCCGGATATTGCATTATATGCATTGGCTCCGAATCATGTCTTGGGTCCATAGTTGGGTTGCCCGGCTCCTGTGCTTACCGCCTTACGTTCGGCATTGTTCGGCTAAGGTAGTAAAGGGAGAACTATTACGATTGTGGTCGGCGGCCTCCTCCTCCACCGCCGCCACCCTCACCACCGTTGGGGAGCGATGATCTGGTGCGTGGGTCGCCGAGGAGGGAGGCCCGCAATCCTGCGGTGCCCGCGGCTTTAGCCGGTATGGTGGAGTCGTCGACGGCGACGGCAGTGGCGCCGCCGGTGGCGCGTTGCATGGATGCCGGTGCGGGATTGGCTGGTGACTCGGTCAGTGATAGCTGCTTGGCCATCGTCACTAGATCACTTTTTGGCCGATCTTGTGGGTCCGCATGCAAGTGGTTCTGGTGGCCAGCCAATGGTGGAGGCCGGCGTGTCACAGCAGGTGGGGTCTGGTCAAAAGAAGGTTTGACGGTCCATGGTGCTGCGTCGGCGTGGGTGACAGACGTGCAGGTTTTTGTTGTCTCGCCCGCCTCGGTCCAGCTGTCCACGTGGGCACGGGCAGACAAAGTTGTTCAGGAGCCCGAGGAGGATAGGCTCTCGGATCTGGAGCCGGTTTGTGGTTTGCATGGGGAGGGATCCGTCCAAATCGGATCGTACCAAATCCCCTTGCGGGGGCCCTGTGCGTGATGGGGATAGCTCCTCCTCTGGGGACAGATGGGATGGACTAGACTCGCTGTTTGAGGAGGTTTCGGAGAGTGCAAGCTAGTGTAGGATGCATGGCCAGGTGGAGGATTGGGGTACGTTCCCGATAAGCCTATCAGAGGAGGACTATGCCCATGCACCATGCACTCCCTCCCCGATGTCGCCACGTACGGTGGGGTTGTAGAGTCCGCTAGACGTGCTGGAGGATGCCAGGCATCTCAGCCCTGTTCTAACCATGGGCGCACCGCAGCGTGCTGATGAGGAGGGCCCCTTGCTACAGGACATTGAAGCCATGCGGGTGTAGATGTGTCAGGCCGTAACACCAATTATGCCACGCCCGCCTAGCCGTGTGCTACCTCTTGAGCTTGCGTTGTATTCCCTCGAAGAGGAAAGGGAGATGCAACACAGTAGCGTAAGTATTTCCCCTCACTTTTTGAGAACCAATGTATCAATCCAGTAGGAGACCACGCGCGAGTCCCTCGCACCTGCACAAACAAATAAGAACTTCGCAGCAAACGCGATAAGGGGTTGTCAATCCCTTTATGGTCACTTACGAAAGTGAGATCTGGTAGAGATGATAGTTTATATTTTTGGTATTTTTAGTTTACAAGAACAACAAATAAAAGCGATAAAAGTAAAGTAGATGTAGATTGATATGTTGAGAATAGACCCGGGGCCCATAGTTTTCTCTAGTGGCTTCTCTCATGATAGCGATATTCCACGGCGGGTAAACAAATTACTGTCGAGTAATTGATAGAAAAGAAAATAATTATGAGACTCTCTAGGCATGATCATTGTATATAGGCATCACGTCCTAGACAAGTAGACCGAAACGATTATGCATCTACTACTATTACTCCACACATCGACCCCTATCCAGCATGCATCTAGTGTATTGAATTCATAAGAACAAAGTAACGCCTTAAGCAAGATGACATGATGTAGAGGGATAAACTCAAGAAATATGATATAAACCCCATCTTTTTATCCTCAAAGGCAAAAATACAATACGTGCCTTGCTGCCCCTACTTTCACTTGGAAAGGACACTGATAGATTGAGCCCAAAGCCAAGCACTTCTCCCATTGCAAGAACTACAGATCTAGTAGGCCAAACCAAAACAATAATTCGAAGAGACTTGCAAGGATATTATGAGCACACATAAAAAGTTCAAAGAAGAACCAAATATCTTTCATAGATAACCTTGATCATAAACTCACAATTCATCGGATCTCGACAAACACACCGCAAAAAGAGATTACATCGAATAGATCTCCTCGAAGATCGAGGAGAACTTTGTATTGAGATCCAGAGAGAGAGAGAAGAAGCCATCTAGATACTAGCTATGGACCCGAAGGTCTGCGGTAAACTACTCACAACTCATGGTGAGGGCGATGAGGATGATGATGAAGGCCTCCATGATGGATCCCCCTCCGGTGGAGCTCCGGAACAGGCTCCAAGATGGGATATCCACGGGAATAGAAGGTACAACGGTGGAATTAGGGTTTTCTCTCTATTCACGGAGTTCCTGGAGTACGTAGACTTATATAGGAAGAAGGAGGGCACCGGGGCAGTCACGGGGGCTCCACGAGGCAGGGGCGCGCCCTGGGAAGGGGGGACTCCCCCACCCTCGTGGGCCCCTCGTGGCTCCTTTGACGTGGTTCTCAAGTTCTTCGTGCGTGATTTCCTCCAAAAATATCTCTCGCGAAGGTTTCATTCCGTTTGGACTCCGTTTGATATTCTTTTTCTGCAAAACCCTGAAACAGGCAAAAACAACAATCTGGACTGGGCCTTTGGGTTAGTAGGTTAGTCCCAAAAATGATATATAAGTGAATGATAAAGCCCATTAAACATCCAAGACTTCATAAATAATAGCATGGAACAATAAAAAAATTATAGATACGTTGGAGACGTATCAAGCATCCCCAAGCTTAATTCCTGCTCGTCCTTGAGTAGGTAAATGATAAAGAAAGAATTTTTGATGTGGAATGCTAACCAATATAGTTTTTCAATGTAATTCTCTTAATTGTGGCATGAATGTTCAGATCTGAAAGATTCAAGATAAAAGTCTATATTGATATAAGAAATAACAATACTTCAAGCATACTAACAAAGCAATCATGTCTTCTCAAAATACTATGGCTAAAGAAAGTTATCCCTACAAAATCATATACTCTGGCTATGCTCCCTCTTCATCACACAAAATATTCATATTATGCACAACCCCGATTTCAGCCAAGCATTTGTTTTCATACTCTATCTTTTCAAACCTTTCAACTTTCACGCAATACATGAGCGTGAGCCATGGATATAGCACTATGGGTGGAATAGAGGTGGTTGTGGAGAAGACAAAAAGGAGGGAGATAGTCTCACATCGACTAGGCGTATCAACGGGCTATGGAGATGCCAATCAATAGATATCAATGTGAGTGAGTAGGGATTGCCATGCAACGGATGCACTAGAGCTAAATATGAATGAAAGCTCAATAAAAGAAACTAGTGGGTGTGCATCCAACTTGCTTGCTCACGAAGACCTAGGGCATTTGAGGAAGCCCATCGTTGGAATATACAAGCCAAGTTCTATAATGAAATTTCCCACTAGTATATGAAAGTGACTAAACATGAGACTCTCTACAATGAAGAACATGGTGCTACTTAGAAGCACAAGTGTGGAAAAGGATAGTAGCAATTGTCCCTTTTTTCTTTTCTTTTTTTCTTTTTTTTTCTTCTTTTCTTTTTCTTTTTTTTGGGCCTTTCTTTTTTCTTTGGCCTTTCTTTTTCTTTTTTTCTTTTTTTTACGGAGGGGCTTTATAGATTTAGACTTTCCTCCCATGGGACAATGCTCTAATAATGATGATCATCACACTTTCATTACAACTCGATACTACAACAACAAAGTATGACTCTATATGAATGCCTCCGGTGGTGTACCGGTATGTGCAATTGTCGGTGTATTTGGATTGACACCTATGGGATCACAAGAATCCCTACTATGGTTGCAGGGCGCGGGGTTGAGAGAAGAGCGGATCTAACAGTTAGCACACGGTTCCTTTACCCAGGTTCAGGCCGCAAAGATGCGTAAAACCCTACTCCTGCTTTGGTGGATTATATGTTTGTGTTCTTCAGCTAGCTATGGGGCGTGATTAGCTCCGAAAGCCGAGTCATGAGGAGTTCTAAAAAGCCAAATCCTTCTCCTGGTCGCCTCGGGCCTCCTTTTATAGGAAAAAGGGGTTGCCACAGTGGCACACAGGAGGTGAAAATGGTACAGTGATGCGAGGTTATCCCTCGCATTACAGGACAAGGCGCATTTAATGCGCTTAGCTTAGGTGTCCTCGCTTTATCGGGGACGAGGGAAGACGTTCATATTGTCCGTCGCCGCTCCTCCTTGTGTTGACACGCGCCCTGGCCAGCGGTGCCTGAGGTGCCATGTAGGCAGGCGGGCAACTGAGGTGGTGCAATGGAGGGTCTCCACAAAGATCTGCATGTTGCCACGCAGGTGCCTGCCCAGCTGGTTGGGTCGACAGCTGCATGGGGTGGTGGAAGCTTAGTTGGCGTTGGCCCGACGGTGGCCCTGCGGACGTCCCCGGCAAGAGCCTTACCGGGGCCACGGCAAGGGTCTTGCCACGGCGCCTGCTATCATCCCCGACAAGGTGCTTGCCGGGGGCCTTGTGGTCCTCCTTGGTTGGGGTCCCGTCAAGGGTCGTCGTCTTCTTAGTGTGCGTACCTGTCCTTGACTGTCTTCACAAAGATCTGCATGCAACCACGGGGATGCCTCCTGAATCCTTGCCCCATGGGGGCAGTGGACTCAAGGGTGATCCGCTCCGCAGGCGTGGGGCGAGCTGCCGTAGCGAGGGTCTTGCCGGGGCTGCTAAAGCTACCCCCGGCAAGGATTTTGCCGGGGGAATCCACTTCGTCCCTTTCCTCTTTGTGGTCTTGGCTTTGGGCTTCAGTCTCCATCGAGCTTTGGTCTTACCCTGGCTCACCTCCCTTGCCGTGCTTGGTGTGGTGGTGCCCGGGGCTCGGACTGCCCGTGCACAGTCATATGGGTACAAAAAGTGTACCCCTCTTTTTGTACACCGACAGCAATGAAATAAGAGTGACATGTATAAAAATTATGCATGGTGGCCTTGCCACAAATACGATGTCAACTACATGATCATGCAATGGCAATATGACAATATGATGCGTGTCATATGAACCGAACGGTGGAAAGTTGCATGGCAATATATCTCGGAATGGCTATGGAAATGCCATGATAGGTAGGTATGGTGGCTGTTTTGAGGAACAATATGGTGGCTGTTTTGAGGAAGGATATATAGTGGGTTTATGGTACCGGCGGAAGTTGCGCGATACTAGAGAGGCTAGCAATGGTGGAAGGGTGAGAGTCCGTATAATCCATGGACTCAACATTAGTCATAACAACTGATATACTTATTGCAAAAATCTACGAGTCATCAAAACAAAGCAATCAATGCATTCTCCTAGGGGGGAGGTTGGTAGGAGTTAACCATCGCGCGCCCCCGACCTCCACACAAAGGTTGACACTCTACAAATACCTCATGCCCTAACTTCCTCACATAGCGGTTCACCATATGTGCATGATACGGGAATCACTAACCTTAACACAAGTATTTATCAATTTCATATTAACTCCACTAGCATGACTCTAATATCACTATCCTCATATCTCAAAACATTTACGAAGCATCCAACATCTCATTCTATTCAATGCACTTAGTGTGAATTTTTTTACTACATTGACATTGGATGTCTATAATGTGAAGACTAGTTTCTTTAGCCTAAACACATTACCATGATGTTTTAATAGACTCTCAAAAGGATATAAGTGAAGCATTAGAGTTCAACAATTTCTACAAAATATTACCGCCACCGTGCTCTAAAAGATATAAGTGAAGCACTAGAGCAAAAACTATTCAACTCAAAAGATATAAGTGAAGCACATAGAGTGTTCTAATAATTTCTAGGCCATATTTAACTCTACACACAAGTCTTCCCAAAGGTTCTACTTGGCACAAACACTAAACAAAACATAAAACCACATCTAATCAGAGTCTAGATGCAATATTTATTCCCTAACATCAACAAAAACAATAAACATAAAATTGGGTTGCCTCCCAACAAGCGCTATCGTTTTACACCCCTAGCTAGGCACGATACAAGATAAATCTAGGTATTGCCATCTTTGGAAGGCAATCCATTAGTGGCTCTCATGATAGATTCATATGGTAATTTTATTTTCTTTCTAGGAAAGTGTTCCATGCCTTTCCTTAACGGAAATTGGAATCTAATATTTCCTTCCTTCATATCAATAATTGCACCAATCGTTTTAAGGAAAGGTCTACCAAGAATAATAGGACATCAAGGATTGCAATCTATATCAAGAACAATGAAATCTACGGGCACATAATTCCTATTGGCAACAATAAGAGCATCATTAATTCTTCCCATAGGTTTCTTAATAGTGGAATCCGCAAGATGCAAATTTAAAGAACAATCATCAAGCTCATGGAACCCTAGCAAATCACACAAAGTTTTTGGGATAGTGGAGACACTAGCACCCAAATCACACAAAGCATAGCATTCATGATCTTTTATTTTTATTTTTATAGTAGGTTACCACTCATCATAAAGCTTTCTATGGATAGAAACTTCGAACTCAAGTTTTTCTTCATAAGATTGCATCAAAGCATCAACTATATGTTTAGTGAAAGCTTTATTTTGACTGTAAGCATGCGGAGAATTTAGCACGGATTGAAACAAGGAAAATACAATCAACCAAAGAGCAATTGTCATAATTGAATCCCTTGAAATCCAAAGTAGTGGGTTCATCACTATGCAAAGTTTTAATCTCTTCCCTCCCACTTTTAGTAATTTTAGCATCAAGATCTAAAAACTCCGGATCATTGGGACACCTTAAAGAAGAATCATCTCCAATCCTATTTTCATCAAGATTTATACTAGAAAACAAGGATCTAATAGGAGACACATCAAAAACTTTGAGATCTTCATCATAACTAGAAGAACACGATTTAATATAATATTCTCTTTTAGCACGCATCCTAGCGGTTCTTTCTTTGCATTCATCAATGGAAATTCTCATGGCTTTGAGAGACTCATTGATATCATGCTTAGGTGGGATAGATATAAGTTTCAAAGAATCAACATCAAGAGTAATTCAATCCACACTTCTAGCCAATTCATCAACCTTAAGCAATTTCTCTTCAAGCAAAGCATTGAAATTCTTTTGCGAGATCATAAACTCCTTAACACTAGTTTCAAATTCAGAAGGCATCTTTCCATAAGAGTTGTTGTAGGAATTACCAAAATTATTAGAGGAATTACTAAGAAAAGGCCTTGGATTAAAATTACCTCTATAAGCATTATTACCAAAATTATTCCTAACAACAAAATTCACATCCAAAGATTTATTGTTATTCTCAATCAAAGTGGACAAATGCATATGATTAGGATCAAAAGAAGCAGTCTTAGCAGCAAATAATTTCACAAGTTCATCCATCTTTCCACTCAAAACACTAATTTATTCGATAGCATGCACTATTTTACTAGTAGATCTTTCGGTGTGCCATTGACTATAATTAACCATAATATTATCTAGAAGTTTGGTAGCTTCTCCTAAGGTAGTTTCCATGAAAGTGCCTCCGGCGGCCGAATCTAAAAGAATTCTAGAAGCAAAATTCAAGCCTGCATAAAAGTTCTGAATAATCATCCATAGGTTCAAACCATGTGTAGGGCAATTACGTATCATCAATTTCATTCTCTCCCAAGCTTGTGCAACATGCTCACGATCTAGTTGCTTAAAATTCATAATATCGTTTCTAAGAGAGATGATCTTAGCAGGAGGGAAATACTTAGAGATAAAATCATCTTTGCACTTATTCCACGAATCAATACTATTTCTAGGCACAGAGGAAATACAAGTTTTAGCACGATATTTAAGCGAAAATGGAAATAACTTCAATTTAACAATATCGTTATCTGTATCCCTCTTCTTTTGCATATCACACAAATCAACAAAGTTGTTTAGATGGGTAGCGGTATCTTCACTAGGAAGGCCGGAGAATTGATCTTTCATGACAAGATTCAACAAAGCAGCATTGATCTCACAAGATTCAGCATCGGTAATAGAAGCAATCGGAGTGCTAATAAAATCATTGTTGTTGGTATTGGAGAAGTCACACAATTTGGTATTGTTCTGAGCCATAGCGACAAGCAAGCAATCCAACACACACAAGCAAACAAGAAGCAAGCGAACGATAAACACACGACGGAAGAAGGGCAAATAAAACGGCAATGGTGAAGTGGGGTAGAGGAAAATGAGAGGCAAATAAATGTAATGCGAAGGATAAGGGTTTGTGATACGTACTTGGTATATGACTTTTGCGTAAGCCTCCCCGACAATGGCGCTAGAAATTCTTCTTGCTACCTCTTGAGCTTGCGTTGTATTCCCTCGAAGAGGAAAGGGAGATGCAGCACATTAGCGTAAGTATTTCCCTCAGTTTTTGAGAACCAAGATATCAATCTAGTAGGAGACCATGCGCGAGTCCCTCACACCTGCTGAAAACAAAAAAGAACTTTGCAGCCAACGCGATAAGGGGTTGTCAATCCCTTTACGGTCACTTACGAAAGTGAGATCTGATAGAGATGATAGTTTATATTTTTGGTATTTTTAGTTTATAAGAACAGCAAATAAAAGCGATAAAGGTAAAGTATATTTAGATTGATATTTTGAGAATAGACCCTGGGGCCATAGTTTTCTCTAGTGGCTTCTCTCATGATAGCGATATTCTACGGCGGGTACACAAATTACTGTCGAGCAATTGATAGAAAAGCGAATAATTATGAGACTATCTAGGCCTGATCATTTATATAGGCATCACGTCCGAGACAAGTAGACCGAAATGATTCTGCATCTACTACTCTTACTCCACACATCGACCGCTATCCAGCATGCATCTAGTGTATTGAGTTCATAAGAACAGAGTAACGCCTTAAGCAAGATGACATGATGTAGAGGGATAAACTCAAGCAATATGATATAAAACCCATCTTTTTATCCTCGATGGCCACAATACAATACGTGCCTTGCTGCCCCTACTGTCACTGGGAAAGGACACCACAAGATTGAACCCAAAGCCAAGCACTTTTCCCGTTGCAAGAACTACAAATCTAGTAGGCCAAACCAAACCAATATATTCGAAGAGACTTGCAAGGATATTATGAGCACACATAAAAAGTTCAGAGGAGAACCAAATATCTTTCATAGATAACCTTGATCATAAACTCACAATTCACGGATCTCGACAAACACACCGCGAAGAGAGATTACTTCGAATAGATCTCCTCGAAGACCGAGGAGAACTTTGTATTGAGATTCGGAGAGAGAGAAGAAGCCATCTAGATACTAGCTATGGACCCAAAGGTCTGTGGTAAACTACTCACAACTGATGATGAGCGCGATGACGATGATGATGAAGGCCACCGTGATGGATCCCCCTTCGGTGGAGCTCCGGAACAGGCTCCAAGATGGGACCTCTACGGGAACAGAATGTACGGCGGTGGAATTAGGGTTTTCTCTCTGTTCACGAAGTTTCTGGGGTACGTAGACTTATATAGGAAGAAGGAGGGCACCGGGGGAGTCACGGGGGCTCCACGAGGCAGGGGGCGCGCCCTGGGAAGGGGGGGCGCCCCCCACCCTCGTGGGCCCCTCGTGGCTCTTCTAACGTGGTTCTCATGTTCTTCGTGCATGATTTGCTCCAAAAATATGTCTCGCGAAGGTTTCATTCCATTTGGACTCCGTTTGATATTCTTTTTCTGCAAAACCCTGAAACAAGCAAAAAAGAGCAATCTGGACTGGGCCTTTGGGTTAGTAGTTTATTCCCAAAAATGATATAAAAGTGAATGATGAATCCCATTAAACATCCAAGACTTCATAAATAATAGCATGGAACAATAAAAAACTATAGATACATTGGAGACGTATCACCATGCATGTGGGCTGCAAGCCTGCAACCCCAGGAAGAAGCAGAGGGTGGATGTCACTCCAAGGAGGAGTGCGCGGTTGGCAAAGATGGGTGCTTCTAAACAGCAATACGTTCTCATTAGAAGATTGTGTTTGGCGCATGAAGGGGAAGTAATCTCGGAGGAAGCACTGCGGATGTATGTGGACCTGTTCTCGCGACCACTCTCAGATACTCACATTGATGCGATACTTGCGTTGTTTGGGTGGGAGTCGTCGACAATGCCGCTGGCTAGTGCGGGGGTGCACTAGCTGTTTAGCTAGTGGCCATGGTGGGATCTGATCATGAATGCGCGGCCTTTGAAGATGATCATTGTAATGCCCCGGATGTAATACTTTCCCTTTTTGGCAATATAAAACTTTGGCTTCATCAGTTCCATTCCGGGTTCTTCGTCTTTTCGGGTTTTCATCGTTTTGTTGTGTGGGTGTGTGCATTCATCCATGTCATGTTGTCATATGCATTGCATTGCTTTTGTGTTGTCGTTTGCAACCGGTCCCACTCGTTTCTTCCCGTTGTCCGTTTCGAGTTCCGACACTCTCACACGTGCCCGTGGCTTCCCCGAGTCCTTCTTTTGCGTTTGCCCATGTAACGTTTCCGTTTTGGCGTGAGACTTGTCGTGCGTTGTTGCTTTGACCTGTGTAGCCCGCCTGTCAAATCTCGTCGCGTTTGGAGATCGTTTGATACTCCAACAGTTATCCTCGTGGGCTAAAAGTACCTTCTCTTTGAGGCCCAAGAACCCCCCTCCAACAGCCCACCAACCCAACTCAAACCCTTCCCTTCATCTAGGCCGTTCAATTGTGATCTCGTGGCCGAAAACCTCTCCTCATTTGGACTACCCTAGCTCCTTGTGCCTATATAAACGTCCACCCCCACCAATTTTTGCGTCCAAAACCCTAGCGTTTCCACCTCCGCCGCGCCGTGCTTCCACCGTTGCCGCGCCGTGCTTCCACCGACCGCCGCCAGTGCTTCTACCGAGCCGCCGCCAGTGCCTCCGCTTCCACCGCGCGGGCCTGCGGGGCCCAGGCCGGCCCACCGCGCCGTTCCTCCGGGCCAGATCCAGATCCGCGCTGCCGCCTTGTCTTCTCCGCCTCCGGCTCGCCTCCTCGCAGCCGCCGGCCGGAGTTCGCCGCCGCCACCTCTGGCCAAGAGCTCACCTACGCCCTCGCCGCCGGGCCCCTACTCCGGCCACCTCACCTTGCCTCTCCACCGCCGCCGGCCAGGCTAGGCCGCGCCCCGCCGACCGCCGGGTCGCGCCTTCCCGCCGGCCGATCCCAGCCGCCGCGCCCCTCCCGCCGGCGGGCTCGAAGAGGAGCAGCCGCCGCCGCTTGAAGGCCGCTCGAGGGGGAGCTCCTCGATCCAGGCCGGATCGCTAGATCGCCAGCGCTGGGCCCAAAGACCTAACGGGCCGGTGGACCTGTTTGACCCGCTTCGGCCCGATCCGCCAGATCCGCCCGACCCGTTGACCCGTTTGACCCTGAGGTTGACTCCGTTTTTCTGCTAAGTCCCTAGTTTTTCAGTTTCTGATGCAGTTTTGTGATGAGGATATCTTTTACTGTGCATGTCCGTTTTGTGCATATGATATGTCAAAATGATCGTGGTGACTTGTACTATGTTTTGTTCCATTGTGCCATGCATGTTTGAGGTCATCTAGATGTCTTAATCTTCATGGGAAGAGTGCTACTTGTTATAAACTACTGCTATTACTTGTTTTTATGCCATGTTTGCAATGTGATAACTTATTGCATGTTTATCCAAATGAAGCAAATGATATGTCCACATGTTCATCATGAGATGCTCTACATGTTGGTTGCTTTAGCTTGCATGATAGATTTCATCTTGCCATGTTAATCTCCTTTGCAAAAGTGCTTGTGGCTGTTATGTTGTTAAACTTGTTACGAGATGCCTAGTTGAGGAGCTCGTTGCTATTGATGTGGTTGTCCCCATGTTGTATGCTTATATGTTTTGGATTCCCCATCATGTGTACTTTGCTGTGGTGCAAACCACTTGCCATGTTATGCTTTGATGTGACTTAAACTTGCTCACAAACATGCCATGATGTTACTGTTGTTTTAACACTTAGTGAAATTTCACTAAGTCTGGAATCTGTAATTTCCAGATGCCATATTTGCTTGTTGTTCTAGGCAAATCCATGCTAGTTTAGGGGTGACTATTGATGATTCCTTGTTGTATATGTTGTTGGCTTTCCATTCACGCCCTCACATGCTCTTTTGGATGGCTGTAGCATATTTAATTCTTGCTCCCCAAGTTGCTATAAAAGACTGCTGTCAGGATTTTGTTGTCATGTTCAAAATGTTATAGCTTGTTGCTATTGATCCATGCCTCCTATGGAGATGCTCCAATGGAATTGTTTGCTGTAGGATATGTCTACTTTATTTCCATGCTTCTTGTCATGATGTTTGAGTGCTGTAGGCTATATATTTCTTGCTCCGAAGTTGCTATGTGGCTGTTAATTTCAGCTTTGCCATGTTTATTGTTTCGGGTGTATCTTTTAGCCCGTTGCTCCGTTTTGAGCAAGTCCTATATGTAACTTGTGTGATTTTGCATGTAGATTCATAATATCTTCTTGTTAGCATGTTTTGAAGTTTCTTGCTTGTTGCACATTGTCATGTTCCTTGTGCTGTATCTTTGTGTTTCCTATGTTGACTTTCTGTGCATCCTTAGTGCATCTTCCGTGCGTCCTTAGTGCATCAGTCATGCATCCTGTGGTTTGCGCATTGCATCTTGTTGATTTAGTGCTTCATGTGTTTTGTGTTGAGTAGAGCCGGAAGCCGAGACCGAGTACGAGAACGAGGTTACTACCGAGGTTGAGAACGAGGAGCCCGCTTACGATCCCATCGACGACTCTTCAGGCAAGATGACCTGACCCGGATATCATTACTATCTTTGCCTATTGCTAGAAGTCTCGCTCTATAGCTTTTGCCTCGATGCCCATGTTTTCCTGTCAGTCTCCTATTGTAACCATGAATCTGTCTAACCACCCTACCTATGCAAACCTTTGATTGGCTAAGTAAGCTTCGCTCAGCCCCTCTTATAGCATTGCTAGTTGCAGGAGAAGATTTGAAGATTCTTGCTTCTTGTTGAAGCTTGTTGGGATATCAAACTATATAACTCTTAATGAAATCATCTATATATTGGTAATGGGTGGAAGGCTAAGCCTTTTGCTTGGTGATTTGTTCCACTCATGCCGCCTAGGAACCGTATAAACCGGTGTTATGTTCCTTGATTATGCGTTCCTCACACGGTTGGGGTTATCGGACCCCCTCGATAAACCGCTTAGCGCTAAGTCTTTTCCAGCAAGTCCCAACATTGGTACTATTTGCCTAATAACTAAAAACTTGCATAGGGAGTAATTAACCCTCTTCTTAATCAACAACCCCGGGCCAGTGCTCCACATGAGTGTTGGTCCGAACTAGGGGTCCTGCGGGGCCACCTCAAGGAAACTCGAGGTCTGGTAAAAACCCATAGCATCACCCATCCGGTTGTGGCCTGAGACTAGATACGCGTGGCTACTGTCAAGGTGTCGGCACGCCGGGAGGATTTGCTGGATTAGCCTTACCTTAGTCGGAGTATCTTGAGCACGGGATTCCGAGGATACTAGGGCCTTCCCACCTTGGAGTTGCGACTCCGCGGATCGTGGGCTTGTCATGGGCCAAGTTGGAACACCCCTGCAGGGTTATGAACTTTCGAAAGCCGTGCCCGTGGTCATGTGGCAGATGGGAATTTGTTAATATCCGGTTGTAGAAAACTTGACACCATGTTCAGAATACACTACCAGCGTGAGTACCGTGACGGTCATTTTCCGAAAGGGGTTCGGGAAGTGAACACGGTGGGGTTATGTTTGACTTGCTTAGTTAGGATCACTTCGTGATCATCTATCGTCCGAGGCACTTCTCTTCTCGCTCTCTTTTACGTAAGCTAGTGCTAGTGCTGCTGCAACCTCTTGTTCTTTCTTCAGCCTTGTTCCACACCCAAGGCTTGGATAGGTTTGTTACCCGGGAACGGGATTGCTGAGTCCTCGGTGGTTCACAGATTTTACACCACACCAGATGCAGGTACTCAGGCGATCTATTCAAGTGACGGCACCGAGCTGTACTGGGAGTACGACGAGGACCGTAGCCATTACTATGTGCACTATCCCGACGATCAGTAGAGGTTTTCTACTAGGGGCGATTCAGACCTGTGGTTTATGTATGTTTGGTATCTTTCATTTGGATCTTCACCCGTAGACGGGTTGTGATGTTTTGAATGATGTTTGGCTATGTAATTAATTGTGTGACGTCGCGAGTGTAAGCCAACTATCTGTTTCCCTTTCATCCCTATTTTTACATGAGATGTGCAAAGATACCGAACTTGCGATCATTCCAGAATGGGCTTATACCTTTAGGTCGTGCCTCGACACGTAGGAGGTATAGTCCCATCCTGGGCATTACAAGTTGGTATTCAGAGCCTTCTCCGACCTAGAAGCCCCCACTATTTGATCGAATCGTTGACGGTTGAGTCTAGGCACACGCTTAAAATGTTTTGAGTCCTATATTTATATCGGAGAGTAGGATTTCTTTTGCTCCTCATCTCTTTTCACTCTGGTGAGGACTCCTGACGATTACTCTTGCCTCTTCTACTATCAAAATTGCCCCAATTTTTTTTAGGAATCTCGCGAGTATTGTTTGGATTGTTTCGATGTCTTTGTGACGAGAATATTGTTCTCGATGCCTCCTGACATTAGGGGTTGTGGCAGTGTCCCGGGGAGTTGAGCTCCGAGGTATTGTCGTCACAAACATATCGCGACAGTTCTAGAATACTTAAGACGGCCGACATCGAAAACTCTCCTATACGGTTAGTGGCAAGATAACCCCGACATCACCCAGTACTGGGGAGGTAGTTCGGGAGTATTGCCATAGCTTGTATAGTGGATGCGTTTCGAAGGTCCGAGGTAGACGGTTTCCGAAAATAACTGGTTATGTGTTGAAGGATGGATACAGCTGGATGTAGGATTAGAGTTAAGTGCGCGGTGCTTCCCCTGTATGCCCAACACCTGATTGCATAACTGGAAACTTTCGGAAATTAATAGGTGGGTTCATCTAGTAGATCGTAGGCATTCTTCCAACGAATGCATGATATGGATTTCGGGGTTCTACATTGAGTGAAGTTGTTTTATGGACGATGTTCCGATCGGGAGTTGCATCTTAAAGGATCCTTGGCTATGCTGATCCGGGGATTGCAAAACCCTTTTGTAACACGTTCCATAAGCTTTCAGCACAAAGATGTCGAACGAAGCTCCTATCTTGTGTTTGTTCTATCTGCACCTTGTGGTTTTTCTTATTTACCTTTTGTCTCCCAAGTGGCTTCTCGTGAAGATTGTTGTTATCATTAAGCTGAGAATTTCATTCGTTCCTCTTGTTCGAATGATTCTTGTGAAGACTATGTTGCAATTCTAGCAGTTGTTTCAGCTTATATCTTCTTTCAATCAAATGGCTAATGGTGGTCATCTCTTTCAGGATGGCTCCTAAAAGGGTTCCCAACGCCAACCCAGAGGGTGAAGAGGTTCCTGATCGTCCTCCTTCCCCTCCTCCTCCGTATGAGGCCTGGAGAGCAATTATGCAAACTACGAATCAGAACAACCAGATGCTTATGCAGATGATGCAGCAAATGCAAGCAAATCAAGAAAATCAGGGTGCTCATGGGAACCAAGGCAATTTGTTCAACCAACAGCGCTTTGCTACGCTCAACCAGTTCTTGGCAAATCAACCAAACGCTTTCAGTTACTGCGTGGACCCTCTCGATGCTGAAGACTGGATAACAGATATCAAGAAGCATTTTGAGTGTAGTAACGTAAGGCCCGAGGACTATGTGAAGTTTGCAGCCTTCCAACTCAAGTACCAAGCAGCTGATTGGTGGCAGCAGTACAAAGACTCCAGAGAAGGGCGTGTAATCTCCTGGGATGACTTCTGCAAGGACTTTCGCTCTCACCACATTCCAACAAGTGTCATCGAGGGTATGCGTGAGCAATTCCGCAACCTGAAGCAAGGCTCAATGACTGTCTACCAATATAATGTGAAGTTCCAGAACCTTCCCCGCTATGCTAAGCAAGACATCCCAGATGCCAAGAGCAAGATCTATCAGTTCCGTGGTGGTCTGAAGGATGAACTCCAACTTTCTCTCACCTTGTTCGAGCCTGATGAGTTTGACAAATTCTATAACATGGCACTTAAGCAAGAGGCAGCCCAGCTCAAGATGGAAGCTTCCAAAAAGAGGATCAGAGACGCTGTTCACTCCTCCTCATCTTCTCAAGTGGTCGCGAAGCAACATAAGTTTTGGCTTCCACCTCCTCCAGTGATCGGAGCTCCCTACAACAACAACAAGAACTCTGGTGGCCGTGGTTTCTCCCACCCACCCAACCCAGCAACCAGTCAAAGAATCAGTCTCAAGGTTCCAAGTCAAGTGCTCCTCATTTCCGTCCTCTCTCAGAAGTGGTCTGCAACAAGTGCACTCAGAAAGGTCACTATGCTAACAAGTGCCCTAACCCAAGGCGCCTTCCGCCTCCTCCACCTGTCAGCACTGCTATTGTCAAGCACAATCCCAAGCAAGCAAGAGTGAATATGATGAATGCAGCTCAAGAAGAGAATTCTTCAGATGTGATACTGGGTAACCTTCCAGTTAACTATATTCCTGCAAAAGTGTTGGTTGATTCGGGTGCATCATGTTCTTTCATGTCTCAACCATTTGCATCCAAGCATAATGTTGACATCAAAAGTCTGCCAAGGGAGTTATCAGTTATTTCTCCAGGGAGACGAATGCATTCTAATTTTTTTGCTCCGGATGTATCTATTCGCATGGGTGATTACCGCTTTCTGGCTAAACCGGTTGTTCTCGGCAACTACGACATTGACCTTATCCTCGGGATGGATTGGCTTTCTCAGCATGATGCTCACATTGATTGTGCAAATAAGGAAGTCAAGATTACTCATCCTAATGAAGACGTGATTATCTTCGCCTCTTGGGATAACACAATCAGGCTTTTCTGTCTCAATGACAAGGGCGAGATTAATGCCATCTCTCAAATTCGGTGGTAAACGAATACGAAGACGTTTTTCCTGAAGAACTTCCAGGCATGCCTCCACATCGTCAAGTGGAATTCGTCATTGAACTCGAGCCTGGTACTAAGCCAGCATTCCGGCGTCCGTACAAGCTCTCCCCTGAAGAGTTGAAGGAGTTGAAGAAACAGCTTAATGAACAGGAGCGTATGGGTCTGATCAGGCCTAGTACGTCTCCTTGGGGTTGTGGTGTCTTATTTGTCAAGAAGAAGGATGGCACGGAGCGCCTTTGCGTTGATTACCGGCCATTGAACAAGAAGACAATAAAGAACAAGTATCCGCTCCTCAACATCAATGAATTATTCGAGCAGCTCAAAGGAGCTAAAGTGTTCTCAAAGCTCGATCTCCGAATGGGTTATCACCAAATTCGCATTCGTGAAGAAGATATCCACAAGACTGCCTTCAGAACGAGCTACGGCTCATATGAATATACAGTCATGTCCTTTGGCCTCGCTAAAGCTCCACCTACCTTCTCGAGAATGATGCACTACATTTTCAACCCCTACACCAATGAGTTTGTGCTTGTGTATCTGGATGACATCTTGGTATTCTCCAAGAACGAAGAGGATCACGAAAAGCACCTCCGTCTGGTTCTCGACAGACTCCGTGAACATAAGTTCTATGCCAAGTTCTCCAAGTGCGAATTCTGGCTCGATAAGGTCTTGTATCTGGGCCATATCATCTCCGCTGACGGTATTGCTGTGATCCCTGAGAAAGTTGAAGTGATTGTCAACTGGGAACCTCCTCAGAACGTCAAGCAACTCCGAAGCTTCCTTGGTCTTGCTAACTATTGCAGAAGGTTCGTTGAGAACTTCTCCAAGATTGCCAAGCCTCTCTCCAACTTGCTGCAGAAGAATGTCAAGTACAACTGGTCTCCGGATTGTGATGTAGCATTCAAAACTCTCAAAAAAAAGCTCATCTCTGCTCCAGTTCTTACCCCTCCAGATGAGTCCAAGCCCTACGAAGTATTCTGTGATGCTTCTCTTCAAGGACTTGGTGGTGTGCTAATGCAGGACGAGAAGATTGTGGCATACACTTCTCGTCAACTGAAGCCAAGTGAGAAGAACTACCCCACACATGATCTCGAACTAGCAGATGTGGTACGTGCTTTGATTAGGTGGAGACACCTTCTGTTGGGCAGAAAAGTCGACATCTTCACCGATCACAAGAGCTTGAAGTACATCTTCACACAGCCGAACCTGAACCTTCGCCAGACTCGTTGGGTTGAAATGATCCAAGAGTATGATCCAAGCATCGAATACACACCTGGCAAGGCAAATGTGTTTGCAGATGCTTTGAGCAGAAAGGCATATTGCAACAGTCTCCTTATCAAGCCATTCCAGCCTGAGCTTTGTGAAGCATTCAGGAAGCTCAACCTCCAAGTTGTTCCGCAAGGCTTTCTTGCAAATCTTCAAGTTGCTCCTACCTTGGAAGAACAGATTCGTGAGGCCCAACTCAGTGATGCTATGGTGCAGAAAGTGAAACATGGTATTGCAAAGGGTACTCACAAATACAAGTGCTATCGCTTTGATGAGAGAGATACCTTGTTCTTTGAGGACAGACTTGTGGTTCCCAAAGGTGATCTCAGGAAGCTCATAATGGACGAAGCACATGATTCCCTCCTGTCGATTCGTCCTGGTAGTTCCAAGATGTACCAAGACCTCAAGCAATCTTACTGGTGGACACGCATGAAAAGGGAGATTGTCCAATTCGTGAATGAATGTGATGTCCGCAGAAGAGTGAAGGCAGAGCATCAACGTCCAGCCGGTCTTCTCCAACCTCTTCCTATTCCCGAGTGGAAATTCGACCACATTGAAATGGATTTCTTCACTGGCTTTCCTAAGTCCAAGAAAGGGAATGATTCAATCTTTGTGGTGATTGACAAGCTTACCAAAGTCGCTCACTTCCTTCTAGTCAAAGAATCCATCAATGCAGCTCAACTGGCAGAGTTGTACACTTCCAGAATTGTGTCCTTACATGACATTCCTCAAGTTATCTCCTCAGACCGTGGAAGTTTGTTCACATCCAAGTTCTGGGACTCCTTTTAGTCTGCCATGGGCACTAAGATCCGTTTCAGCACTGCATTTCACCCTCAGACTAGTGGTCAAGTCGAGAGAGTGAATCAGATTCTAGAAGACATGCTCAGAGCCTGTGTCATATCTTTTGGCATGAAGTGGGAAGATTGCCTTCCGTTTGCCGAGTTCTCTTACAACAACAGTTTCCAAGCAAGTGCCGGCAAAGCTCCGTTTGAAATCCTCTATGGCAAAAAGTGTCGTACCCCTCTCAACTGGTCCGAGACTGGTGAACGTCAACTTCTTGGCAATGACTTGATCTCAGAAGCCGAAGAAATGTGCAAAGTCATACGTGAGAATCTCAAGGCCGCTCAGTCGCGTCAGAAGAGCTACTATGACGGCAAGCATCGTGATTTGGCTTTCAACATTGGGGATCATGTCTATCTCCGTGTTTCTCCTATGAAAGGCACCCAAAGATTCGGTATCAAAGGAAAGCTTGCTCCTAGATACATGGGCCCTTTCAAGATCCTTGGGCAAAATAGGCGATCTAGCCTATCAACTTGAGCTCCCTTCCAACTTCGCTAATGTTCATGATGTGTTTCACGTGCCTCAACTCCGCAAGTGCTTCAAGACACCTGAACGCACCATTCCGTTTGAGGAGATTGATCTTCAACAAGACTTGTCTTACCGAGAGCACCCAGTTGCTATTCTCGAAGAAACTGAGCGCAAGACCCGCAACAAGTCAATCAAGTTCTTGAAGTCAAGTGGTCACACCATACCGACCGAGAAGCTACGTGGGAACGAGAAGATCAGCTTCGTTCCGAGTACCCTTCCTTTTTCCAGTCCTAGATCTCGGGACGAGATCTTTTTGTAGTAGAGGAGAGTTTGTAATGCCCCGGATGTAATACTTTCCCTTTTTGGCAATATATAACTTTGGCTTCATCAGTTCCATTCCGGGTTCATCGTCTTTTCGGGTTTTTGTCGTTTTGTCGTGTGGGTGTGTGCATTCATCCATGTCATGTTGTCATGTGCATTGCATTGCTTTTGTGTTGTCGTTTGCATCCGGTCCCACTCGTTCCTTCCCGTTGTCCGTTTCGAGTTCCGACGCTCTCACACGTGCCCGTGGCTTCCCCGACTCCTTCTTTTGCGTTTGGCCGTGTAACGTTTCTAGTTTGGCGTGAGACTTGTCGTGCGTTGTTGTTTTGACCACTGTAGCTCGCCTGTCAAATCTCGTCGCGTTTGGAGTTCGTTTCATACTACAACAGTTATCCTCGTGGGCTAAAAGTACCTTCTCTTTGAGGCCCAAGAACCCCCCTCCAACAGCCCACCAACCCAACTCAAACCCTTCCCTTCATCTAGGCCGTTCAATTGTGATCTCATGGCTGAAAACCTCTCCTCATTTGGACTACCCTAGCTCCTTGTGCCTATATAAACGTCCACCCCCTCCAATTTTTGCGTCCAAAACCCTAGCGTTTCCACCTGCGCCGTGCCGTGCTTCCACCGTTGCCGCGCCGTGCTACCACCGACCGCCGCCAGTGCTTCCACCGAGCCGCCGCCAGTGCCTCCGCTTCCACCGCGCGGGCCCGCCGCGCCGTTCTTCCGGGCCAGATCCAGATCCGCGCCGCCGCCTCGTCTTCTCCGCCTCCGGCTCGCCTCCTCGCAGCCGCCGGCCGGAGTTCGCCGCCGCCACCTCCGGCCAGGAGCTCACCTACGCCCTCGCCGCCGGGCCCCTACTCCGGACACCTCACCTCGCCTCTCCACCGCCACCGGCCAGGCCAGGCCGCGCCCCGCCGACCGCCGGCCAGCTCGCCGCCGGGTTGCACCTTCCCGCCGGCCGATCGCAGCCGCCGCGCCCCTCCCGCCGGCGGGCTCGAAGACACTACTAGGAAAAGGCCTATTAATGGCGCACCTAATTTGGCCATTAATGGCGCATTAGTGGTGCGCCATTACTAGCGCACCATTAGTATTTGATACTAATGGCGCATCTCTGGTGCGCCATTAGTATCTGGTATACTAATGGCGCACCTCGGATGCGCCATTAGTGTGCACCTTAGTGCGCCATTAGTATGCCTCCCAGGGGCCAGGTGCTATGGCATACTAATGGCGCACTAAGTATGATGCGCCATTAGTAGTATCCGCACAGTAATGGCGCACTGCCTGTTAATGCGCCATTACTATGCTTTGGCATACTAATGGCGCACTTTTCTCTGATGCGCCATTAGTATGAATATTAGGTTTTTTTAATATTATTTTTCTGTTTTTTTTCACAGATTACAAAATGTATAATTGCACAGAATATAGACAGCACACATCAACAACACATTCATCGAATACAATAGAAGATTAATCTCTGAATATAATTCATCATATTAGTCTCCGAATACAATTCATCGATCATATTAGTCTCCGAATTGAAAAGACCGAACAAAGATAGAACAATATATTACAAGTCTCGAGATTGCGAGTAGCGAGTTTGTCTTCGCATTACAAGTCGATATCGATCATCTAAACTACCATCACATAGAAGAGTGCTGCGGTCGTCACGATAAGCATCATCACGATGAAACTCGTTTTCATCCGGTTCCTCCAATGCTCCCTCCCCTCTCCCGCTAGATAGCGGGCGTATCTAGATTCGGCCTCGGCCCTAGTGGTGTACCCTTTGTAACTGTTACCGCTGAATCGGTGAACCTGTCTCCGACACTCCTCCCAGTCGTCGTAGACTCCGGGAACCTTACCCTTGTACACGACATACGACGGCATCGCTATATATATGCACTAGCCAAACGAAACGTTAGTATCAATTCACAGACAATTCATAAGCAATATATAAGTATGCAACAGAACGGTCGAAAGAGAAAAGCAAGACATTAATAGCGTCGATTACATCTAAGTTGAACGACTCTCGAAACCAAAGAGACATACTACAAGTTCATTAAAGTTTAATTACAACAAGAGCCAATCGATGTTTCAGAACTAGACACAGCATCACTGCTTTCGACTCGACTCAATGCACCGGAGCGTGGATGAAGCCGCCGTCTATCGTGGGAGTCATGAAATCACGGGCGTTGTCAGCCTGCATTTGTAGCATTGTGTCTATGTCACTGTTCGACGGTTGATTCCTGAGGTAGAACAGCCCCGAGGTACGAAGGACATCTTGATGGATGATTTCCGCAAACTCTGACTGGATGCGAAAGAAATCTTGTCTGATGTCCGCGTCCTAGATTGCCGACACGCGCACGGCCCAATCTTTGAGCTTACTCGGTAGCAGAAGTTGATGATGGTCCCGTACGATCGCCCGCATGTGATGGATGGCGTAGTAGGCACCCTTCTGACCGCCAGGCGGCTGCTTGACGCAGCAGAACGTCGTGTTGTGGGAGAACACGTGCTTGCCGTACTTACGAGTTGTCCTGGTGAAGGTGCCTCCAGATTTGGCGTAGCCGGCGAGAACATCATCAAGAACCTTCTTGACATTTGTGTAGTCTACAGCCGACTTACGGTCCGGGTCGAAATACGTGGCCATGGAATATTTGGGGCTTAGTAGGATGAGCGTGCACTGTGTGTCACTGCAGAAAACACGGAATGTTAAAAGAAGAACGATCGAAATCTAAGAATTCATATGTTACGGGGCGGTTGAGGCGGAGGACTTACTCGGGAAAGTAAGGCACGAGGAAGTTATCCTTATCTCGGTTTGCCAGAATGACGCCTCCGAGGTAAGAAATCGCGACTTGCCGGTCCCCAGCGCTGCCCAAGATCTTGGCACGCATGTAGAAGGGGTCGACTATCACGATGTCCGGGGTCTTGTCGCGAATGATCTGCATCTCCATACTCAGCGAAAATAGGCGAACGAAGGTGTAGTGCAGCGGATGAAGGTTCAACATAGCATGGATGTCATCAAACCGCAGCACGATCGTACCCCCGATGGAGTTATCCACAAAGCCCTTGCCCTCCGGCACCTTGGCCGCGAAAACCGGGTACGCCACATCCTTCTGTGTGAGACGCCGCTTCTCCAAAGAAAGAACACTGTCATGCAGACTCCGCATGGCACCGGTTGCAGCATCGAGCATATTTGTCGGTAGCATCGGCCTACCCGGCACATGCACCCTCCTCATTACATCCTCAGGTGAAGGTGGCCCGTCCTGAGCACGGATCGTACTCGGTGCCGGCTGGCTCGCACCCTTGTTAGTTTTTCTTTTGCGTGCCTTCTTCTTGATCTCCTGAATTGGGACCGAGTTCTGCTCAGAGACCGCCTTCTTTAGTGTGTTGGGTCTGATCATATTTCGCACCTCGCCTATCTGAGGCTCGGTGAAATCGGCAGCTGGAGGCATCTCCTGAGAGCTGAACGGCAGACGACGCCTGTTGCAACTTGGCTTCTCCGCGGTACCGGCTTGATCGCGCACGTCTTTTGTTGGGTTGGGTTCTTGAGATGGAGCCCCCATGAAGTCGTCACCGTACCCATGATCGGCAAAGTAATGATCGACGTTGGCAAATGTATCGTCGTCGTCGTCGTTCTGATCCTGTGCCATATGCATGTTTGGATCCAGTGGCATAGGGATGTCCGGCAGCGTTGCAGCGGACTTGCCATGGGGACGACTTGGTGCCGGCACGACTGGCGGTGTTGTCTTTGGTGTGGTTTCCCCCGCCCCCAAACGAATCTGGCTCTTCGGCCAAAGCAAGGGCCAGCTCAGGCAGGCGCTGAGGGTCATGACGTCATCATCGTCGGCCCCGACGGGTCGAATCGGAGGTAACACGTCGTCGCAGCCTGGCAGCACCCGAACCAGTTGAACCCTAAACAAGTTGGGTGGCATCTGGGTACCGTGGAACAAGGGCTGGCCCGGTTGAACGATTTTGCCCTTGGCGACATCGACCAACTCGTTGTTCACGAAGTGCAGGAGAGTGCACGGAATGTCGGCGGCGCCCTGCGAAAACATGTAGGGCGTCAGGGATGCCCGGTCAAAGGCAAGGAGATGAAGTCCTCGGCCGAGAGAGGCTTAATTAGTTACCGTGTTGATGGCGTCGAGCTCGCCTAATGCCGAGGCACCGCCAACGGCGGGCGTGCAGTTGACGGAGGGGCCGCTTGCTGCAGAGGTGCCGGCCGGCGTACACACGGGTGCATTAAGCTCCCGTGCCGGCGTCGGAGACACCAATGCCGCCTCCGCCGGAGACACCAATGGCCCCGCCATCGCGTTCTGCGAGTTGCTGGCCGTGAAGCTGGGAATCGGGGGCGGCCCCTGTTGGCCGCCAGCAATCCACGCACTCAACCCCTCGATCAAGGTAGGCACAATGGCGGTGATCGTCGCTCCGAGCTGTTGTTGCACTTGCTCTTGGACAATCTCCGGAATCCGCGCCACCTGTGCCTTGAGTTCTTGAACCTCGCGCGCCTGGCTTTCCGAGCTGGTCTTTTTCTCCTTTCGCCCACCAGCGTTATAGTATGACGACCATTTTGTCGACAAGCCTTTGCCGGCCACACGACCAACTGACGTCGGCTTCTCGAGCTTATCCTTGTTCTTCATTACATTCAACGCCCTATTTAGAGTCGTGTCCCAAGGGCCGCTCTTAGTCGATCCCGCGCTACTGCTTTCAGTCGCCTGCGGAAGGAATGTGAATCATTTAGAAATTTGGCTTCATTAATTAGAATACAACCATATGGAGCTAATTACGCGGGGGTGTATTCCTTACCAGAACAAGCTCAAGCGCCCTGGTCTTCGGATCCGTGGTCAGCTCCTTTGTTTTCGGGTCCTTCTTGTACCGGGCCCTGATAAAGTTCCTGGTCTACTTGTCACCGTATTTATCGAAGAGGGGCGGTAGGCCTTGCTCGGCACGGTCCGCCTCCTCCTTGTCCCATATAGGCTCCGCCACTCTGTAACCGCCGGGACCGAGTGTGTGTTCCCCTAAGTTGAGCTCCCGCATTTCTTTCCCCCACTGACTTGATTCGGAGTGTGAGGCGCTCGAGCAAGTGATCTTGAATTCGTTGTAGTCATCTTCGGTGATCGAAGGATGTTTCTGCTTGATCGTCTCATAACTCTCACCTTTCTTGATCATTATCTTCACATTGGTTTTCCATGTAGACAGGGCCTTGCTCATCTTTGTGAGGGCAGCATTGTTCACTTTATTCCCTTTGAGGCTTGTGTTATCAAATTGAGCGGGGAACTTGTATCGTTCGTGCAGCTTCATGAAGAGGAGGTTGCGGTAATTCGCGTTGTCAGGATGCCTCAGGTTCTCGCTGTTGATCGAGACGGTGCTCCGGAGATTGCACCCGAGCTGAATCGAGTACCCCTTGACTATTCGTTCGGGCGCCGTTGGATTCCCGTCGGGGTCCACTTCAGTAACTTCCTCCTTGAGGGTGCGGAGCACGGTCGGGCGCCGGTCCTTCCGTTGCCTCTTCGGTTGGCTGCCATCTGTGCGTGCGCCGCCATCATCAGTGCTGGCATTCTCGGCGGCACCATCAGTGGTGGCATCAGTGGGGTCATCCTCCGCGGTACCATCAGTGGTCTCAGGATCGGTGTGGAAGGCGGCGTCCTCATACAAGTGAGGTTGTTCCTCCATCTCCTGGGACAGCTCCCAGAATGCCTTCCCGCCCGAACCGCCGGCCTCATCGTTGTTGGCCATGTTTCTCTCTAAATAGGAACAAAGTTTGGTCAAAAAGTTGGTTATTGTCAAGGAACAAGATCATGGTCTCATCATTTAGGGTATGTCGACACCGAGGCATCCTAAAAGCTAAGCTTTTATAATTGAGGGTTTTTCGACGCCCAGGCACCCTAAAAGCCTAAGCTTTCATCATTTCGTTTTTTATCGACACCGAGGGACCCTAAAAGCCAAGGTTTCATAATTTATGGTTTGTCGACACCGAGGCATCCTAAAAGCTAAGCTAGGAAGGAGAATTGTAAGTTGGGCCTAATCACTTGGCTCTAATCACTTGATCCTACCTAATTAACCACTAAGATACCCCGGCCCATGCATTAGTCACAAGTACCCTATATGTCCTATACCGCTGCAGACGAGGAGTGATCGGAAAGTACCACACCACTTTTCGAGGAGCTTTCTTCCTCTTCTTGTATCGAGTGACGCCGCACACCGGACATATGGTAGACTCCGCGTGCTCGTCCCGATAAATGATGCAATTGTTCATGCACACATGGTATTTCACGTGCGGTAAATCCAGAGGACACACGATTTTCTTCGCCTCCTCCAAACTGGTGGGGCACTTGTTCCCCTTGGGAAGACGTTCGTGCCAGAATGACATGTTCTCGTCGAAGCATGCGTCGGTCATTTTGTGTTTTACCTTCATCTCCAGAGCCATGAGCGTTACTTTCAGGCGGGTATCCTCGGGCCTGCATCCTTCATACAATGGAGTAACCGCGTCTAACTCAAGTTGATCCATCTTGGCTATCTCTCGGGCGGCAGCTCTTGCGTTATCGGTCTGCTTGAGAAGCAGCTCCTGAATATGAGGGTCCTGCACCCAGCCCATCGATGGTTCAGCGTCGTCTGCTCCGCCGGCATCATCATCTTCATGATCATGCCCGTCGTCTGCTCCGGCATCTTCCTCATCATCATGTCCTGCATCTTCTACATGATGACTGTGTACAGCATCACCGTCGTGATCATCTCCTGGGGATTCTTCGTCTTCTCGCCCGCCCGAGCCGCGGTGGTTGTCTTGCTGCCCTTCCTCATTTCTTGCCCGGCCCCCATGGACGACTTCGTAGTCATCTTCATCACCTTGCCACCGATAGCCATCCATGAAACCACGCAAGAGCAGGTGGTCCCGCACATGCCTGGAATCCGGGTCCGCAATAAGGCTCTTCAGCTTGCATCTTCGACACGGACATCTTATCTCCGTCTCGTTCTTTTGAAGCATCTCGGCCTTCGCGAACCTCAAAAACCTATTCACGATGCCTTCGGTCATCATGCGCACCATGGTCGCCCTGCGGGGTAGAGCAAAACGATATTTTAGAACCAAGAAAAAATTTGCCATGACTTTCCCTAAAAATAGGACAAAAATGAATGCATAATGGCAAAATTCTCACCGAAACGGAAATGAATCAACATTCCGGGAAAATATTGGCAACTATCACATTTCAAATACCGGTACACCTCCAAACACAAACACATATGCAACACAACAAACCTATGCAACACCACAAACATACATAGATCTAGCTATAGGCCATAAAAGTGCATGTGCACATTGTTTGTATGGAGAACAACATAAATATAGCTTCCCCCCATACTTACCTACCAAAACAAGGTAATTTAACCACTTAATTTGAATGAATATATGGTGGAAATGAGGTGGAAAAGAGGAGGGACCCGAGAGGAGAGGAAGTAGAGAGAATGAAGAAGTGGGGGGGGGGAAAGTGAGTGTGGTAGAGAGGCTGTCCAAAATATCTAGTTGCTGCCCGCATACTAATGGCGCACCAGCTACAAATGCGCCATTAGTAATCAAGGTTACTAATGGCGCATTTAAAGTTGCTGCGCCATTAAAAGTTTTGCAAAAAAAAATTACTAATGGCGCACTTCCGCACAGTGCGCCATTACTAGTTCAAACTAGTAATGGCGCACTTTGGGAAAGTGCGCCACTAGTAGTTTTGTAAAAAACATAATAAAAAATATCATAAAAAAAAGAGCACTAATGGCGCACTTTACTGCAGGTGCGCCATTACTATTTACAACTAGTAATGGCGCACTATTAATGGATGCGCCATTAGTATGTTTGGACAGGCGCGCTAGTTAAAAAAAAACTTCTTGATACTAATGGCGCACTCCGAGCATGGTGCGCCATTAGTACTTCGAACTCTAATGGCGTATCTGTTGCTGGTGCGCCATTACTATATACTAATGGCGCACTTGCTGTCTGGTGCGCCATTAGTATCAATTTCATCTATAACCCTTTTCCTAGTAGTGAGAGGAGCAGCCGCCGCCGCTCGAAGGCCGCTCGAGGGGGAGGTCCTCGATCCAGGCCGGATCGCCAGATTGCCAGCGCTGGGCCCGAAGACCTAACAAGCCGGTGGACCCATTTGACCCGCTTCGGCCCGATCCGCCAGATCCGCCCGGCCCGTTGACCCGTTTGACCCTGAGGTTGTCTCCGTTTTTCTGCCAAGTCCCTAGTTTTTCAGTTTCTGATGCAGTTTTGTGATGAGGATATTTTACTGTGCATGTCCGTTTTGTGCATATGATATGTCAAAATGATCGTGGTGACTTGTACTATGTTTTATTCCATTGTGCCATGCATGTTTGAGGTCATCTAGATGTCTTAATCTTCATGGGAAGAGTGCTACTTCTTATAAATTGCTGCTATTAGTTGTTTTCATGCCATGTTTGCAATGTGATAACTTGTTGCATGTTTATCCAAATGAAGCAAATGATATGTCCACATGTTCATCATGAGATGCTCTACATGTTGGTTTCTTTAGCTTGCATGATAGATTTCATCTTGTCATGTTAATCTCCTTTGCAAAAGTGCTTGTGGCTGTTACGTTGTTAAACTTGTTACGAGATGCCTAGTTGAGGAGCTCGTTGCTATTGATGTGGTTGTCCCCATGTTGTATGCTTATATGTTTTGGATTCCCCATCATGTGTAGTTTGCTGTGGTGCAAACCACTTGCCATGTTATGCTTTGAGGTGACTTAAACTTGCTCACAAACATGCCATGATGTTACTGCTGTTTTAACACTTAGTGAAATTTCACTAAGTCTGGAATCTGTAATTTCCAGATGCCATGTTTGCTTGTTGTTCTAGGCAAATCCATGCTAGTTTAGGGGTGACTATTGATGATTCCTTGTTGTATATGTTGTTGGCTTTCCATTCATGCCCTCACATGCTCTTTTGGGTGGCTGTAGCATATTTAATTCTTGCTCCCAAGATACTATAAAAGAGTGTTGTCAGGATTTTGTTGTCATGTTCAAAATGTTATAGCTTGTTGCTATTGATCCATGCCTCCTATGGAGATGCTCCAATGGAATTGTTTGTTGTAGGATATGTCTACTTTATGTCCATGCTTCTTGTCATGATGTTTGAGTGCTGTAGGCTATATATTTCTTGCTCCGAAGTTGCTATGTGGCTGTTAATTTCAGCTTTGCCATGTTTATTCTTTCGGGTGTATCTTTTAGCCCGTTGCTTCGTTTTGAGCAAGTACTATATGTAACTTGTGTGATTTTGCATGTAGATTCATAATATCTTCTTTTTAGCATGTTTTGAAGTTTCTTGCTTGTTGCACATTGTCATGTTCCTTGTGCCGTATCTTTGTGTTTCCTATGTTGACTTTCTGTGCATCCTTAGTGCATCTTCAGTGCTTCCTTAGTGCATCAGTCATGCATCCTTTGGTTTGCGCATTGCATCTTGTTGATTTCGTGCTTCGTGTGTTTTGTGTTGAGTAGAGCCGGAAGCCGAGACCGAGTACGAGAACGAGGTTACTACCGAGGTTGAGAACGAGGAGCCCGCTTACGATCCCATCGACGACTCTTCAGGCAAGATGACCTGACCCGGATATCATTACTATCTTTGCCTATTGCTAGAAGTCTCGCTCTATAGCTTTTGCCTCGATGCCCATGTTTTCCTGTCAGCCTCCTATTGTAACCATGAATCTGTCTAACCACCCTACCTATGCAAACCTTTGATTGGCTAAGTAAGCTTCGCTCAGCCCCTCTTATAGCATTGCTAGTTGCAGGAGAAGATTTGAAGATTCTTGCTTCTTGTTGAAGCTTGTTGGGATATGAAACTATATAACTCTTAATGAAATCATCTATATATTGGTAATGGGTGGAAGGCTAAGCCTTTTGCTTGGTGATTTGTTCCACTCATGCCGCCTAGGAACCGTATAAACCAGTGTTATGTTCCTTGATTATGCGTTCCTCACACGGTTGGGGTTATGGGACCCCCTCGATAAACCTATTAGCGCTAAGTCTTTTCCAGCAAGTCCCAACATTGGTACTATTTGCCTAATAACTAAAAACTTGCATAGGGAGTAATTAACCCTCTTCTTAATCAACAACCCCGGGCCAGTGCTCCACATGAGTGTAGGTCTGAACTGGGGGTCATGCGGGGCCACCTCAAGGAAACTCGAGGTCTGGTAAAAACCCGTAGCATCACCCATCCGGTCGTGGCCTGAGACTAGATACGCGCGGCTACTGTCAGGGTGTCGGCACACCGGGAGGATTTGCTGGATTATCCTTACCTTAGTCGGAGTATCTTGAGCACGGGATTCCAAGGATACTTGGGCCTTCCCACCTTGGAGTTGCGACTCCGTGGATCGTAGGCTTGTCATGGGCCAAGTTGGAACACGCCTGCAGGGTTATGAACTTTCGAAAGCCGTGCCCGCGGTTATGTGGCAGATGGGAATTTGTTAATATCCGGTTGTAGAAAACATGACACCATGTTCAGAATACACTACCAGCGTGAGTACCGTGACGGACATTTTCCGAAAGGGGTTTGGGAAGTGAACACGGTGGGGTAATGTTTGACTTGCTTAGTTAGGATCACTTCGTGATCATCTATCGTCCGAGGCACTTCTCTTCTCGCTCTCTTTTGCATAAGCTAGTGCTAGTGCTGCTACAACCTCTTGTTCTTTCTTCAGCCTTGTTCCACACACAAGGCTTGGATAGTTGTGTTACCCGGGAACGGGATTGCTGAGTCCTCGGTGGCTCACAGATTCTACACCACACCAGATGCAGGTACTCAGGCGATCTATTCAAGTGACGGCACCGAGCTGTACTGGGAGTACGATGAGGACCGTAGCCGTTACTATGTGCACTATCCCGACGATCAGTTTTCTACTAGGGGCAATTCAGACCTGTGGTTTATGTATGTTTGGTATCTTTCATTTGGATCTTCACCCGTAGACGGGTTATGATGTTTCGAATGATGTTTGGCTATGTAATGAATTGTGTGACGTGGCGAGTGTAAGCCAACTATCTTTTTCCCTTTCATCCCTATTTTTACATGAGATGTGCAAAGATACCGAACTTGCGATCATTCCAGAATGGGCTTATACCTTTAAGTCGTGCCTCGACACGTAGGAGGTATAGTCCCATCCTGGGCATTACAATCGTGTGGAAAGTCCGTGGGCTAAATGCTCTTGCCCACAGGAATGCCGTTTTTCAGGTTGTTAACTCTGCAGGACCGACTATTGTGTGCCTCCAAGAAACAAAATTGCAAGATGTATCTGTGTACATTGTGCGCCAGTGCCTTGGAGCTAAATATGAAAAAAAAATCTACTTGCCGGCTTTGGGTACTCGAGGCCGGATTTTGGTGGCTTAGGATGCCGCGGTTACGCGTGTATCGAATACGCACTTCACGAATCATACTTAACGGCACTTGTGATGTGCTCAGATGACGAGCGGCCATGGTGGCTCACATGTGCCTATGGACCACAAGGCGAGGTGGACAAAGTGGATTTCTTGCAAGACCTTGTTGACATTCAGGACCTACATGCAGGGCCCTGGTTGGTGACGGGAGATTTCAATCTAATTGCCTGGGAGGAGGACAAAAATAATGCTTTGATCAACCGCATGATGATGGGCAGATTCAGGGCGAAGTGGAATTTGCTCGAGCTGAAGGAGCTATACCTGAATGGCAGACATTATATGTGGTCCAACGAGATGCAGATGGCTACTTTGGAGAAGATCGATCATGTGTTCGTGTCAAACGAGTGGGATGAGGCGTCCCCGGCGTGTTTCCTCTCAGCTCTGGGCACGGCGGTCTCCGATCATTGCCCGTTAATGTTGGATATGAATGTCTCCATTTGTTCAAAGAAGAGGTTCAAGTTTGAGTCCTTCTGGACTCGTGCGGATGGTTTTTTTGATGTGGTCAAGATGGCTTGGACTACGACTCCAGTGGCCTCAAATGATTACCTCACTCTACAAACCAAGCTGAGGGCTACGGCGCAGAGTCTTCAAAAGTGGAGCGATCGATGGATTGGCAATGTGAAGCTGCAAATTGCCATTGCTATCGAGGTCATTAAGCAACTGGATATTTCTATGGAGGCAAGGACACTTTCGGATGCGGAGAGGGACTTGCATAAGTGCTTAAAGAGGAAGCTCTTGGGTTTGAGCTCGTTGGAGAGAACAATTGCGAGGTAGAGATCTAGAATGCTGCATCTGCGTGAGGGCGACGGGAACACGAGGTTGTTTCACCAACAAGCAAGTCATAGGCAAATGAAGAATGTCTTGAGGACGGTCAAGTACAATGATCAATTATACTCCGGGCAGTATGATGTGGCTTCGGCTGTAGATGCTTATTTTGGTACGGCATTTGGGGTTGCATGCTCTCGAGGGTATGCGCTCAACCTGGAAGAGCTGGGCCTTCCACGACTTAACCTGGCTCATCTCGAGCGGCCGTTCACGGAGGAGGAAGTTGAAGGAGTGATCAAGTTGATGCCCCGGGATAAAGCGCCGGGTCCTGATGGCTTTACGGGCAGATTCTATGCTACTTGCTGGAGTATAATAAAGGAGGATTTCATGAGAGCGATGGGCTGCTTCTATAATGGTAACATGAGGGGTTTGTCGGCCATCAATAAGTCCTTGGTTTCTCTTCTACCCAAGGGAGATGGTGCCCTAGAGGTCAGTAACTTCAGACCCATCAACCTTCTGCATGGGGCAGTGAAGATATTCGAGAAGGTGCTTGCCTGTAGACTCGTTGATGATCTACCTAAACTGGTTGGTAATCACCAAAGTGCTTTCGTCAAGGGAAGATCTTTGCATGACAATTTCATGCTTGTACAAAGCATGACAAGACGGCTGAATGCTCTAAAGAATTCGGCGATTTTGCTTAAGCTAGACATCTCAAAAGCTTTTGACTCGGTGCAATGGCCCTTCTTGGTTGAGGTGTTGCAACATATGGGCTTTGGGCCAGGGTGGAGGTCTTGGATTTGTGGAATCCTCTCAACTTCTACCACAAAGGTTATGGTCAATGGTGAACCGGGAGACACGATCTACAACTGCAAAGGGCTACGACAGGGGGATCCTGTCTCCATAATGCTTTTCATCCTAACTATGGAGCCGTTGCAGAAGAGGATGCAGTGTGCAGTTACCCGAGGGGTGATGGAACCTTTGGCGCGAGTAGGATTGGAGAAGTGACTATCAATCTTTGTGGATGACGTCGTTCTATTTGTCAAACCAAATAAGGTGGATCTTGCGGCTTGCAAGTGCATTTTGGAAATCTTTGGCGAAGTGTCAGGACTGAGGATCAACATGCAAAAATTGGCAGCTATTCCTATTAGATGCTCGGAGGACCAGATTGTCATGGCATGTGCCGAGCTCCAGTGCCCCTTGGGATCCTTCCCGGTCAGGTACTTGGGGCTGACACTATCTTTAAGGAAGCCATCAGCGACGCAGTTGAAGTATTTGGTGGATCCAATGGCTAACAAGCTAAAAAAATGGAAGGCATCGCTTATGCCAAAAAGTGGCAGACTAACTCTAGTCCAATCGGTGCTATGTGCTATGCCGATCCATGCAATGATTGTGTTGGATCTACCAATGAAAACCATTTCTACGATGAAGAAGACCTGCAGAGGTTTCTTGTGGTGTAGATGCGCCGAGGCTAATGGTGGCAATGTGCAGTGGCTTGGGATGCGGTGTGCACACCGAAGTGGGTAGGTGGCCTTGGTTTGCCAAACTTAAGATGGATGCACATAGCAATGGAAGCGAGATGGCCGTGGCTTGCGAGGACAGATGAGAGGAGGCCATGGAGAGAGTTCAAGATCAAAGTCCTGGAGGAGTCAATGGGACTTTGTTTGGAGGGACTTTGTCTGGGCTCACGACACGTTTCTGGGAGGACCGATGGCTCGATGGCAATAGAATTCAGGAGATTGCACCACTCCTCTACAGTTTGGTGTTGAAGCGCATCAGAGATTCCCGGTTAGTTGGACCGGCGGTGGAGAATGGGAGTTGGGCATTAGACGTTGGCCCGAGCATAGGACATGCTGTGCTGCACGAGTTATTCTTGATCTGGCAATCATCTTGGGAGTCCATGGTGGATGTGCCTGACAAGTTGGTTTGGTCATGGGAGGCAACTGGGCAGTTCTCCGTGAAATATGCTTATGCGACTGGCTTTTGGGGTCGAGAAGGAAGTATGATGGCGGAGCTAACATGGAAATCACGTGCACCCTCATGGTGCAGGTTCTTCACGTGGCTGGCCCTCAGGGATCGATGTTGGACGTCGGACCGACTAGCAAGGAGAGGGTTGCCACACCAAGCCGTGTGCCTGTTCTGTGACCAGGAAGATGAAACCATTAACCACATTGTACTCACTTGCGTCTTTGCTAGGACTACTTGGGTGAGGATCTGCGAGGCATTGGGCAAACCGGAGTGGACTCCCACTTGACAGGACAAGCTGGCGGAATGGGCTGTGGCCAAGCAAGGATTAGAAGGCATGAGCAGAAAGGATCTTCGTACTATTATTGCGATTGTCTGGTGGGAGCTGTGGAAGCATAGGAATGGTATTATCTTTGATGGGGCGCGCCCTTCCTTGGAGCTTTTACTAGGGAGAGTGAGGCAAGAGGGGCAACTATGGGCTTCGGCTAGGCTATTGAAAGGGAATGTAACTCCCTTCTTTAGTAGGGTGGAGAGGTGGGAGGCTAGTGAGGAGTAAGATGTATTGTGAAACCGTGTAATTGTAGTGGAGGCTTTCTTTGCCTTTCTTCTTTAATATATGATATGCACACTCGTTCATATTCGAGAAAAAAAAAGAAACTGGGATTGCAATATGGATATTGCGAATATAAGAGGAAAGCTTTATTGATCAAGGTGGGGTTCTGTGACGCCTTTGTCTGGTAGTTGAACACAAACGAAGTACGCGAAGTTGCAGCTATGGCGAACTTTAATCTAAACAAAACCCGAAGTCTAAACGACGCCCTAACGGCTATATATATGGAGAAAGAGAGGGGAATTTCGTGGCCCCTTGGAGAAGGGGTCTGAAACCAACCCTAACTCTGTTTTCCCCACACATACGGACTCTAAAAACAACCTATACTTTACTATTTCGAAATTACATGGGCATGGCCCAATAATAAGGTGACGCAGCACCAATAATAGCTTCTGGACGAAATCTATGAAGTGGCATCTTGTATATTTCGTCCAAGGCTTCTCGCACTCATTATGGTGGCTTCAAAGTCTTGAAATCATCACTTGTAACTCCGTTCTTGCTCCACTTGCGCATGCCATCATCTCCATGCTTGATCTTGCTCCAATGTTCATCCTTCTGGTCCAAGCTAGGCCCTTCATTTGTAAACAAGACAAATGTATCCAACTTAGGCAGCATCATATTCTCATGAACATTAGAATCGTTACCAAAAAACGAAAGTACGTGGTAATTTAGTTGGCCTGCGCGAGCTCTAGTAATTGGTCTTGTATATGTATCAGTTGGGGCTGTGGGTGTAACTCTGTTAGTGATGTCCTCCTCATCCTCCCCTTCTTGAATTGAAATCGTCCTCGACGGAAGCTCATCTTCCTCGCCCAAGTAAGGCTTCAAATCTGCAATGTTAAATGTGGGAGTAACCCCAAAATCTGCAGGCAACTCAAGTTTATATGCATTATCATTTATTTTTTCTAACACCTTAAAAGGACCATCAGCACGTGGCATTAGCTTTGACTTGCGCAAATTAGGAAACCAATCCTTACGCAAATGTAACCAAACAAGATCTTCAGGCGCAAAGACAAGACGTTTTCTACCCTTATCTCCAACAAGTTTATATTTAGCATTCATGCGCTCAACATTTTCCTTAGTTAACTCATGCATTTTAAGATCAATTCAGCACGTTGTTTAGCATCAAAATTAACCTTCTCCGATGATGGAAGAGGCAACAAATCAATAGGTGCACGAAGTAGGAAACCATAGACAATTTCAAAAGGGCATATCTTAGTAGTAGAATGCAACGAACAATTATAAGAAAATTCAATATGAGGCAAGCATTCTTCCCACATTTTCTTGTTATTCTTCAAAACAACCCTAAGCATAGTAGACAAAGTTCTATTGACTACTTCAGTTTGTCCATCATTTTGGGGGTGACAAGTAGTACTAAAAAGCATTTTAGTCCCCAACTTAGCCCATAAACATCTCCAAAAGTGGCTAAGAAATTTAGTATCACGATCCGAAACAATAGTATTTGGCACACCATGCAAGCGAATAATTTTACGAAAGAACAAATTAGCAACATTAGCAGCGTCATCGCTTTTATGACATGGTATAAAGTGTGCCATTTTTTGAGAACCTATCGATGACAGCAAATATGCTATCCTTCCCCTTCTTTGTTTGAGGTAAACGCAAAACAAAGTCCATAGATATATCTTCCCAAGGAACACTAGGGACAGGCAAAGGCATATAAAAACCATGAGGATTGAGTCGTGACTTAGCTTTTTGACATGTAGTGCAGCGAGCAAAAAAACGCTCAACATCCCGTCTCATCTTTGTCCAAAAGAAATGTGTAGCAAGTACGTCCTCCATCTTCTTCACGCTAAAGTGTCCCATTAATCCTCCTCCATGCGCCTCCTGCAACAACAAAAGACGAACAGAGCTAGCTGGAATGCACAGCCTGTTAGCACTGAACACAAATCCGTCATTAACGACGAACTCGTTCCAATTTCTCCCTTCTTTACAATTCTGCAATACATCGTTAAATTCAGCATCATGCACATATTGATCTTTGATGGTCTCCAAACCAAATATTTTAAAGTCAAGTTGTGAAAGCATAGTATAACGACGAGACAATGCATCAGCGATATCATTTTCTTTTCCCTTCTTGTGTTTAATAACATAAGGGAAAGTCTCTACGAATTCAACCCATTTAGCATGTCTATGGTTCAGTTTTGCTTGACTTTTAATGTGCTTCAAAGATTCATGATCAAAATGTATAACAAATTCTTTGGGCCATAAATAATGTTGCCATGTTTCCAAAGTCCGAACAAGACGTATAATTCCTTATCATAAGTAGAATAATTCAGACTAGGCCCACTCAATTTTTCAGAAAAATATGCAACAGGTTTACCATCTTGTAATAACACACCTCCTAACCAAATTCCACTAGCATCACATTCAAGCTCAAAAGTCTTATTAAAATCAGGAAGTTGGAGTAAAGGAGCATGTGTCAACTTACATTTCCATACCATGAATGCTTCTTCCTGTGCAGTACCCCAAACAAAAGGCACATCCTTCTTTGTAAACTCATTGAGAGGTGCAGCAATGGTTCTGAAATCTCTCACAAAACACCTATAGAATCCAGCGAGGCCAGGGAAACTCCTCACGTGTGTGACCGTTTTGGGCTGCGGCCAAGTCTCAATAGCTTCAATCTTGGCTTTATCAACCTCAATTCCCTGTGGAGTAACAACATAGCCAAGAAAAGATACATGGTCGGTGCAAAAGGTGCACTTTCCAAGGTTACCAAACAAACTTGCATCACGTAGAGCAATAAAAATAGCACATAAATGTTCCAAATGTTCCTCCAATATCTGCTATAAATCAATATATCATCAAAGTAAACTACCACAAATCGACCAATGAAAGCACGTAAAACTTCATTCATTAATCTCATGAAATTACAAGGTGCATTAGTTAACCCAAAAGGCATGACTAACCACTCATATAATCCATACTTAGTTTTAAATGATATTTTCCATTTATCTCCCAATTTCATACGAATTTGATGGTATCCAATACGCAAATCAACTTTGGAGAAAATTGTAGAGGCACTCAATTCATCAAGCATATCATCTAGCCTAGAAATAAGATGATGATAATGAATAGTAATATTATTAATGCCTCTACAATCAACACACATACGCAATGTACCATCCTTTTTCGGCACTAGAATAATAGGAACAACACAAGAACTAAGGGATTCACGTATATAACCTTTGACGAGTAGCTCCTGTACTTGATGCATAATCTCCTTCGTCTCCTCTAGATTGGTACGGTATGGTGCGTGGTTGGGTAGCGATGCACCGGGAATTAAGTCAATCTGATGCTCAATCCCTCGAATAGGTGGTAATCCCGGTGGCACGTCTTGTGGAAAGACGTCCGCGAACTCCTGCAAAATGTTAGTGATAGCAGGAGGCAAAGAGGAAGGGACGTCCTCGAATGAAAATAATGTCTCTTTGCACACAAAAGCATAGCAAACAGATTTGCTGAAATCTAGATCATCAATATCAGATTTGGTGGCAAGTAAACATCCACTTTTTTATTTAATTTCTGATGCAACATGAGATGATCGTGTGTTATTAGGCCTCATTTGTTGCTCAAATTCTTTTGCCACAATCTGATTTTCACACTTATTTTGCTCCTGTTTTGCTTTATTAGATCTATTAATATCATCTTTCAAAATGGAATCAGGAGACATAGGAAGCAAAGTAATACGTTTATCCTTATGAACAAGAGTATACTGATTGTTTCTACCATAGTGTACAATTTTTTTATCAAATTGCCATGGTCTACCAAGTAATAAGGAACATGCTTGCATGGGTACCACATCACAATCAACATAATCAGCATATGTGGAGATACTAAAATGCACACGATCAGTACGTGTTACCTTAACCTTGCCGCTGTTGTTGAACCATTGGATGTAGTAAGGATGTGGATGTGGTCTTGTGGTGAGAGATAGCTTCTCCACCATCTCCATGCTAGCCAAGTTGTTGCAGCTCCCTCCATCTATGATGACGCGAACAGAACGTTCCTTCACAACTCCATTTGTATGGAACAAATTATGCCTCTCATTTTCTACGCTTGTGTGACCTACACACTCAAAACACGTTGAGCAACTAAACATTCATACCTGTCCGTGTCTTCAGGAGCCATGTATCGCGTCTCATTTTCAGAATCATCTCCACCGTGTTCTTCAAATGTAATAAGAGCCAAAATCTCCTCATCATAGTCACACGTGGACTCATAACCACCATCCTCAGTAGCAATCATGACACGCTGAGATGGGCATTTGCTCGCATAGTGACCACGACAAGTGCAACGACGACATATAACATCATGTGTTGGCCCTATGGATGCCATGGATGAAGAAGAGCTCTGCGCAGGACCGGAAGGTGTACTCCTGGTTGATGGTGGTGGTGCATGTTTGCTTTTATCACGGCTAGAAGTGACGGCTAAAGTAGGTGGTGGTGCAGCCGGACGTGTCGAAGTAGATGATGCATGCGGTGTCCATGATGAAGGTCGACCTGCAGAAAAATTAATTCGCGCCAAGGCCTGTCGATCCTGCACTTCACGTTCAGCTTTGCAAGCAAGATGGAATAAACGAGTGATATTATTATACTACTTATACTCTAGAATTGTCTGAATCTCTCTATCTAAGCCACCCATAAAACGTGCAAGCATAGCCTCATTATCCTCAACAATACCACATCTAATCGGGCCAGTTTGTAATTCCTGATAATATTCCACTACAGAAGTTTTTCCTTGTCTTAAACGCTACAATTTCTGAAGTAATTCACATTGATAATATGGTGGAACCAAACGAGTATGCATAGCAGTTTTCAAAGCAGCCCAAGTAGTTGGAATATTATCCGGATATAATCTACAATATTCAGACCACCAAACACAAGCAAAACAAGTGAAAGCACAAAGAGCAGCAGCAACACGTCTCTCCTCGGGATATTTTAAACATGTAAAACATTGTTCGGTTTCTAACTCCCAAGTAAGATATATATCAGGAACATATCTACCCTCAAATGGTGGAATATTCAATTTTAGTTTAGGGAGATGGTCATGATCTTGTACCTGAGGGTGTGGTGCAGCCCTACCATTGTGATTATTTGCATGTGGACAACCTGGTGGTTGTGGTGCTGGTTGTTGTACGTAGTTCTGATTTTGATCAACCTCAACCTCGTAATCTCCCGCGTAATCGTCCTCCTCCTCAGCAGCAGGAGGAGCCACAAAAGTATCAATAGCAGCACCAACAGTTTGGCTAGGCTGAAGAGCGACACGGCTCGATTTGCGGAGGGTTGTTTCACGACGTGAAGGTGGTTGTTGTTGTTGTTGTAATGGTGCAGCAGGTGGAGGTATACGCACAAGCACTTCGGCGAATTTGGCATCCAACTTGGTGTCAATTGACTTCTCAATGCCATCCATCCTTGGTAGTGCGTCGCCAAAACTGATCATCACATCTTCTACCTATTGACCCGTCATTTGCTGAAATTTATCATGCAACTCCTTGTTCCTCATGTTCTCCCAGTCAGCCTCATCGACTTGTGATCCTGGCATGGTTAGCAGCAATAGAAACTCACAAAAATAGGATCCTACACACTACAAGAAAATGGTGGTGGTGGGGTGTCACAAATCCGTCAAGCAAATCTCAAATGCTTACCAGTTCTTACCGAGCAGCAGGTGGTGATCGGCAACCGTGGTAGTCGAAACTCTCAAAGCTTGGATAAAGCGATTACCAGGGAGAGTCAAACACACGATGTAGATGCATGTGGAGCTGGGAAGGCTTATAATATGGTAGCAAAAAGGGTCAGCAATAATCAATTCAGAGATGCAAAGTTGAATAAACGCTCAACGACGGTACTGTGCTGGTCCTAGGCTAGACCGTACTAGAGACGCGAGCCTAGAACACTAACAAAATCACGGCGCTGCACGTAAACAATGGGAACGCACACTTAGAATTTTTTTTGCCTTTTTTTGCACTCCTTTTTTTTTTGCCGAAAATCACTATAATGGCGAGTGTCGCAAAACTCTTCCCAAGTCAAACTAAGATGATAGGCACGGAATTTTTTTTGACGATTTTTTTCGGAATCAGGGCAGCGACGACGAAAAAGTGCGGTAAAAAAACAGTATGATGGCACGTGTCTCAAAAGACTCAGAAAAGCCTAAAAATAGGATAGGGAAAAAATATTTTCACCTGCCGAAATTTTGGCCTAAAAACTGCTCGGTGGTCTCCAGACTCGTTTTTTTCGAGACCTATGCAGGCAAGGAAACACGAATCCGAAACTAGATGGATCTCGAGAACAAACCTAATATGAAAAGAACTGGGATTGGTTGTGGATATATGGTAGTAGGATATGGCAGCGGTTGTAGGTTATGGTAGCGGTGGTGGTATGTGGCAGCGGTGGTGGTATGTGGTAGCGGTGGTGGGATATGGCAGCGGTGGTGGGATATGTCAGCGGTGGTGGTATGGCAGCAGCGATGAATATGATGCGGCGGCGGCGTGACAAACTCTGAACAGAACTCGAAACTCTAAAGAACTAGACGCTAAGACCAGCAACTCGACACGACGATGCAACCGCAAATTCAACTAAGAAAAGACAGGAAAGATTATGCAATGGCTCAGATTGGTTTGGATATGATGAACTAACCCTATTTTTTTGGCTTTTTCGTGGACTGTAGGTATGAAGAACAGACTCGATCTAATCTACGAAAAACTATAAAATCTCACCGAGCAACCTGGAAATCTGATACCACTTGATAGAGGCAAAGGTGTCCCATCTTTCGATGAGATGGTGGCTATCGTTTTGGAGGAAGTCGACTTTGACGATCCGACTACGAACGTGGGAGGACAATGCGCCTTAGCAATTGGTAAACCAACTCCGAGAGGTTATTGACCACGCCGGAGCACGATCAACCTGACCACGAAGGTCTATTTCCTGCAGGCAAATAAAGAACAAGCAAGAAACTGAGATTGCAATCTGGATATTGTGAATATAAGAGGAAAGCTTTATTGATCAAGGTGGGGTTCTGTGACGCCTTTGTCTAGTCGTTGAACACAAATGAAGTACGCGAAGTGGCAGCTCAAACTTTAATCTAAACAAAACCCAAAGTCTGAACGACGCCCTAAGGGTTGTATATATGGAGAAAGAGTGGGGAAATTTCATGGTCCCTTGGAGAAGGGGTCCGAAACCAACCCTAACTCTCTTTTCCCCACACATACGAACTCTAAAAACCGCCTATACTTTACTATTTTAAAATTACATGGGCTTGGCCCAATAATAAGGTGACGCAGCACCAATAATAGCCTCTGGACGAAATCTATGAAGTGGCATCTTGTATATTTCATCCAAGGCTTCTCGCACTCATTATGGTGGCTTCAAAGTGTCGGCGTCCTGGGAATCAGGGTACTCGGACTTGCCTGTCTGCGGGCCGCGACGACCTCCAGGAAGCGGCCTGGTACGGCCCGGCTGATCGACCAGCTGTCCAAGACCCTCGTGAGGGGGCCAAGCCTCGTGAGGAGAACGACGTAAAGACCTCCTCGGAGCGGCCTCAGCAGGGCGCTCCAGAGGGGCGGAGAATCCAAGGCCGGGCCTGCCTCAGGAGGAGGCAGTGATGTTAGTAGTGACGCACCACGCCAGTGGGTGCCAGCGTCCGCCAGCGGCGTAGTTGCCATTTCAGTGCAAAGGGGACAGCGCAACTGTTGGTTCCCAATGAGTGGGGCAAAGGTTTCCTCTTTGGTGCAACAAGACCGAGGACCGCAAGGACGACAGGGGAGATGTCACCGTCGAGCCCACCACCGTGTCACCGCCTGATCCTTTTGCAGGCGAAGACCACTTTTGTCAGGATAAGAACTTCCTTGTGTTCCCGCTCAAAAATGGCCGTTGTGGGATCCCTTCCCGCCTAAACATTTCGGGGGAAGAGGATCATGGCCGCCTATGTATGTAGCTAGAACTCCCACTGCAAAGGAACAAAATCGATACATTCTGCCACCACACAAGGAGAAGAACACTAGCCTCCTGACCCTCCTGAGCTCGCCCCCTGAGCCCAGGAACCTCTGTACTAGCTCGTATCCCAGCTCGCCCGAGGCTAATCCACCAAAGCAGGAAGTAGGGTCTTACACCACGCGGTGGCCCAAACCTGGATAAACTGTTGTGTGCTTTGTTCATTGTTTGCTTGAATCCTTCCACCGCGACGAGAGCGAGGCTCTAGGTAGACGAGAGTGGGAGAGATCTTCGTTCACGCCCCTGTGTTCGAACTTAACGGGTTTTGCGGAGCCCTGAATCCGACATTTGGCGCACCAGGTAGGGAGCATCTCGAAACCTCGCCTCTCTGACGACCTCGTCGCGTTCTTGTCGTCGACCCTGCTCCATAGCCATGGTGCACACACGACGAGCTCGCGCCGCCCGCCGCGCTGCGAATGTCGGTCAGACTGCGCCCGCGGGCAACGGCGCGCCGCTCCGCCCCAACTCGCCGGTCGCCAACGCCGCCACCGACCCAGCTGTCCACGAGCAGCAGGACTCCTCACTGCCGCTGTCCGTGCGGCGGGATGGTCGCACGACAACACCTTCACCCTCGTCGACCGCAGTGTCGTCCTTGCTGGTCCGCCGCGGGCCGGTCTACCAGCAGCCTGCGCTGCTGATGGCGCGTGAGCTCTTGCGCTACCGCCCAGTAGATGACCTCTACGACGAGTGGCTCCACCACATCACCGAGCTTGTCAACGCCGCTGGAGAAGCACCTGCACCAACGCACTCCTCACGTCCTCCGTCGCCCCCGGCGGGGAACGAGGGCCATGGGGTCCCGGCTCCTCCTCCGCTCCACCACGCCGGCCAGGAGGCCCTGCGCGAGGCCCCTCGACGCGAGCAACCCCGCAGAGCCCATGCGCGCAACGAGGAGAGCTGCCAGGTGATTCCGCACCCTCATGCAGGGTCTCGTGCCCCCCCTGGCCCTCAGCGCCCAGACCGCGCGCCACAAGAGGTGGTGGCGCCAGCACCTCAAGAACCAGCACCACAACCGCAGGGGGCGCCTGCGATCATGAGCGTGGCTGGATGTCGCGCCATAGCCCCTAAGCTACGGCGCCTCGTCTGGGCCGGCAAGTTCAAGCCGGACCTGCCTCCACGCTACGACGGCACCATCGACCCCATAGAGTTCCTCCAACTCTACGAGCTGAGCATCAAGGCGTCCAACGGCACCGAGCAGGTCATGGCTAACTGGTTCCCCATGGCTCTGAAGGACAGCGCGTGCTCCTAGCTCTTGAACCTCCCCGTGGGATCCATCTCCTCCTGGAAAGAGCTTCGTGAGCGTTTCGTCGCCAACTTCCAAGGCACCCACGATCGAACCCCGGCGGCTGCTGATCTACGCCGCGTGAGGCAGCAGCCGGGAGAAACCCTACAAAAGTACATCCAACGCGTCAACACCAAGCGTCTCCGTATCCCCAAGGTCTCGGACGAGGAAAACATCTCCGCGTTCTCCGGTGGCGTCCGCGACGTCAGGATGAGGGAAGAGCTCGCCATTCACGAAGACCTGTGCACAACCCTTGAGATGTTCAAGCTCGCAGCAAAGTGCGCCAGGGTGGAGGAAGGCCGCCTCTCCCTTCAGGAGCTGCCTGATGCGGAGGCGGACGACAAGAAGACCAAGGCGAAGGAGTCAAAGCGCAAGGGACCCGCCGTGCTGGCTGCAGAGCCAGAAGTGAAAATGGTTGCGGCTATGATGACATCCCCAGAAACAACCGACCATACTACGTCTTCCACAACGTCCACAACCACAACACCAACGACTATCAGGAGCTCAGGGCGATCCGCGGCGGGCGCGTCGGGTAGCGCCCTGAGTGCGACAACCGCGGCTACGGCCGTGGAGGAGGCCAATGAGGAGGACGTTGGGATGGCAGAAACTCCCACCAAGGGTGGTGTGAGCACCCTCGTGAAGACCACTTGCAGGACCAGCCCAGTGACACCCCCTGGCGCGACCAGCCTCCTGAGGGTCGCCCTCAGGGTAACGGAGGCCTGCCTCCGCTGCCACCACCGCCAAGGAGGAACGACGACGACCGCCAGGGAGACGGGGTATGGGGCTTGCAGGAGCCGCGCGCAGTTGCATGCATTCTGGGAGGAGCCCATGCCCCGCCTTCCCACCGTATCTTCAAGCAGTTCGCCCGTGAGGTGAAGGCGGCACTTCCCAGGCCTGACAGATGCTCTGCACCCCAACCACCAGCAACGTCCTCATGACCAAGACCCTCATCAAAGGCAGAGCAGGGCTCAACGTCCTCTCCGTCCAGACCTTCGAGACGCTCCAGGTTCCCTATGATCAGCTCCACCCAACCAAGCCATTCTACGGAGTCACGGATGGCTCCACACTCCCGATGGGGCAGGTCCACCTCCTCGTCACCTTTGGCGACCGCGACAACTACCACACGGACCTCATCGACTTTGATGTCACCAACATCCACCTCCCGTACAACGCCATCCTAGGGTACCCTTCCCGCGCCAAGTTTATGGCGGCGACCCATCACGGCTACAACGTCCTCAAGATGCCCGGGAGCGGCGGAATCATCACGATCGCCTCCGACGGTGCGCTCCCTGGAGCGTGCCTACCAAAACACGGCGGTCGAGTACTCCGATGAGGATGGAGCCGTCCGAAGAAGAAGATGAACCTACCCGTTAACGGACCTCAGGACGCGGGGGCTCCCGACGGCCTGGCCACAGGACTCGCACCTGCTGACGAGGCGCCCTCCACCCTCGCATAGGGAGGCGCGCTCGACGCCCCTCTCGTGACGGGCTCGGTGGCTCTCCTCTGGAGTGTCCTTAAGCTGACCCGTGCTTCGAGGGAGGTGTTCGAGCACCACCTGCAAGCGTATCTTGATGCGCGTTTTTGTGAGCCCAGCGTGAGCCGTTCAGCGCTGGGGGCTCAGGACATCATTGACCAAGTTACAGAGGAACTTCAGTACGCAAGACTCATCCGCGGTGGGCGTAACCGCACAACCCCATGTTCACCTGCTTGCAGCCGGAGTGACTGCTTTCGCGTTTGCGTCGACATCGCGGGTCTCAACCGAGCCGCTTTTCATGAGCCCTTCTGGCCGATGGCGGTCGGTCGGAGGAGGGCCCTCCCTTGCAGTTATGTCCACGTACTCTTCGGCTTCTGTCAGGGATATGACTAGCAGGTATAAACCGGCTAGTATAAACCGGCTTTGTTAATATTATACTTGTTTGTAATATTTAGTAAAGGCTACGGCCCATAAGATCTTAGGGCCCATGTATAGAATTAAGGTTTGTAAACCGCCCCGTGATGTAACTTGAGAGATAAGGAAGAAAAGACAGAGACCGAGGCGGACACAAATATGAGCCGGCCTCGGTACTCTATAAACCGGACCAGGCATACCCTCTATATAAAGGGGCGACCCAGCGACAGTTCAGGGACAAGCAACAATCAACCCGTCGAGACGCAGGCAAGCGAATCCGCTCCCTGTAATCCGACGCCCAAGCAATACCAAACCAACTAGACGTAGGCTTTTACCTTCATCGAAGGGGCCGAACTAGTATAAACCTTCTGTGTCCCTTTTTGTGCTATGAACCCCTTCAAGCTAACCCGTGCGATGGTTCCATCATCAAGTCCGTTAAACCGGACATCTGCCGTGCTATTTCCACGACAGTTGGCGCCCACCGTGGGGCCTGCGCACGATGGTTTCGAGTTGTTGAAGGGCAGCTTCGAAGGGCTCAAGGGTTACGCGGTCGGCCGGATGACCAAGAGTCGCCGCGGCCGGATCTACATCGACGACGCATGTTGGGGACCGGAAACCGATTCGATCGAATACGGATACCGGGTTCCCTTCGGCAGCATCCAAGTCTTCATTGGCAAAATCGGCGAACCGGGACCTGAGTCGGACGTCTTCCCCAACATCATCGAGCCGGCTCAGCGTATGAGATCGGCCCGGATTCAGCCCGCCGTGAAGCACATGTTCGTTGGAGCAATCCACAGAGGTCGAGCCCAGGATGGATCAGAATCTGATGGTACAACAGTTGTCTACTCAGACGACGAGTCTTCATCCGGAGAAACTGAATCTCTGTATCAGTTGCAGGACGGCCGGTCGGAGGGCGAGTCCGATGGAAACAGTATTCTGGGCCCCTTCGTCCCGCCAAACCGGGTGGCTGTCTTTATGGCCGGTTCACAGCCCCCAGCGAACGGGACGACAGCAGAAGCTGGTGCGGGGGGAAGCGGCCCAGCCCCCTCGCTTACGGAAGTTCTATCCACCTTGATCGAGGAGTTCACAGCTAAAGCGGTGGAAACGGTAGCTCCAGCAGACAAGGCGCATCATGATGCAGAGCTCCTTCAGTTGAAAGGCCGGATTGATCAGTTAAAGGAAGACCTAAAGGCAGAGAGAGAGAGATGATAGCAGTGAGACAAGCGGAATTGGATGATCAAGCCTTTTACTTAAGGATGGAGCAAGCTTCTATGGAAGGAGTAAGGGGACGAAAGTACCAGTCTCGTATACCGCCGGTTTATGAAGCAACGAATCTGTTCAGGACACCTGGGGCTGGGACTAGTAACAATCCGGCTTCAAACAGGAGGGCACCCCCGGCCAGGGAGGAGCCGGTTCAGCAACCCACCGCAGAGCGGGAGCGCCGGATTACGTCGGCACCTTATGTTTTCGTCCCTCCAGGTCATTATTCAAACCCTTTGGATAACATCGCTGCAGCAGCGGCGCGTTTGGCTGCTTTACCTGCAGAAGAAACGTCTCCGGTGGCGGTAGAGGCGCGCAGGGTCCAGAAGCTACTTAATACGGCGTTGATACAGCAGCAGGCATATTCTCATAGCAGGGAGAGGTTACATTCAACACCACGTCCCAGCCGAAGTTATACTAGGCATTGGGAGGAGCCAGAAGTATCTAGTAGTGAACGCAGGAGGCATCAGCACAGGCAGGATAATCCGACAGGTGCGGCAGTACAAGCTCCGGAGATAAACCGGGTTAGGTCAGGAGCCAGGGAGGAGATTCGTCAAACAACGCCGGTTCACACAGTCACTGCAGAAACAAGGGTTATGGCGAGGTCCTTCGGGGTGCAGTGTCTTGTCCCCGCTTTACGGAGTGTCAAGCTGCCCAAAGATTTCAAGGGGTCCCGCAAGGTACCTAACTACACAGCCGATTTAGCACCGGAAGCTTGGGTTGAAAGTTATGAGATGGCCATGGAGATGCTGGACGTGGATGAATCGGCTTGTGCTAAATATTTTACTATGATGCTTGAAGGCACGGCCTGGACCTGGCTGAAAGCTCTACCCCCAAACTCTATTGGATCATGGGGGGAACTGCGCAGCCAGTTTATCAAAAAACTTCAAGGATACATGCAAACAGCCGATGTCAGTGATAGATCTAGCAGCTTGTGTGCAAGGAGAGCAGGAGTCTACAGCAGCTTGGGTACGGAGAGTAGCAGAGATTTTACACTCTTCGAATGGTATTAATCCTAGTATGGCAATAGTGACGTTGGAGAACAATTGCCGGTTTGAATCTTTAAAGTTAAAGCTCGGACGGCTTAAAAGGGACTGCAATGATATGGGAACTTTAATGAGTGCCCTGGTGAAGTACGGAGACACTGATAACACAAAGTATCCAGAAGCAGAAGGAGACAAGGCTGGGAAGGTTGGCAAGTCTGGTAAACCGGCGCCAATCAATCCGGCTACTTCAAGTTTTTTGGGCAAACGGAAAGCAGAGGGTGGTTCTGACTTCGTGGCTAACACTCAAGTTCAAGGGGGTTTTCATCGTAGCCCGGGAGATCCATCTTCACAAACCGGCGGAGGAGCTTTTGGCTGGGATCAGGAGTTAGATCAGCCTTGTCCAAAGCATAGCAGAAAAGGGAAGGTGGCGAAGCATACCATGAGAGAGTGCATACCCCTTATGAAGGCAATAGCGGGCCGTTTCAATCCTCATAATCGGCCCCCAAATAGTGGCTCAGGGCCTGGATTTTATGATCCGGATCATCAGGGGAACAGCTCCGGATCAGGATATAGGGGCAATAGCAATGGCTATCAGAACCGGGCAGGTGGCCAAAATAATCAAGGAAACTATAATGGTCAGGGCAATCAATCACATCATCAAGGTGGTTACAATAATCAGAATAATCAGCAGCAGGGCCAAGGGAATTATAATAATCAGGGAAATCAGCAGCAACAGCGTCAGCAACAGCAGCCACAATCTGGATATCAGAGTAATCCGAAGGAGTTAAGCAGTGGGCAATATCATGTCTTCACCACAAGTCTGTGTAAGAGAGACCAGAAGGTTTTGAAGCGGGTTGTTAATGTAGTGGAACCGGCGACACCGCAATTTCTTTGATGGTCGGAGCAGCCCATTGTATGGAGCAGAGAAGACCACCCAATGCGGGTGGATAATCCGGGCCATTTAGCCTTGGTGGTAGCACCTCAAGTGGGAGGTTACAAATTTACTAAAGTTCTCATGGATGGTGGCAGCAGTATCAATATCTTATACTATGAGACTTTCCGTCGTATGGGTTTTACAGATAAGAAGCTAAGGCAATCAAACACAGTGTTTCATGGAGTGGTCCCAAGTAAGTCAGCTTATCCGGTTGGAAAGATTGACTTGGAAGTTACCTTTGGGAACGAATATGATTCCAGGTCAGAGATGATCACTTTCGAAGTCGTTAAGATCAAAAGTTCATATCATGCTCTGTTTGGAAGGACGGTTTATGCTAAGTTTATGGCTAGGCCGTGTTATGTTTATTTGCAGCTTAAAATGCCGGGTCATAAAGGCACGATTACGGTTCATGGGAGTCGCAAGATAGCAGTGGAATGTGAGGAAGGTGATGCAGCTTATGCAGAAGCAGTATGTGCCACAGAAGAGTTGAAATTTTATAAAGATAATGTTGATCCGGCAGATATGACTCCGCTGAAGAAGCCAACTACTGAGCATGATCCGGCGTTGAAGTTTAAATCAGCGAAAGAGACCAAGCAAGTTGATTTTGTGCCTGGAGATTCGTCTAAGCAATTCACTATTAGCGCTAACCTTGATCCTAAATAGGAAAGCGCGCTCATCGAGTTCATCCGTGAGAACCGGGATATCTTTGCATGGAAACCTTCTGACATGCCGGGTATACCGAGGGAACTCGCTGAGCACAAGTTAAACATTGATCCGAAGTTTAAACCGGTTAAGCAGTATCTGCGCCGCTTCAACGAGGAGAGGCGCAAGGCTATAGGGGAAGAAGTGGCCAGACTTTTGGCCGTAGGGTTCATAGTACAAGTTTTTCATCCAGAGTGGTTGGCTAATCCGGTGCTGGTTTTAAAGAAGAATGGGAAGTGGAGGATGTGTGTGGACTACACGGACCTCAATAAAGCTTGCCCAACTGATCCTTTTGCTCTACCTCGCATCGATCAGATCATCGATGCCACGGCGGGGTGTGAGCGGCTAAGTTTTTTGGATGCATATTCAGGGTATCACCAGATCAAGATGGCAGTGGAAGACCAAGAGAAGACAGCTTTCATAACTCCTTTTGGCGCTTTTTGCTATGTGTCTATGCCTTTTGGGCTTAAGTGTGCATAGGCAACTTATCAGCGTTGCGTTCAGAATTGCCTGAAGGGGCAGATAGGGAGGAATGTGCATGCCTATGTGGATGACATTGTGGTCAAATCGAAGAAAGAAGGAACAATGATAGAGGATCTTAAGGAAACCTTTGATAATCTTCGGGCTTATAGGATGATGCTTAATCCGGAAAAATGTGCCTTTGGTGTTCCGGCAGGTAAACTACTAGGATTCTTGGTTTCAAACAGAGGAATAGAAGCTAACCCAGAGAAGATCAAGGCCATCACGTCTTTGACTAAACCGGTTTGCATCAACGATGTACAGCGCATAGCTGGCCGGATCACAGCATTAAGCCGGTTCATCAGTCGCTTAGGAGAGAAGGCGATCCCACTTTACCAGATGTTGAGGAAAACAGACCGGTTTATCTGGAGTGATGAGGCAAACGCGGCATTTGAGGATCTGAAATGGCAACTAGCAAAACCACCAGTTTTAGCTGCTCCTATTGACAAGGAGCCTTTGCTGTTATACGTTGCTGCTAATACACGGGCAGTCAGCGTTGCAATTGTGGTTGAGCGCAAGGAAGCAGGGAAGGAGTACCCGGTTCAGCGCCCGGTTTATTATGTGAGTGAGTACTCATTGAGTCCAAGCAGAGATACCCTCATTGGCAGAAGTTGGTATATGGGGTGTTCATGGCAAACCGGAAATTGAAGCACTATTTCCAAGGGCATCCAATAACTGTGGTTAGTTCCGCACCGTTGGGGGATATAATCCAGAACAGGGAAGCTACGGGCAGGGTAGCAAAGTGGGCCATTGAGCTCAGCCCGCATGAGTTGAAATATGTACAATGCACTGCTATGAAATCTCAGGCATTGGTAGACTTCATCAATGACTGGACAGAGTTGCAGACTCCTGAGGAGAAGCCGGATCTTACTTATTGCACGATTCACTTTGACGGTTCAAAACAGTTGGAGGGGTCGGGGGCTGGAGTTGTCTTAACTTCCCCCAGAGGTGATAAATTTTGCTATGTTCTCCGCTTATTATTTCCTTGTACTAATAATGCAGCGGAATATGCAGCATTACTTCATGGTTTGCGGCTAGCAAAGGAGATGAACTTGAGCCGGGTTAAGTGCCTGGGTGACTCAGATCTGGTGGCACAGCAAGTTTCTGGCAAGTGGGATTCAAGAGATCCCCTCATGGCGGCTTATAGACGAGAGGTTGAAGCAGTCGCAGGATACTTTAAAGGATATCAGGTGGATCATATAGACCGGCGGAGGAACGAAGCGGCTGACGCTTTAAGCCGGCTAGGGTCGCAACGTAAACCGGTGCCACCAAACACCTTTTTGGATGAGTTGCATAGTCCGTCGGTTCAGATACTGACGGAAGAAGACCTAGCTGTTCCGGACCCAGAGGCACAGTTAGTTGCAGCACTCCATATTATTCCGGATTGGACGCTGCCCTATTTGGCATACCTGAGCCAAGGAGAGTTGCCAGATGACGAAGAGGAAGCACGACAGATAATCCGGCGCTCTAAGTCCATGACAATTGCAAACGGAGAACTTCACCATCGCAGTACTTCTGGAGTATTTCAGCGATGTGTATCAGCTGAGGAAGGTTGTAAGATTCTTCGTGAGATTCATGAAGGGGATTGTGGTCATCATGCCGGTTCAAAATCATTGCTGGCTAAGGCATTCTGACATGGTTTCTATTGGTTAACTGCTCATGCAGATGCGGCAGATCTGGTCCGAAAGTGTGACGCTTGCCAGAAATTCTCAAGGCGTGCTCTGGTTCCGGCACAGGAACTCCTGATGATACCAATAACTTGGCCATTCGCAAGTTGGGGGCTTGATATGGTTGGGCCTTTCAAGCGATCCCAAGATCAGAAAACTTATCTACTAGTGGCAGTAGACAAGTTTACAAAGTGGGTTGAAGCGGAGCCTATAAGCAAGTGTGATGCGGCAACTGCAGTTAAATTCATCAAAAAAGTAATATTCCGGTTTGGCTTTCCACACAGTATCATCACAGTTAATGGCACCAATTTATCTCAGGGTGAGATGGAAGAGTTCTGTCAACGAGAGCATATTCGTTTGGACGTATCTTCTGTGGCCCACCCCCAATCCAACGGGCAGGCTGAAAGGGCGAATCAGGAGATTTTGCGAGGAATCAAACCCCGGCTTATGACGCCTTTGCAGAGAACCCCAGGATGTTGGGTTGAGGAATTGCCATCTGTTCTTTGGAGTATTAATACTACACCAAACCGGTCTACAGGTTACACACCTTTCTTCATGGTTTATGGTGCTGAAGCAGTTCTTCCGAGCGATATACGTCATGATTCACCAAGGGTGACGGCCTATGTGGAAGCGATCAATGAGGAGTCAAGACAGGACAGTTTAGACCGGCTGGATGAAGAGCGTGATATAGCTGCAGCACGATCGGCGATTTATCAGCAAGACTTGCGCAGATATTATAGCCGCCGGATTAGAACAAGGACGTTCCAGGAGGGTGACTTGGTACTCCGGCTCATCCAAGATCAAACAGATATGCACAAGCTATCCCCACCTTGGAAAGGGCCCTTTGTGGTCAGCAAGAATCTACACAACGGTTCATATTACTTGGTGGACGTTCGGGAACGCAAGGACTCACGGACATCAGAAGAAGAGACGAAGAGGCCGTGGAACATCGCCCATTTACGGCCATACTATACTTGAGCTACGTGCTCCAATGTATCCTATGTATATATTATGAGTAATGAATAAATTGGCACCCTCGGTAAACCGGGGGCTTAGCCCTTTTTCCATATGCAAAAATCTTGTGAAAGCAACCATACAAGTTTATTATCAGATACCATATTTCAATATATTGGCCAGTTTAGAAATTGATTTTATGCAGAAGGTGCAAAGGAGCAATAAAACTCTCTAAAAAGCATGAGGTCATATCCGGTTCAGGAGGAACCTTGGAGGCCCTCTGGGAGTGGTATCGCCCACTCCCAGTGATCGGATCAGTTTCCTAGTTCTACCGACCCTCTGAAAAGTTGGATAAATCCACTTTCAGTGATTGGTTTACATTGACCCACCGGTTCAGGAGGAACCCTGGAGGCCTTCTGGGAGTGGTATCGCCCACTCCCAGTGATCGGATCAGTTTCCTAGTTCTACCGACCCTCTGAAAAGTTGGATAAATCCACGTTCAGTGATTGGTTTACATTGACCCACCGGTTCAGGAGGAACCCTGGAGGCCCTCTGGGAGTGGTATCACCTACTCCCAGTGATCGGATCAGTTTCATAGTTCTATCGGCCCTCTGAAAAGTTGGATAATGCCACGTTCAGTGATTGGCTAGGCCCTCTGGGAGTGTTGGCTAATCCACGTCCCATTTATTGGCTCAGTTTTTATTTGTGGTTCTTTCGGCCCTCTGAAAAGTTCGATAAATCCACGTTCAGTGATTGGCCAGGCCCTCTGGGAGTGTTGGCTAATCCGCGTCCCATTGATTGGCTAAACCTTGCTTTGAGCCTGGCAGCTCTTAAAAAAGCCTCGACTACATGGTCTTATTTGCAAAATTTGCGTATTTTTGGTGTTTATGTGTTTTATAACCTTTTAAACCGGAGTGGAACAGCTACACAAGTTGACCACATATCTATAAAGTGAAAAGTCTGGATCATGAATACCAGCATAAGTAAACTGGCGTTCATTAAAACCCGGATCGCATATCAGGCAAAAGTTACGACTTTCCGAACAAAGTCTTGAAGAAACAAGATGAACCGGATTTATCATCAAGATGGACCGGAGAATTTCGAGTTTCTACTTGGATCCATGAAGGTCTTCATAAAGTGATTTTAAAAGTCCTAACCGGATTAAGAATACTGAGCATATATAAATCTCAGGTATCAAAAGTTATTTTTAGTATAAAGATATACTTATTTGACGTTTTAAGAGAACAATTTAATCCGTCCAGTGGTAAGCCACTAGGACATATTTTCAATATTTTTTCTGCAGAGGATATGGAAGGCAACCAATATCAGACAACATTTCAACCGGCAAGTATTTCATAAAGACAAAATATCCGGATTGAAGCACATCAAGTTTCGGCTAGCCTATTACAAGGCATAGCAAGCCCAACAGTTTGGAAACATTGTTTGGCGGAACACAGATTACGATTACAGCAATAAAATTCGAAGTTATGCTTCTCCTTGCTGAGACGGCTGGCCATCGCCTTGATCCGGAACATCTTCATCTTCGTGAAGCGGTTGGAAGTCCGGCGCACGCCAGTCAATCTTCATCAAGGCCCGGAAATACACCTCGTCGTTGATAAGTTCAGAAGGGTCAATGTCAGGAGCAAAGGTGTGAGGACGAACCGGCGGAATTAAGTTGACGGTATCATAGACCGGTCGCTCCACCCGCTCGTTCTGCAAATTATATCCCGGATGATATCTGGACAAGTCAGATTCAGCGGCAAGCTTGCTGGCAAGGGGACGCATCTCCTTCGTCAGAGCATAGAGATCATTTTTGGTAAAGGTTGAGCCATCATCTTTTGTATCTGGAAATCCGGTTAAAGCCTCCTTCGGATCAAGATCCGGGACCCAAGTCTTAGCCCTTGTAAGAGCCAGAAGAGCACTACCCCGAGCGGCAGATTTCTTGACTTCTTCAAGACGAGCCGGCAAAACAGATAACTTGTTCAAAGTATCTTGAATCGTTGTAGGGGCCGGTTTACCAAAAGAAGTGGCACTGATGATCCTCTGAGTGCCGGAGTACAGCTGTTCGACCAAGGTGTAGCATGCTTTGAGTTTCTTCCGTAAGTCATCCCCAAGATGGGAGACACGGCGCCCTGCACACAACTATTATAGTTAAACCGGCACAAAACGGAAATTACAAAGATAAAAGCAGGAGTTCAGATTATACTTACCAAAGACAGCAGAGGTCATCAAGTCAATTTGCCGTCTTAAACCGGTCAATTCTTCAGTAACCGGATTAAGCACTCCTTCAGCGTCCTGAACCCGTTTTTCCAGATCATTCTTTTGGACCTCAAAAGCGGTCCGCTCTTCTTCAAAGTATTTCTTCAGGTCTTCAGCAATCTTTAAACTCACCTGAAGTTCTTTTTTAGCCTTTGAAGGGGCAGATTCTGTTTCAGTAAGGCGGCTACGAAGTTCATTGATTTCAATAGCATTCCGGTTCAACTCAGCCTGCAAGCACAGTTAAAAAAAACAAGAGGTAAAAATCAGACAAGTCTCAAGCACACAAACAAGTTGTCTACTTGACACTTGGGGGCTAATGGCAGTTGAAGCAGTAAACAACAACAATTCAAAGTTACAAGTCTCAAGCACACAAACAAGTTGTCTGCTTGACACTTGGGGGCTAATGTATGGTTGAAGTATCATCAGCAACTTTTACAAGTATCAAATACATAAACAAGTTATCTACTTGATACTTGGGGGCTAATGTAAAGATCAATTGTTCAATCTATAAAGTTCCGGTTCACCTTCAGCACGCAGCTAAACCGGAACTTGGGGGCTGTTTTGAGATAGAAACACATCAAAAGAACAAAGTCAGAAGAAGAGGTTTACCTCATATTTTTCCCTCATTAAGTTAACCAGGCTGGCTTCATAATCCCGGCTGCTGTGGAGCCGGTTTAGATACCCGGAGTAAATTTCTTGGGCGCTCATATCGGAAAGGCTGGATATCTCAGTACTCCATTTCCCCTTTTCTTGAGATAGCTTTTCCGTTTTAGCCGTATGTTTGGCTAAAACGGTGGGCTCAGCCGGAGCAACAAAGGCAGCCCCAGTTACCACAACATCAGGAGAGGCAGGTACGTTTGGGGGAGTGGTAGTATGAGCCGGATCAGGAGACGCCGGATTGATCTGAGGAGAGTTAACCCGGGCCGGACTTGGTGGATTATGGGCGTCTTCAGCAGTAGGATTCTCAGGAGCAGAGATGTGATCTGTAGGCGCAGGGTCTTCAAGAGGAGCTAAGGGCTCGCCCACTGAAGGAACAGTGGTTGACGGATTAGCAGCCGGATCATCTGCAGTGGGTTCGGCAGGAGGCTGATTTGCCTTGGGCTTCTTGCTGGGTTTTGGTTTGCTGGAAAAGTAACAAAATGAGTTGACATTATAAAGCAAAAGAGATCATAAACCAGAAAAGGTGAGAAAAGTTACCCTGGGACAGTTTTTAAAGGAGGAAGCTGTGTGGCGGTCGATTCACCAGAGGAAGACAGTGGAGTTTCCTGATAATCAGGGTCAGACGGTTTAAGAGGTTTTCAGATAAGCCCGGCCTTGGGATGAAGGGGAGTCGGAGAAAGTATCACCTCAGCACGGCGTTTTCGAACCGGAGTTAAAGAAATCCCGGATGATTCCACCGCCAGGCCACTGTGGCGAGTGGTCCGGCGAAGAGCTTCGTGTTGCTGCTTCTTCAAAATAAAATTAGGATCCAACTGAGCATAAGGGTGAGAAAATTGGTATTTCCGGACGGTCCGACGACTTTTTTGTGGAAGAGGTTCTGAGTCAGAGGAAAGAATGGTTACCTCAACTTCGGCCGGATTATCACCTTCAGGCAACTCCTGTGGAAAAGTTATCGTTAGATACAGTTATAAGTATACGAAAGCAAAATCTAAACCGGATTAAAGCATACCTCAGAATCCGGATCATCGTCTTCGGTGGGAGAACCGGCGTCAACAGCTGCTTTTCTTTTCTTATTGGCTAAGGTTTTCCGGCGAACCTGTTTGCCGGTTTTCTCCTGAGGTTTTCTCTTCCAGAAAGGGTCATCAGCCTAATCAAAAGAATTAAAGATAATTGAAAAGATGGTTTAAAAGAAACGGATTACAAATACAGAGTAAAGTGAAACTTACTGCAGGCGGCTTGTTCTTCTTATAATATGGAGCTAAACCGACCTTGCTGCAGTCTGCCAAAGAAACATTGAGAATTTTCTTGGCTGATTCTACTACTTCCGATTCAGAAAGTTTGTCCTTGGTAAACCTTTGAGGATCATCCGGTTTGCCAGAATATTTGCACATTAGCTGTGAACGCCGGCTCAGGGGAAGGATGCTCCAAGACAACCAACAGCGCAGAAAATCAGTTCCAATCAAACCATTAGCTATGAAGGCCCTTAACTTGGAGAGCTGTGATGAAAACCGGGTCCGTTCAACAGAGCCTAGCCGTTGTGGTAAAGGATGATTCTCCGGAATACGGGTTTCACGGTAACCCGGCAGAGGGTTCTCCCCTTCAGGAGAAGTGTCAATGCAGTAAAACCATGACTTATTCCAGTCTTTTGGATGAGTGTGTAAAGCGGCGTGAGTAAAAACAACGTCTCTCCTCTTCTGAATGCTAACGCCACCAAGCTCCTGATGTGGTCCGCTGGTAAACTCGGTGCGCCGGTTTAAATGAAAGAAGTCCCGGAACAGATCGACGGACGGTTCTTCTTGCAGATATACCTCCGAAAACACTTGGAAGTCACAGATGTTTGAAACAGAGTTGGGCCCAATATCCTGAGGGTGCAGTTGGAAAGCAGCAAGAACATCCCGGAAAAACTTTGAACCGGGGGGAGAGAAGCCTCGAGATATATGATCAAAAAACACAATGACCTCCCCGGACCTGGGAGTAGGGGGACATTCATTACCCGGGGCCCGCCACTTCAAAACAGACTGAGGGCCTAACGTTCCAATTTCAGAAATCTTGACCAAATCGTCCTCAGTAATGATGGAAGGAACCCAATCGCAAGAGACATACTGCTTGGCCATTGCAACGAAAAGACAAGTACTGGAAATGATAAAGTGCAGAAAACGGATTATGAAGATATAGAAGTATAAACCGGAAACTATCTATGAAAGTTACGCAACGGTTTAACTGAGGACTAATGGCATGGTTAAAACCGGCAATTACGACAAGCTACACCATTTCCGGTAAATGGCAGTTGAAGGGGAACGGCTAAACCGTCGCGTTTAAATTACAGAGTTTCGCAAGAACAGGGTATAACAGTTTAAACCGGAACATACCTAGCAGATCTACCAAAGAGAAAAACAGGTTTTTAAAAGACAGCTAAGGAGGAATAGATCTGAGCATACTAGGAAAAGAGAAACAAATGTAAGAGTATACGGAAGAACTACAAGGGCTTTATACCGAGCGGCTAAATCTACAGGTTAGACTGGAACGACGGAGATCTGAAGCATTTTCAGCAGGGTAAAAGTACAGTTTAGAGGGCAAGATCTGAAAGTAAAGGTTACTAGAAATCATCGGCTAAGGGTTGAACAAGGTGAAGCTTCTATTAAGGCTCTAATGGCGGAGGCGTGAGAAGAAACCCTAGAAGTTGTAGACCTATAATAAAGAAGAAGGACGTACCTAGAGCGGCAAGGATCGGAGGCGGAGGTTTTCTGGTCAAGCTCAGGGTGATGCAGCGGCCGGCGAGAGCTTGGATCCAGGGGTTGACGGCGGCGGTTCGAGCTCGGGCGACGATGGAGTTGGGCGACGGAGGAAGAAGACGGAGCAAGAAGAAGATAACGAATGGGGATAGCAGTATTTATAAAGGAGAGTCAGATCTGAAGCGACAGGTGCGGGATTCGAGGAGACAAAAAATCGGATAAAGATCCTCTGACGCCTCGATTCTCGGGATAACCCTTAAAACAAGCTACAGTACAGCTCGCGGCGTTAAATGCGGAGATGATGTCACGGTCAGATTTAATGATCCCTGAGGATGACGTCAGAGCCGGTTTATAAGGATGTGACGACAGAAGAAAATTATACAAGAGAAGACTGATATGAACAAGTTCAAATCATTCTGGGGCCTAATGTCAGGGATATGACTAGCAGGTATAAACCGGCTAGTATAAACCGGCTTTGTTAATATTATACTTGTTTGTAATATTTAGTAAAGGCTACGGCCCATAAGATCTTAGGGCCCATGTATAGAATTAAGGTTTGTAAACCGCCCCGTGATGTAACTTGAGAGATAAGGAAGAAAAGACAGAGACCGAGGCGGACACAAATATGAGCCGGCCTCGGTACTCTATAAACCGGACCAGGCATACCCTCTATATAAAGGGGCGACCCGGCGACAGTTCAGGGACAAGCAACAATCAACCCGTCGAGACGCAGGCAAGCGAATCCGCTCCCTGTAATCCGACGCCCAAGCAATACCAAACCAACTAGACGTAGGCTTTTACCTTCATCGAAGGGGCCGAACTAGTATAAACCTTCTGTGTCCCTTTGTGTGCTATGAACCCCTTCAAGCTAACCCGTGCGATGGTTCCATCATCAAGTCCGTTAAACCGGACATCTGCCGTGCTATTTCCACGACAGCTTCCGTAACGTAGCTGCCACGTTCCAGCATCTCGCGCAGCGGGCCTTGGGGGCTCGGGAGGCTCAGTGGTAAGCGGTCCGGACGGAGCGAGAGCGGGACCCGCACGACCACTGAGAGCCTCCGGAGCCCCTGGGCCTCAGGAGCCAGACGATCCTCGGGAGCTACCCGCACAGCTCGCGTCTTCAGCTACCCCAACTCTCCTTCGACAAGTATCAGGTGACACTTCAGGTATCTAAATGAGGGCGCCTCTCGGGCTGCATCATCCTCGGACCGCTGGGGGCTGATCCCCCGCGGTCATCTCCCTTTTTGCATGATCAAGGCCAGATGTTTCTTTCCATTCGCATTATCTATATGCCCGGCGTCCTCACTACCACTAAGGTAATGAGCCCTTGTGAGCCCACTAGCGACCGCCCCATGATTAAGGACTGACACGACGTCTGTGGTTGGGTTCGTCCCTGCAGCATCGATAAACCCAAGGGCTGAGCTCTGCCTAGCGAGCCATTCCCGTGACGGCACCTGCCATGGTCCTTGGTGCCTTGTTCTCGCATGAGCTAATCATGGATGGGTAAGTAGGGGCCTGTGGCAGGTGCCTCCCTCATGCGGGAACCGCGCGCCGGCAGTTTTTTTGTTGGATCGTGGCATGAGAAGACTGGGCACGACGTCTGTGCTCGGGTCCGTCCCTGCAGCGCCGACAAATCCAGTGGCTGAGCTCTGTGTCACGAGTTATTCCCGTGACGTCACCTCCTGGGGTCGCTGGTGCTGCGGCCTTCTCATGCGATATCCTCTAGAGATGCACTCGGCGCAGGTCGACACAACACCTCTCTTTTTACATTTTGTAGAAGAAGACTCAGGAACAACCCGCCTCGGGGTAGGGTCTCGTGAGTGATGCGTAAGCTCACGAGAACTTCCTCAGAGTCATTTAGCTCTTCCTGAGGAGGGCCCATATACACCTTGGCCGTCCTACCGTGCAAGCCACGTGTCAGGACGGGGCTGTACATGCCCCGGAGTCTCTACCGGTGGGAGGCTCCCTCCCATGGTCCAGTGGAAGTACTAAGCTCCACGCTGGCAGATCCAACCGAGGAGCGGTTATGCCCACGAACCAGTGAAAGCACCAAGCTCCGCGCTGGCCACTACGACCGAGGCGCGGTTATGCCCACACTCCGCGCAAGTGTGGTAGCTCTATGTTCCACGCTAGTTATAAGCCACTAAGGGTGGCCCCCAGTGGTCGCACCAACCTGAGGGAGCTTTTCAGCTCACGACGCTCACAGCTTCTCCTTGGATGGGTGTCGCGAGGGGGGCTAGGCACGGGGGCTATGCTCAGGTCACGCCTGGCAGACACCACCCTACCAGGTGCCCAGACACCTAGCCTTCTCGTGCCCCCATCCTAGGTGAAGGCTCGTGGGCAAGGTATGGTGCTCGTTCTCCTTCATGAGAGTCGTTCGTATGTCAAGGGGGACCCCTGGGCATCGCGACCCAGGGGCCTAACAGGCCACGTAGCCCCTCATCCCTTGAGTCTAGTTATGACGATAACCCCGGTCACCGGAGGGCTCAATGGCGATCGAGGTATGTGCGGGGTTGGGCCTTGCCGACGCAGAATGAAAACGGGATCGCTTGAACGTTAACGGGGACCCTTAGGCATCGCGACCGAAGGGCCTCACTAGCCACGTGCCCATCATCCCTTGAGTCTAGTTACTATGGTAACCCTGGTCGTCCGGAGGGCTCAATAGTTAGTCTAGTTACTACGGTAACCCTGGTCATCCGGAGGGCTCAATAGCGAGTCTAGTTACTACGGTAACCCCGGTCATCCGAAGGGCTCAATGGCGAGTCTTGTTACTACGGTAACCCCGGTCAGCCAGAGGGCTCAATGGCGGTCGAGGTATGCGCGGGGTTGGGCCCTGCCGACGCAGAGCACCTAAGCAAACATGAAAGGAAGCAAGCATGGAATCATCTAGCTATTACAGTAAGACCAAGTTTTTCAAATTCAAGCATAGTTCTTACGCCTCCCCGAGGCACTCGCACTTCTCTCACTAAACAGGAACGGACTGGGCATCACCGAGCGTAGCATCACCGGTCTTCTCTTCTTCGGCTGCGGTAGCAGTACCCTGAAGGAACGCCTCCACCAGCGACGTGAGCTTCACCCTCAGGGCATTGGCAGCAGTGTTCTCCATGACTTCGGTCACGGGCTCGGACAGCGAGGCCAGGTCAACGGTGGGGTCGCGAAGACTTAGGTGGCTGCACACCTGCGTCAGGACCAAGGTAAGCAGCGTACGGCTCTCGACGTCGGCTAACTGGCCAATTGCGGCCGTAACACCACACGGGGACTCCACGAGCGCAGCAAGGAGCCCGGCGGGGCCCCCCTCTGGGGCGGCCAGTGGCTCCTTGAACCCTTCCCCGTAGGCGGCATGCAACGCCTTGAGGGCCTCAAGGTCAAAGGCGGCATGGGCCTCGGGACTCACCGTTGCCGAGGCCGCAAGGGCTTCCTCCTGTCGCGAGCTGCTTGGGTCGACCTGGCCTGCTCAACTTCAACCTTCAGCTTCACCAGGGCCGCGTGGTCAGCAAGCTGCTCCTGTTGCAGCCGGGACGTCTTGGTCTTCTATGCCTCGAGCTCCTTCGGCAACCTCTTGAGCTCCAGGGCGCGCCTAGTGCCTTCCTCGTGGAGGGCCTCCAGCTCGCCCTCTGCCTTGAGGCAGCGCTTCTCGGAGGACGCGGCGTCGGCTCGCGCGGCGTCACGAGCTAGTGTGGCCGCTCCAGCTTCCTCCCGGCCCTTGGTAGCAACCGCCAAGGCCTGATCCCAGGAGGTCCACGCAGATTCGTCTGCCAGACGCCACCCGTAGATCAGCCCTAGGCGCCCTTCTGTCAGGTGACCGTCACCACCTTGCAGATCGGCGCGAAGACGACCCAGCGCGGCGGAGGCAGCCTCCAAGGCCTCAGGACCAGGCTGCACCGGCTGGCGCACGGGCACCGACAAGACCAGCTGCTCGACCAGGGGCTCGGGGGCTCCGACCTCCCTCGCGAGAGCAGCCAGAGCAGAAGCCAAATCTGCACCCTTGTCGGAGACGGGGACGTCTTCGAGCGACACCATTGCTGCACGCTCGGTGGCCCGATCAACCGGGTCACCCAGCACTGCGGCATCCTTCCACGAGGTCGCATCAGCAACCGGAGGAGCAGGGCATCACAGCGTGACCTCCCCCTTCACCTTCTTCATCACACCTCCCAGGCTGCTGCATCAGGGAGAGCGCATCAGGGACACGACAACTAAGGATGAATGAGAAATTGCACACTTACTCGTCAGAGGCGAGACGCGCCCTTCTCTTCACTAGCAGGTCAGCAGTAGCCGCTGGCGCCCTAGGCGCGCCAATAGCCCGAGCTTGCACGAGGTGTGAGGCCACAGTCCTAGGCGCGGCCGCGGTCGCCAGGTTCGCTGGCATGGTACTATTCGGCGGAGTCGCCACCTTGCTTCCCCCGGACGTAGTGCATCCGGATCGATGTGGAGTGGTTGCCTGGGACCGTCCGGCGGCACCTGCGCCTGGCGTCATTGCTCCGGCGAGCGCCTCAGAGGAGCCCCCTTCGTCGTCCATGGTATCCTCCAAGCCCCCCTCGTCGCTCTCGTCATCAGCACCAGAAGACACGTCGAACATGGGTGGAGCGCCCACGGGCTCACCAAGATCCGGCATGGCCTTCAATAGCTCGGCCTTGTCAGGGCGGCTCTAGAACGGCAGGTAGGCCCCAGGGAGATCCTCAGGAACCATCCCCAGGAGAGTTCTTGAGGTGAAGTCCAAATCATCCTCGGCCACCACCCCTGGGTGCAGCCGGAGCCTGTCGTTGTCGCCCATCAGCTCCCACATGGGGTGCGAGTGAGCCTGCAGCAGAGCCAGACGCTGCCTCAAGAACTCCTTCACGATCTGGCCCCCTTCGAGTCTCGAGCTTAGGTCAGCCTCAATCTTCGCCAAGATAGGCCCGGCAAGAGGGCCGGTGAGCTTCACGTGGCTCCAGCCGGCAAGCTTCTCCGGACGGGCAGTAGGCAGCGCCAACAGAGGATGGACGCGTTGGGCGTCCAGGCAGACCCACCTCTTCCGGTGGGACTCTATCTTCTTCCCGGCCATTATCAGACGACAGCCCTGGCGCTGGAAGACGAAGGAAACGCAGCCCGAGCATGGGCCATCATCGTACCGGCGCATGGAGAAGAAGTGGCGGAAGAGGGCGACGCTCGGCCTCACCCCCACGAACGCCTCACAGTAGAAGGCGAAGAGCGACAAGACGAAGATGGAGCGAGGTTGGATATGGAGAGCGTGCACCTGGTAATATTCTAGGATGGCGTAGAAGAACTCGGAATATGGGGGCACGAGCCCAACGGAGATGCTGTGGAGGAAGAAGGGGTAGCATGACTTCGACAAGGTCCGCACCATGGTGGATCCGGCCCAGATCCGCGTCGGGCCGTGCTCATTGTGGGAGCTTGACAGGAACGGTTGGACCTCTGAGTACTCCTCCTCTCTGATGATGGAGGACTCCTCAAGCGCCACATCAAGAGAAGAAGCAGATCCAGACACCGGCGCGGCACCCTTGTTCCTCTTCGCCATGGTCAAAGGAGCCGAAGGACGTTGAGAGGCAGGAGGCGTAAGGGGAAGAAATCTGAGCAGGAAGGAAAGAGGGCGATAACTCCCCCAGTAGAGAAGACCCCTTTTTGTCAAGACGCACGGTTGCCGAGACGGCGTGGGGAGCGGGGTCGCATGCGTGCCATCCAACCGTCACGCGCCAGCCTAGCCCGTAGTCTTTTTGGGGCCCGCGGCGCTTCGTCCTCGACTAAGGCTTCGCCCTGAAGCCAACTCCGCGCGCACCTTGGGCCCAGGGGATACTATCGGCGTCCTGGGAACCAGGGTACCCAGACTTGCCTGTCTGCGGCCTGGTACGGCCCAGCTGATCGAACAGCTGTCCAAGACTCTCGTGAGGGGGCCAAGTCTCGCGAGGAGAACGACGTCAATACCTCCTCGGAGCGGCCTCAGTAGGGCGCTCCAGAGGGGCGGAGAATCCAAGGCCAGGCCTGCCTCTGGAGGAGGCAGTGATGTTAGCAGTTACGCACCACGCCAATGGGTGCCAGCGTCCGCCAGCGACGCAGTTGCCATTTCGGTGCAAAGGGGACAGCGCAGCCGTTGGTTCCCAAGGAGCGGGGCAAAGGTTACCTGTTTGGTCCAACAAGACCGAAGACCGCAAGGACGAAAGGGGAGATGTCACCGTCGAGCCCACCACCGTGTCACCGCCTGATCCTTTTGCAGGTGAAGACCGCTTTTGTCAGGATAAGAACGTCCTTGTGTTCCCGCTCAAAAATGGCCGTTGTGGGATCCCTTCCCGCCTAAACATTTCGGGGGAAGAGGACCATGGCCGCCTATATAAGTAGCTAGAACTCCCACTGCAAAGGAACGAAATCGATACGTTCTGCCACCACACAAGGAGAAGAACACTAGCCTCCTGACCCTCCCGAGCTCGCCTCCTGAGCCCAGGAACCTCTGTACTAGCTCGTATCCCAGCTCGCCCGAGGCTAATCCACCAAAGCAGAAAGTAGGGTCTTACACCACGCGGTGGCCCGAACTTGGATAACTCTTGTGTGCTTTGTTCGTTGTTTGCTTGAATCCTTCCACCGAGACGAGAGCGAGGCGCTAGGTAGACGAGAGTGGGAGAGATCTTCGTTCACGCCCCTGTGTTCGGACTTAACGGGTTTTCTGGAGCCCTGAATCCGACACAAAGTCCTGAAATCACCACTTGTAACTCCGTTCTTGCTCCCCTTGCGCATGCCATCATCTTCATGCTTCATCTTGCTCCAATGTTCATCCTTCTTGTCCAAGCTAAGCCCTTCATTTGTAAGAAAGACAAATGTATCCAACTTAGGCAACATCATATTCTCATGAACATTAGAATCATTAGCAAGAAACGAAAGTACCTGGTAATTTAATTGGCATGTGCGAGCTCTATAATTGGTCATGTGTATGTATTAGTTGGGGTTGTGGGTGTAACTCTATTAGTGATGTCCTCATCACCGCTGGACCGCGTTGGTCTTGATCTCCCACTTGTTGTGGCTCCGTAGCCCCTAACACCTCTTCCCCTCAACATAAGGACCACCGCTCGTCACCGAGAGTGTCCGGGACCGGTGGGAGCCCCTAGTCGGTCGTTTGATGAGAGGCCGACATGAACCGTGGGGGCCTTTTGGGACTCATACACAGGGGCTAGGAAGCGGATTTGATTGTGTAGGATTGCTTTTTCAGAGATAGTGCGTGTGTGCTTTGCTTTTTGGTTTATTTAATCCTACATGCTACATTTCGTTTCCTTTTTTATGCGGCGTTTGGTTTTCCTTTTTCTTTCATTGAGCGGGACGTGTCAAGAAATTTTCCTTCTTTCCTTATTTTGGTCCGATATGTTAGAGAGATATATTTTTGAATCTCAGCCATCAATCTTTATGATTAACATAAAATCAATAGACATAAAGAGGTGACGGATGGAGAACTATGAAATCTTCTGTCCTTTATTATTAGGTAAAGATAAAGAAAAGGAGGTTTGAGGCAACCTAGAAAGGGATTCGGACCCTTGCACACTTGTACACGCGTAGTTGCTCTCCTCGAGGCTACCTTGTCGGGCTTGAGCGATGCATGTTCTTGGCGTCCTTCCATCAATCCACCAAAAACAGGAGTAGGGTTTTACGCCTCACGGTGGCCCGAACCTGGGTAGAGATCACATGTATCATCATCATCGTGTTGGTTCACGGCCTCCGCTCTTTGTGCAACGTTAGCTTCCCCCTTGCCGAACTACAAGGGTCTACTGGCCCCATAGGTGATGGTCTTCCTCCACGATACATGCACGTCCAAATATAAAATTTCAAGATGCTTCGATGTGCGCTTTTAGCCGGTGTTATGCTTGGCCTCGTTCTCCCTACTGGATCGGTGGCAGTTTTTTTCTCGTGGGAATCATTACACTGATAATATTCTTAGTCTAGATCAAAATTATAGTAGTAGAAGTTATATATATATATATATATATATATATATATATAGAGAGAGAAAAATGGTTGTGTACTCCTGTTAGTACGTACTTCTGCTCCTCATATACCACATAGATGAATCTTTCATACATAATTATAATTTTTAATATACTTCATTAATAATTACTAGATACCCCAAAATGATTTTCATGAAAAAAATCATGCGAGTGTACATATTTTTGAAGGTTTACGTATATACTGATTTGTTAGTACGTGAAAAAGGTATATTACAAAAAGTACGTCACAAATGATATTTTTTCAACCAAATTCGTATTGGGGTATCTAAGAATACTTAATGAAGTATATTGAGAATAATAAAGGGGTATAATCCATGCGTACAAGAGGTATATTGACGATGAGAGTACATACTCCCAGGAGTACAGAAAATTAGTCCTATATATATATATATATATATATATGTTATTATTTTCATCCTTTGAACTATTATGTATCTAGGCTAGATTTATGAGATCGATGTTCTATTCTAATTATTGGTTTTACTTATATGTTTACGTATTTACACAAAATAATTAATAAAAATACAAATATAATAAATAATAGGAAAATAAATCAATAAAATAATAAACTAAACATATATTTGAATAAAAAACAATATGTGTAAAATATAAAAGAAAAAAAAGAAAATTTACAAAAAATTAACAATATAATAGCAATGGTGTTGGCCACGTATGCCAATGCCAGCAAATACACCGCCGCCCCCAGTCGAAGTAATTAAAACACCCAACACACACAACCATCTGTCTCCGTTCGATCACCATTAAATTGCCGCCTCCCACCACCGGCCCTGTTGTCGTCGCCTCCGCTTCCACCTCAACCTCCGCCTCCACCGCTGAAGCACCCGTCGTTGTCGCCTCCGTCGCCGCCATCCCCATCGTTGTAGCCTCTGTTGAATCCCATGTCTCCGTCGCCTCCACCACCCACGTCGCCTCCGCCTCCACCCCGACAGCCGCCCTCATCCCACCGCGCAACGCCCCCTCGCCGTCTACCGCCGCCGCGGATGAGTTCTACTTAGTGTTGTGTGATAGTAGTGTGGAATAATGTAGAATTTTGTGTGTAAGAGTAGTGTAAAATTTAGTGTAAGAGTAGTGTAAAATTTTAGTGTAATATTATATTTTATGAATAGTAGACTATGATTCTAGATAGTGTAATTTATTGTAGTTCTAGTAGGGTACTTTTTGTGAAAGAATTTAGTGTAGTTGTAGACTATGATTTTATATAGTGTACTTTTATTTTGAAAAACATATGGACTTTATTCAACTGAAATAACATATACATCATTTGTGAGGAATGGTACAATCTCAATCATAGTGTACTTTTATTGTAGTTCTATGTAGTGTACTTTTGGTGAAAGAATTTAGTGTAGTTGTAGACTATGATTTTAGATAGTGTAGTTTTATTGTAGTTATAGTAGTGTATTTGGGTGTAAGAATTTAGTGTAGTTGTAGACTATGATTTTATATAGTGTACTTTTATTGTAGTTCTGTGTAGTGTACTTGTGGTGGAAGAATTTAGGGTAGTTGTAGACTATGATTTTAGATAGTGTAATTTTATTCTAGTTCTATGTCATTTACTTGTAGTGAAATAATTTAGTGTTGTTGTATACTATGATTTTAATTAGCGTAGCTGTAGTGTATGTTTTCTTACATTGTAGGTTTTGCAGGTACTCGTTAATATGCCTATTTTTTACTAACTTGTTAGTTATCTATGCATCATCACAAATATGGCTCCAAAGTTCGTGGTGTCCGACATAAGGGAAATAAGTACTATATGCCACCATTAGGAAGGACAATGTTGTCCACGAACTTGGCCATTAGGACACTCCGGAGTTACCAGCGTGCGTTTATGATGCCATGGGAGTAGAGTTCTTTTAGGAAGGGGCGAGTCTAAAGTTCCCTATGTGTTGTGAGTTCGCAAAGTTCCTCACGCTTGATGGCATGAGGATATGCACTAGGGTTAAGGAGAAGGAGAACAAATAGACCGAGATGCAGTTCTTCGACCCATTGGTGACCGAGCTTGAGAGAGATGACAAACTCATGGAGGCCAACAAGATGATGTTACTTCAGTATGCATCTAGGAAGAGCGCGGAGGAAGATCCCATAGACTGGTATGCCCTGGAGGGTGAGGAGGAGGGTCAGGAGGGGTGTCATCGTAGGTTCACTAGGCACGATCACGAGGCCGGTCCCTCTTGCCACTAGCTTAGCGCGCGCTACCTATTTAGTATGAATTGTTTACCTTTATGCATATTTTATGTTGGAACTATGCATGACTTGTAGAACTATTTAATTACAAGTATTTGTTAATACCTAGATGGCCGAATAGCGCTTGTTCGTATTAACTGCTTATGTTGCATTATATCAATCTGCCACGGGTGGAAAAAGTGGTAGCCACAACTTTCATTGGTGGCACGCCATTTGGAACCAACGACACCTCTATTTTTTTTCAAATAGTGGTGGCGTTGGCTTATTTGGTACGACATTTGTAGGGGCATAGTGGTGGCGTTGGAAAACATGGTAGCGTCAGAAGTATATGAGATCAACAATTTATACCAAGCGTAATATAGTGTTGTCATGGAATAGAATCGAAGCGAGCACTATTATACTTAGTTGTGGCATACTGTTGGTTTCCACGCTAGTGTTGTTATTTTGTCAATGCCAACATTCTTATATTATTATTATTTTGGTATATTTTTTATAGTATAGTATAGTTTACTTGTATTGAATTTATATTATTTTAAATAGAAATAATGGTATTTTTAAATATGTATTTTGAGACTTTCAATTACTTTTTTAATTTTTAGTTTAAGACTTGAAATATATAGTTTTGAGCCTTCGAATATGTGGTTTAACACTTCCAATTTTTTTATGTGGTGATATTTTCTATAGTATATTATAGTTTACTTTTATTAAATTTTATTATTTTAAATAGAAATAATGACATTTTTACAAATATGTACTTTGAATCTTTAAATTACTTTTTCTTATTTTCAGTTTAATACTTGAAATATATAGTTTTGAGTCTTCCAGTATGTTGTTTGACACTTCAAGTTTTTTTGTTTTTTATGTGGTGATCTTTTTTATAGTATATTATAGTTTACTTCTTTAAAATTTCTATTATTTTAAATATAAATAATGACAATTTTTAAAATATGTACTTTAAGACTTTAAATTACTTTTTTGATTTTTAGTTTAAGACTTGAAATATACTGTTTTGAGCCTTCAAATATGTGGTTTGACACTTCCAATTTTGTTTTTGTTTTTATGTGGTGATATTTTTTATAGTATATTATAGTTTACCTTTATTAAATTTCTATAATTGTAAATATAGATAATAACATTTTTTTAATATGTACTTTGAGACTTTAAATTCCTTTTTTTTCTTTTTACCTTTTTTCTTATTGGGCTATCCCAAATAGGATTAGGATGCCGTGGGGGTCAAAAACAACGCCCCCCTCGACACACTCCCTCACTCTGCCTTCCGCTGTTCTATTTCATTCCCCTTGGTCTCCATCTCTGTCGCCGCTCGTCGTCGCCGCTTCGATTCTGGCAGAATCCGGTGATTGCCGTCATTCTCCGGTCCCGAGGTACACTTATACGTCCATTTTGCACCATGATTTTATATTGATATTTATTGCATTATCGGCTGCTATTACACATTATATCACAATACCTATGCCTTTTCTCTCTTATTTTACAAGGTTTACATGAAGAGGGAGAATGTCGGCAGCCGGAATTTTGAACTCGAAAAGGAGAAAATCTGATATACCTATTATGCACATCCTAAAACTTCACGGAGAATATCTTTGGAATATATAAAAAATATTGGGCGAAAGAAGCACCAGAGGGGGGCCACCAGCCAACCACATGTGTGGGGGGCACGGCCTACCCCTCGGGCGCGCCCCCTACCTTGTGGGCTCCCTGGCAGTCCCCTAACGTCCATCTTTTGCTATATGATGGTTTTTGACCTAGAAAAAATCATAAGGAGGTTTTTGGGATGAAGCGCCGCCGTCTCGAGGCGGACCCTGGGTGAAACCAATCTAGAGCAACGGTAGGGTTGTTCTGCCTGGGATACTTCCCTCGGGGAGGTGTAAATCGAAGCCATCGTCATCATCAATGATCCTCTCATCGAGAGGGGGTCAATCTTCATCAATGTCTTCACCAACAACATCTCCTCTCAAACCCTAGTTCATCTCTTGTATCCAATCTTTCTCTCAAAACCTCAGATTGGTACCTTTGGGTTGCTTGTAGTGTTGACTACTCCTTGTAGTTGATGCTAGTTGGTTTATTCGGTGGAAGATCATATGTTCAGATTCTTAATGCTATTCAACACCCCTTTGATCATGAACATGAACATGCTTTGTGAGTAGTTACTTTTATTCCTGGGGACGTGGGAGAAGTCTTGCTATAAGTAATCATGTGAATTTGGTATTTGTTCGATATTTTGATGAGATGTATGTTGTCTTTCCTCTAGCAGTGTTATGTGAACGTCGACTACATGACACTTCACCATTATTTGGGCCTAGGGGAAGGAATTGGGAAGTAATAAGTAGATGATGGGTTGCTAGAGTGACAGAAGCTTAAACCCTAGTTTATGTGTTGCTTCGTAAGGGGCTGATTTCGATCCCTATGTTTCATGCTATGGTTAGATTTATCTTAATACTTCTTTCATAGTTGCGGATGCTTGCGAGAGTGGTTAATCATAAGTGGGAGGCTTTTCCAAGGAAGGACATCACCCAAGCACCGGTCCACCCACATATCAAATTATCAAAGTACTGAACCCGAATCATATGAGCATGATGAAAACTAGCTTGACAAAAATTCCCATGTGTCCTCGGGAGCCCTTTGCTTTATATAAGCGTACATCAGGCTTGTCCTTTGCTACAAAAAGGATTGGGCCACCTTGCTGCACCTTGTTTACTTTTGTTACTTGTTACTCGTCACGAATTATACTATCACACAACTATCTGTTACCAATAATTTCAGTGCTTGCAGAGAATACCTTGCTAAAAATCTGTTGTCATTTCCTTCCGCTCCTCCTTGGGTTCGACACATTTACTTATCGAAAGGACTATGATAGATCCCCTACACTTGTGGGTCATCAAGAAACTATTACTTGTAATGTTGATCCTATTATTCCTACTACTTATATTGAGAAACCACCTTTTCCTGTTAGAATAAAGGATCATGCTAAAAATTCAACTGTGATTAATAAAAGTAATATTAGAGCGCCTAGACCACCTGAACAAATTAAAGTTGAATCTAATATTGCTATGGTTAAAGATCTCTTGACTGATAATATTTATGGGCATGCTATTTCTTTCTGTGATGAAGCTGCTAGAATTGCCAAACCCAACATTAAACATGAACATAGACCTATTGTTGGCATGCCTGTTGTTTCTGGTAAAATAGGAGATCATTGTTATCATGGCTTATGTGATGTAGGTGCTAGTGTGAGTGCAATACATTTTACCTTATTTGGAGAAATTACGAATGAAATTGCACCTGCTGAGTTAGAAGAAATTGATGTTACTATCAAGCTTGCTAATAGAGATACTATATCACCAATTGGGATTGTTAGAGATGTTGAAGTCTTGTGTGGGAAAATAAAATATCCTACTGATTTTCTTGTTCTTGTTCTTGATTCCCCATAAAATATCCTACTGATTTTCTTGTTCTTATTTCCCCACAAGATGAATTTTTCCGTCTCAAGGCGGAACCTGGGTGAAACCAATCTAGAGCTCCCGCAGGGTTGTTCTGCCGGGGATACTTACCAATGGGAGGGGGAAATCAAAGCCATCGTCATCACCAACGATCCTCCCATCGAGGGGTTCAATCTTCATCAACATATTCACCAGCACCATCTCCTCTCAAACCCTAGTTCATCTCTTGTATCCGATCTTTGTCTCAAAACCTCAGATTGGTACCTGTGGTTTGCTAGTAGTGTTGATTAGTCCTTGTAGTTGATGCTAGTTGGTTATTCGATGGAAGATCATATGTTCAAATCCTTAATGCTATTCAATACCCCTCTGATAATGAACATGAACATGCTTTGTGAGTAGTTACTTTTGTTCCCGAGGACATGGGAGAAGTCTTGCTATAAGTAATCATGTGAATTTGGTATACGTTCGATATTTTGATGAGATGTATGTTGTCTTTCCTCTAGTGGTGTTATGTGAGCGTCGACTACATGACACTTCACCATTATTTGGGCCCGGACGAAGGCATTGGGAAGTAATAAGTAGATGATGGGTTGCTAGAGTGACAGAAGCTTAAGCCCTAGTTTATGTGTTGCTTTGTAAGGGGCTGATTTGGATCCCTATGTTTCATGCTATGGTTAGATTTATATTAATACTTCTTTCATAGTTGTGGATGCTTGCGAGAGTGGTTAATCATAAGTGGAAGGCTTGTCCAAGGTAGGACATCACCCAGGCACCGGTCCACCCACATATCAAACTATCAAAGTACCGGACGCGAATCATATGAGCATGATGAAAACTAGCTTGACAACAATTCTCGTGTGTCCTCAGGAGCGATTTGCTTTATATAAGAGTACGTCCAGGCTTGTTCTTTGCTACAAAAAGCATAGGGCCACCTTGCTGCACCTTGTTTACTTTTGTTACTTGTTACCCATCACGAATTATACTATCACACAACTATCTGTTACTGATAATTTCAGTGCTTGCAGAGAATACCTTACCGAAAATCGCTTGCCATTTCCTTCTGCTCCTCGTTGGGTTCGACACTTTTACTTATCCAAAGGACCACGATAGATCCCCTATACTTGTGGTTCATCATACACATCTAAGCCTCCAACTCTCATCTGGCCCATTAGGATTTTTTAATTAGAAGTGTGTTTCACATTCCCTATGCTAGGGTTTCGGCGATGGCAACAGGCGACGGCGACGGCAGCAAGCGAAGGTGAGTTGCTACTGGGGTTCATCACTGCTAAGCTTCATCGCCCTCGGCTCCAACCCAGGTGAGCATATCATCCCTCCCTCTTTTGTTTTAGGTTACTGCCACTGTCAATTTTTTTATTTTCATCGTTGGGGTTCATCACTGCTAAGCGGTGACAATTTGCTGTAGTTCTAATCCATAACAAAGTGTTTGAGTTGCTGTTGTAATAAGGTGTTTGAGTTGATGTTGTGTACTACTTTTTCACCAGCTCACATATATCACTAGCTTCTTATTGAATCTTTGGTTTAATTCAAATAGTTGAATGTCCAATGTGGCAATATGTGGCAAATATAGTTTCAGAAGAAAATTTCCACACTTTTCACAACTCAACTTAGGGAAGTTTGACCAAGTTATTAGGTGTGCGTTTGGTTCTTGCCATATATATACTACACTTCGTATATATACAAACTGGCATATATACAGTACACTTCATTTCTATTAGGTGTGTGTTTGATGAAATCTGCCAAGTCTGAAACTGGCAGAATTAAAACTTACCATGTAGCATACTCCATCCACATGCTAATGTAGCATACTCGTGATGAATATATATATAATAGTTTGCTAACGTAGCATACTCCATGTTGCTAATCAACTTGAACCTTTGGATGAATTGATGTGCACCTACAATACTCCATCCACATGCCATGCATATGCACTTTAATCATGTTACTATAGCATGTCTTGGTCTCGCTTGTATATTTCGATGTTGCTTGGTCTTGGTCTTTCTTGTATATTGCCATGTTGCTTGGTCTTTGTCTTACTTGTATATGGACATGTTGCTTGGTCTTGGTCTTGCTTGTATATTGCCATGTTGCTTGTATATTGTTGCTTGTATATTTCCACATGCCAAGTTAGGTGTGTATTTGGTTCTTTGACATAATAACCTATAATTGTTATTATTTTGAAGTTCCAGCCATGACTAGCTGGAATATCCACTACCAGTCCTCGAGCAACTTCATGGATCAACTTGAGAGAGGCGCAACGACCACCAACCAGGTAAGATCATTAAAACATACATGAGCATTGCAAACACATGCATATATACATATGTCATCTAAACATTCTTGATTGATGATTTCAAATATTTGACTTGCCAGGCGTATGTACGAGACCCACTTGCAGAACCGGTCCAATAGCAGCTACCAGTATGTGATGTGGGCATGCTCAGCCTTAAGCTTGTCGCGTCAAAAGAGAATACGATGAAGGCACTAAAGGAGTTGAACGACTGCCTGTAGAAAGAGAAGGACAAGATAATCGACGAGAACTCCGCTCTCTATGATAAGTAATTGAAGCACATAGACCAGAAGGAGCTACTGGTCACCGAGATCGAGTCTATGAAGAAGGACATACAGATCATGAAGGCCGAGAGGGAGGAGCTGAAGACCCGCAAAGTTTATTTTTGAAAAAAGGGACAAAGCAACATGAACAAGTTGCATGAGATGAGGACCATTCTTCATCATAGCTACTTAGCGGATAACAAGTTGCGTGATATGACGATACTTTTTCTTTGTAGATAGCTACAGGAAAACTTTTGCTTGTAGGTAGCAAGCTAGTTACTTAAAAATATAGTAATAGCAGGGTATATTTTTGTGGATTTGAGACTTAAATGGATGCACATATACTAATAGCTGGGTATTTTTTTATTGGTAAAAAGTACAAATTGCTACCGTTGCCTCACAATAAATGCCATATATAATACAATATATTGCTGACGTCAGCCACGTGGCATGCCATCACGACCAAAATACTATTGACGTGTCTGCCAACGCCACCACTAAACTGTTTTCACTTGCGCCATATTGGTGGCATTGGGTCTCTAATTCATCAAGGTACTTTTTGCCACACCATATGTCACGGGAAACAACAACCACCTATGGGACAGGAGTTCCTTTTTGGTTCGGCGAGGGGATGGGCATGTTGTACAAAGAGTGAGGGGCGTGGCGCAGCACGGCAGAGATCACACGGGCAGTTTTTACCCAGGTTCGGGCCGCCACGAGGCATAAAACCCTACTCCTGCTTTTGTGGATTGATGGTGGAATGTGGAAAAGAGCACGGTGCTCCTGCCCGACAGGGTTGCCTCGGGGTGAGAGTCACTACGCGCGTATGAGTGTGTGGGTTCCAAATGGCCGAATCCTTTCCATTGTTACCATGGGCCTCCTTTTATAGGTTAAGGGGCCACCACAGTGGCAAATTAGTCTTTCCATACTGATTAGATAGCGAACATTGCTATCATACCTAACTGTGCAGGCTGACAGAGCGCATTAAATGCGCCGCTCAGTGTCACATCATGGCTCGCCCGGTAGGCCCTGCCAGGCTGTTCTGCCAGTTTTGCGCCTGCTTGCTTGATACGTGTCAAGTTGGGTGTCATTTGGATGTTCTTTCTGTAGGAAGTGACTGCCATGTGGCACGGGGCTGCCATTGATCCACTTAGGAGCTTGACACCACACTGATCGACAATGGGCATCGTTGTGAGGTGGTGGTTTGCCTCCGCGAGCACCGGCAGGCCTGCTGGGGCGATCTCGGTGGTTTGCTTCCGGGTGACCCCAACCATGCTGAGCTCACCTTCCCGACAAGGGAGGCCTTTCCCCTGGTGGCATATTGCTCCTTCGGCTTATCTTGGTTGTCTTGATCTCCTGGACCATCTCTCTTATTCACAAACAGCCGATCCTTCCACGTTTGTAAGCTTGTCCTTGGGCCTATTGGCTTGTCGTCCGGGCACGAGTCAGGGTAAAACATACACCCCTGTTTGTGTACCCCGACATAAGCCCCTGGGCCTAAGACACACGTGCCGCTGGGTACGTTGGGTTAGGCCTCAATAGTGCATGAACACGTGGTAAAAAAAGGACCCCCATGCGCGGCGGTTCGTCATGATGACCAGTCCATCCAACGTCCACTTCGCGTAATTACCGCGAGTCGTGGGGGCGTGGGGCTATAGGAGTTAATGTAAAAAATGGTGACTTTTCTGAAGAGCCGCACCGTCTCCCCGTCGTATCCCATAAGAAGAGACAAACGCAGAATGATGCTGTACTTTTTGTCGCCGTGTCATCTTTCTCCGCAATCCAAGCAACTGCCCACCTCTTTTCTTCCCACATCCGCCACCGGTCCCCTCACTTATTCCCGCAATCCCTACTAGAATTTGGGGATAGAAGCCCACATCCAAGGGGAATCCAGTGGCCGCCGCAAAGGAGGCAGCCGCTGAGGGGAGCAAGAGGGCGACGGAGCTAGACAAGAAGCGGAGAGGAGACGTCGTCGTCTTCCTGTCGAATCTCAACGGTGAGATTCTACAAGCGAGGTATGTATACTTGTGGGGGAGGGCCGTCAAGCAAGGGCACGACACTCCCAAGGTTCTAGCTGAGGGGAAGGAGGACCCGCTATATTCATACATATTTTTCTACGCATACTTCATCTGTGGTCTCTGCCCTCCCTTCTCAGATTTCTTCAAAATGATGATGGAAGTCTACGGGTTCCACCTCTTGGATTTCACGCCAAATGCAATGGTGTGCATGGTGAACTTCACCCACCTATGCGAGAACTTCGTTGGGGTAGGCCCCAGCATTGATATGTTCAAGCATTACTTTGTTCCACGGGTGGAGAACAAAACTCACCGCTCTGGCAATATAAGTTGGATGCCATGGGTAGTGCCAAGAGAGAACTGGGATTACATCTTTGGCAGGTAGCGCAGCAGATGGGAGGAGTGGAGGGGAGATTGGTGCTGGATCCAGGACGAGAAGGCCCCTGAATTCTGCCAGGCAAGAACAGAATGCCTTGAGTGTCAGAGGGTTTGGCGGGCATTTGGTATCACCGAGGACAGGCTCCGCCCGACAATAAACTAGATTACCCGCTCGAAGGCTGGTGGGCTGACTGTTGAGCATGTAGGGGCAGATTTTTTCCTCCGCCGAATTGCTCCTCTACAAAAGATGGAAATATTTGCCTGGGAGTATGGGAATACTGGGGACATGATGAGATTGCTTCATGGCCTGGCCAATAACTAGACAATTTATGGCCTCGCTGATACGTCTCCAACGCATCTACTTTTCCAAACACTTTTGCCCTTGTGTTGGACACTAACTTGCATGATTTGAATGGAACTAACTCGGACCGATGCTGTTTTCAGCAGAATTGCCATGGTGTTATTTTTGTGCAGAAATACAAGTTCTCGGAATGACCTAAAAATCAACGAAGATTTATTTTGGAATATATAAAAAATATCTGCGGAAAGAAACAGACCAGGGAGGCCACACCCTGTCCACGAGGGTGGGGGTGCCCCCCTTGGGCGCACACCCAGCCTCGTGGGCCCCCTGAGGCTCCACCGACCTCAGCCCTGACTCCATATATTCACTTTCGGGGAGAAAAAAATCAGGGAGAAGGATTCATCGTGTTTTACGATACGGAGCCGCCGCCAAGCCCTAATCTCTCTCGGGAGGGCTGATGTGGAGTCCGTTCGGGGCTCCGGGGAGTGGAGATCGTCCCCGTCGTCATCATCAAATTTCCTTCATCACCAATTCCATGATGCTCACCGCCGTGCGTGAGTAATCCCATCGTAGGCTTGCGAGACGGTGATGGGTTGGATGAGATTTACCATGTAATCGAGTTAGTTTTGTTAGGGTTTGATCCCTAGTATCCATTATGTTCTAAGATTGATGTTGCTATGACTTTGCCATGCTTAATGATTGTCACTAGGGCCCAAGTGCCATGATTTCAGATCTGAACCTATTATGTTTTCATGAATATATGTGTGTTCTTGATCCTATCTTGCAAGTTAATAGTCACCTACTATGTGTTATGATCCGGCAACCCTCAAGTGACAATAATCGGGACCACTCCCGGTGATGACCGTAGTTTGAGGAGTTCATGTATTCACTATGTGTTAATGCTTTGGTCCGGTACTCTACTAAAAGGAGGCCTTAATATCCCTTAGTTTCTAATAGGACCCCGCTGCCACGGGAGGGTAGGACAAAAGATGTCATGCAAGTTCTTTCCCATAAGCACATATGACTATATTCGGAATACATGCCTACATTACATTGATGAACTGGAGCTAGTTCTGTCTCACCCTATGTTATAACTATTACATGAGGAATCGCATCCGACATAATTATCCATCACTGATCCAATACCTGCGAGCTTTTCACATATTGCTTGTTGCTTAGTTATTTTACCGCTGCTACTGTTACAATCACTACAAAAACTGCTATCGTTACTTTGCCACTGTTACCGTTACTTCCATATTACTTTGCTACTAAATACTTTGCTGCAGATATTAAGTCTTCCAGGCGTGGTTGAATTGACAACTCAACTGCTTATACTTGAGAGTATTCTTTGGCTCCCCTTGTGTCGAATCAATAAATTTGAGTTGAATAGTCTACCCTCAAAAACTGTTGCGATCCCCTACACTTGTGGGTTATCAAGACTATTTTCTGGCGCCGTTGCCGGGGAGCATAGCTATATTCTTTAAGTCACTTGGGATTTATATCTGTTGATCACTATGAAGAACTTGAAAGACTCAAAAACAAGATCTTTCCCTCAACTATGAGGGGAGGTAAGGAACTGCCATTTAGCTCTGCACTTGATTCACCCTCTGTTATAAGTAAATTTGCGACACCTACTCCTGCTATTGAATCTGATATGTCGCATGTTCTTGATGATGCCACTTCTGCTATGTATGATGAAACTACTTCTATGCTTGATAATACTGTGCCACTAGGTGAATTTCTTGATAACTGATAATATTGATAAAAGTGATGATGAAGATTCTCCCCCTAGATATGAATTGCCTGTCGTGCCTGAGGCTTATGTTATGGATGAAGAAACTGCTAGAGACTTTCTTGCTTGCAATGATAGATATGATCTTAAGAAATTATTGGCTAAGCTGAAATAAAAGTCTTGGAATGCTAAAATGAAATATGGCCCTGCTTTTTCTACTTCACCTATCTATGTTCCGGATAAGGATTATGATTTCTCTGTTGATCCTAAGTTAATTACTTTGGTTGAATCTGATCCTTTCCATGGCTATGAATCTGAAACTGTTGTGGCACATGTTACTAAGTTGAATGATATAGCCACCCTATTCACCAACGAGGAAACCTTTTGTTACTACTATATCCTTAAGTTATTTCCGTTCTCGTTGAAGGGTGATGCTAAGACATGGTTTAATTCTCTTGATCCTAGTTGTGTGCGTAGTCCCCAGGATATGATTTATTACTTCTCTGCTAAATATTTTCCCGCTCATAATAAACAAGCTGCCTTATGGGAAATATATAATTTTGTGCAAATTGAAGAAGAGAGTCTCCCACAAGCTTGGGGGGAGGCTTCTCCAATTACTTAATGCTTTGCCTGATCATCCTCTCAAGAAAAATGAAATACTTAATATCTTTTATAATGGACTAACCGATGCTTCCAGAGACCACCAGGATAGTTGTGCTCGTTGTGTTTTCAGGGAAAGAACTGTCGATCAAGCTGAATTGATATTGAATAATATGTTGACCAATGAAAACAATTAGACACTTCCTGAACCAACACCTAAGCCAACTCCAAAGAAAAGGGGTGTTCTGTTTCTCAGTCATAAAGATATGCAAGAGGCAAATAAATCTATGAAAGGAAAAGGTATTAAAGCTGAAAATATTAAGAATTTACCACCTATTGAAGAAATACATGGTCTTGATAACCCGACACAGGTAGTAAAGGTAAATTCTCTTTATAGATTTGATGAAGATGATATTCCTCGTTATAAGTCTGCTAGCCAATGCTTAGATGAGTTTGACAACTTTATTGTCAAACAAGAAAACTTCAATGCTTATGTTGGTAGACAATTGCAACATAATGCTTATATGATTGAACGCTTGAGTGATTATATGTCTAGAGTTAAAGGTGAACTTAAACTCATTATTAGACATGCTTCTATCGTTACCACTCAAGTAGAACAAATACTTAAAGCACAAAATGATTTGCTCAATGAATTAAATAATAAGAAAAATGATAACGCTGTTAGAGTTATGACTTGAGGAGGTAGAATGACTCAGGAACCTCTGTATCCTGAAGGCCACCCTAAGATAATTGAGCAAGATTCTCAGAGAACTAATGTTGATACACCTAGTCCTTCTAAGAAGAAGAAAATAAAAATGATATGACTTTGCATGCTTCTAGTGAACCTGTTGTTGACACACCTGAGAATCCCAATGGTATTTCTATTTCTGATACCGAAACACAATCTGGTAATGAACATGAACCTAGTGATAATGTTAATGATGATGTTCATGTTGATGCTCAACCAGCAATAACAATCATGTAGAGATTGAATCTGTTGTTGATCTTGATAACCCACAATCAATGAATCAACGTTATGATAAAAGACTTCATTGCTAGGAAGCACGGTAACGAAATGGAACCATGGGTTTAGAAACCCATGCCTTTCCCTCCTAAACCATCTAAGAAAAAGGATGATGAGGATTTCGAGCACTTTGCTGAAATGATTAGACCTATCTTTTTGCGTATGCTTTTGGCTGATATGCTCCAAACAAATCTGTATGCTAAGTATATGAAAGATATTATTACAAATAAAATAAAGATACCGGAGGTTGAAATTTTCACCATGCTTGCCAATTACACTTTTAAGGGTGGAATACCAAAGAAACTAGGAGATCTAGGAGTACCATCTATACCCTACTCCATTAAAAGAAACTATGTTAAAACTGCTTTATGTGATCTTGGAGCCAATGTTAGTGTTATGCCTCTGTCTTTGTATCGTAGACTTGATTTGAATAAGTTGACACCTACTGAAATATCTTTGCAAATGGCCGATAAATCAACTACTATACGTGTTGGTATTTGTGAGGATGTGCCTGTTGTGGTTGCAAATGTTACTATTCTAATGGACTTTGTTAGCCTTGATATTCTCGAGGATGATATTATGTCTATTATTCTTGGTAGACCCTTTTTGAATACTGCAGGGGCCGTTATTGATTGCAACAAAGGCAATGTCACTTTTCATGTAAATGACAATGAGCATACAATACACTTTCCGAGGAACCAACCTCAGGTTCACTGTATAAATTCTATTGGAAAAATTTCAATGATTACTATTGGAGGTTTTGAATTTCCTCTTCCTACTGTCAAGAAGAAATATGATATTCTTATTGTTGGGGACATACATATCCCCATTGAGGTAACCTAGTGTTATTCGAAAATTCTCTGGTTTCATGTTATTCGGAAAGAGTTTATTTACAAGACCTGATCAACCTTGTTAATGGATTCCTTTTGATGAGCATGAGATGGTTGAATTTAGAAAGCACAACTTTCTATACCCTCCTTTTTACTTTCTGTTAATTAGATTAAATAAAGAAAAAAATAGTATTGTCTGTCTCCTTTCAGAGTTATCCGTGCAATAAAAAAATACCCCGAAAATAAAAGTTCTCCAAATGCCCCGAAAATGAAATATGATTTTTTCCAGAATATTTAAGAATATTTGGCACTGAGAACACAACAGGGGGAGCCAGCACCTGGCCACGAGGGTACAGGGCACGCCCACCACCCTGGACGCGCCCCCTGCCTCGTGGGCCCCACGTGGCTCCCCTCCACTTACTCCAGCACCCACACACTCCTTCTTCCTCCAAAAAAATCACCAACCAGCTCAAGAACGAGTTCTAGCTCATCTTGCTGCCATTCTCGATCTCCTTGCTCAAAGGTCCATTCACAAAACTGTTGGGGAGATTGTTCTTCGGTATGTGACTCCTCCACTGGTCCCATTAGTTTTTGTTCTAGTGCTTTATTTATTGCAATTTTTTGCTGATTAGGTGACCCTATTCTTGAGCTTGCATGTCAAGTTTATGTGGTCCCAAGTAGTTCTATTGCATGATATAGTCTCTAAGCAGTTGTGGGAGTAGTTGCTATCAAACTTGTTGAGTTTGGTTCAATTTTATTTTGAGTCACTAAAATTTTTAAAAAAATGCATAGGAAAATCTACCAAGATGCACTACTAGGAAAAGGTCTACTAATGGCGCACCTAATTTGGCCATTAATGGCGCATTAGTGGTGCGCCATTAGTGCCACGCCATTAGTATATTTTACTAATGGCGCACCTCTGGTGCGCCATTAGTATCTGGTATACTAATGGCGCACCACATATACGCCATTAGTATGCACAGTAGTGCGCCATTAGTATGCCTCCCATGGGGCCATGTATACCCAGGTGCTCTGGCATACTAACGGCGCACGCCAGCAAGATGCGCCATTAGTAACTTCGGCATAGTAATGGCGCACTGTCTAATGATGCACCATTAGTATCCTTTGGCATACTAATGGCGCACTGTGATGTGATGCGCCATTAGTATGAATATTAGGTTTTTTATTATTATTATTTTTCTGTTTTTTTGCACAGATTACAAAATGTATAATTGGAAAGAATATAGACAGCACACATCAACAACAGATTCATCGAATACAATAGAAGATTAGTCTCTGAATACAATTCATCATATTCGTCTCCGAATACAATTCATCATATTAGTCTCCGAATTGAAAAGACCGAACAAAGATAGAACATTATATTACAAGTCTCGAGACCGCGAGTAGCTAGTTTGTCTTCACATTACAAGTCAATATCGATCATCTAAACTACCATCACATAGAAGAGAGCTGCGGTCATCACGATGAGCATCATCACGATGAAACTCGTCTTCATCCGGTTCCTCCAACGCTCCCTCCCCTCTCCCGCTAGATAGCGGGAGTATCTAGATTCGGCCTCGGCCCTAGTGGTGTACCCTTTGTAACTGTTACCGCTGAATCGATGAACCTGTCTCCGACACTCCTCCCTGTCGTCGTAGAATCCGGGAACCTTACCTTTGTACACGACATACGACGGCATCGCTATGCACTAGCCAAACGAAACGTTAGTACCAATTCACAGACAATACATAAGCAATATATAAGTATGCAACAGAACGATCGAAAGAGAAAAGCAAGACATTAATAGCATCGATTACATCTAAGTTGAACGACTCTCGAAACCAAAGAGACATACTACAAGTTCATTAAAGTTTAATTGCAACATGAGCCAATCGATGTTTCAGAACTAGACACAGCATCACTGCTTTCGACTCGACTCAAGGGACCAGAGCATGGATGAAGCCGCCGTCTATCGTGGGAGTCATGAAATCACGGGCGTTGTCAGCCTGCATTTGTAGCATTGTGTCGATGTCACTGTTGGACGGTTGATTTCTGAGGTAGAACTGCCCCGAGGTACGAAGGACATCTTGATGGATGATTTCCGCAAACTCCGACTGGATGCGAAAGAATTTTTGTCTGATGTCCGCGTCCTGGATTGCCGACACGCTCGCGGCCCAATCTTTGAGTTTACTCGGTAGCATAAGTTGATGATGGTCCCATACGATCCCCCGCATGTGATGGATGGCGTAGTAGGCACCCTTCTGACCGCCAGGCAGCTGCTTGATGCAGCAGAACATCGTATTGTGGGAGAACACGTGCTTGCCGGTCTTACGAATAGGCCTGGTGAAGGTGCCTCCAGATTTGGCGTAGCCGGGGAGAACATCATCAAGAACCTTCTTGACATTTGTGTAGTCTACGTTCGACTGACGGTCCGGGTCGAAATACGTGGCCATGGAATATTTGGGGCTTAGGAGGATGAGCGTGCAATGTGTGTCACTGCAGAAAACACGGAATGTTAAAAGAAAAATGATCGAAATCTAAGAATTCATATGTTACGGGGCGGTTGAGGCGGAGAGCTTACTCGGGAAAGTAAGGCACGAGGAAGTTATCCTTATCTCGGTTTGCCAGAATGATGCCTTCGAGGTAAGAACTCGCGACTTGCCGGTCCCCAGCGCTGCCCAAGATCTTGGCACACATGTAGAAGGGGTCGACTATCACGATGTCCAGGGTCTTGTCGCGAATGATACGCATCTCCATACTCAGCGAAAATAGCCGAACGAAGGTGTAGTGCAGCGAAAGAAGGTTCAACATAGCGTGGATGTCATCAAACCGTAGGACGATCATACCCCCGATGGAGTTATCCACAAAGCCCTTGCCCTCTGGCACCTTGGCCGCGAAAACCGGGTATGCCACATCCTTCTCTCTGAGACGCCGCTTCTCCAAAGAAAGAACATTGTCATGCAGACTCCGCATAGCACCGGTTGCAGCATCGAGCATATTTCTCGGTAGCATCGGCCTACCCGCCACATGCACCCTCCTCATTACATCCTCAGGTGAAGGTGGCCCGTCCTGAGCACGGATCGTACTCGGTGCCGGCTGGCTTGCAACCTTTTTAGTCTTTCTTTTGCGTGCCTTCTTCTTCTCCTGTAATGGGACAGAGTTCTGCTCACAGACCGCCTTCTTGAGTGTGTTGGGGCTGATAATATTTCGCACCTCGCCTATTTGAGGCTCGGTGAAGTCGGCAGTTGGAGGCGTCTCCTGAGAGCTGAACGGCAGACGACACCTGTTGCAACTTGGCTTCTCCGTGGTACCAGCTAGATCACGCACGTCTTTTGTTGGGTTGGGTTCTTGAGAAGGAGGCCCCATGAAGTCGCCACCGTACCCATGATCGGCAAAGTACTAATCGACGTTGGCAAATGCATCGTCGTCGTCATCGTTCTGATCCTGTGCCATATGCATGTTTGGATCCAGTGGCATAGGGATGTCCGGCACCGTTGCGTCGGTCTTGCCATGGGGACCACTTGGCGCCGGCACGACTGGCGGTGTTGTCTTTGGGGTGGTGTCCCCCCCCCCCCAAACGAATCTGGCTCTTCGGCCAAAGCAGGGGCCAGCTCAGGCAGGCGCTCAGGGTCATCACGTCATCATCGTCGGCCCCGACGGGTCGAATCGGAGGTAACACCTCGTCGCAGCCTGGAAGCACCCGAACCAGTTGAACCCTAAACAAGTTGGGTGGCATCTGGGTACCGTGGGACAAGGCGTTGCCCGGTTGAACGATTTTGCCCTTGGCGACATCGACCAACTCGTTGTTCACGAAGTGCAGGAGAGTGCACGGAACATCGGCGGCGCCCTGCGAAACATGTAGGGCGTCTGGGATGCCCAGTCAAAGGCAAGGAGATGAAGTCCTCGGCCGAGAGAGGCTTAATTAGTTACCGTGATGATGGCGTCGAGCTCGACTAATGTCGAGGCACCGCCAACGGCGGGCGTGCAGTTGACGGAGGGGCCGCTTGCTGCAGAGGTGCCGGCCTGCGTACACCCGGGTGCATTAAGCTCCTGTGCCGGCATCGGAGACACCAATGCCGCCTCCGCCGGAGACACCAATGGCCCCGCCATCGCGTTCTGCGAGTTGCTGGCCGTGAAGCTAGGAATCGGGGGCGGCCCCTGTTGGCCGCCCGCAATCCACGCACTCAACCCCTCGATCAAGGTAGGCACAATGGCGGTGATCGTCGCTCCGAGCTATTGTTGCACTAGCTCTTGGACAATCTCCGGAATCCGCGCCACCTGTGCCTTGAGTTCTTGAACCTTGCGCGCCTGGCTTTCCGAGCTGGTCTTTTTCTCCTTTCGCCCACCAGCGTTATAGTATGACGACCATTTTGTCGACAAGCCTTTGCCGGCCACACGACCCGCTGACATCGGCTTACTGGGCTTATCCTTGTTCTTCATTACATTCAACGCCCTATTTAGAGTCGTGTCCCAAGGGTTGCTCTTAGTCGACCCCGCGCTACTGCTTTTAGTCGCCTGCGGAAGGAATGTGAATCATTTAGAAATTTGGCTTCATTAATTAGAATGCAACCATATGGAGCTAATTACGCGGGGGTGTATTCCTTACCAGAACAAGGTCAAGCACCCTGGTCTTCGAATCCGTGGTAAGCTCCTTTGTTTTCGGGTCCTTCTTGTACCGGGCCCTGACAAAGTTCCTGGTCTGCTTGTCACCGTATTTATCGAAGAGGGGCGGTAGGCCTTGCTCGGCACGGTCCGCCTCCTCCTTGTCCCATATAGGCTCCGCCACTCTGTAACCGCCGGGACCGAGTGTGTGTTCCCCTATGTTCAGCTCCCGCATTTCTTTCCCCCACTGACTTGATTCGGAGGTTGCGGTGCTTGAGAACTTGATCTTGAAGTCGTTGTAGTCATCTTCGGTGATCGAAGGATTTTTCTCCTTGATCTTCTCATAACTCTCACCTTTCTCGATCATTCTCTTCACCGTGCTTTTCCAAGTAGACAGGGCCGTGCTCATCTTCGTGAGGGCAGAATTGTTCACTTTATTCCCTTTGAGGCTTGTGTTTTCAAATTCAGCGGGGAACTTGTATTGTTCGTGCAGCTTCGGAAAGAGGAGGTTGCGCAAATTCCCTCGGTCAGGATGCCTCAGGTTCTCGGTGTTGATCGAGACGGTGCTCCGGAGAATGCACCCGAGCTGAAGCGAGTACCCCTTGACTATTCGTTCGGGCGCCGTTGGATTCCCGTCGGAGTCCACTTCAGTAACTACCTCCTTGAGGGTGCGGAGCATGGTCGGGCGCCGGTCCTTCCGTTGCCTATTCGGTTGGCTGCCATCTGTGCGTGCGCTGCCATCATCAGTGGTGGCATCCTGGGCGGCACCATCAATGGTGGCATCAGTGGGGTCATCCTCGGCGGTACCATCAGTGGTGTCAGGATCGGTGGGGAAGGCGGCATCCTCATACAAGTGAGGTTGTTCCTCCATCTCCTGGGACAGCTCCCAGAATGCCTTGCCACCAGAACCCCAGGCCTCATCGTTGTTGGCCATGTTTCTCTCTAAATAGGAACAAAGTTTGGTCAAAAAGTTGGTTATTGTCAAGGAACAAGATCATAGTCTCATCATTTAGGGTTTGTCGACACCGAGGCATCCTAAAAGCTACTTTTATAATTGAGGGTTTTTCGACGCCGAGGCACCCTAAAAGCCTAAGCTTTCATCATTTCGGTTTTTATCGACACCGAGGCACCCTAAAAGCCAAGGTTTTATAATTTATGGTTTGTCGACACCGAGGCATCCTAAACGCTAAGCTGGGAAGGAGAATTCTAAGTTGGACCTAATCACTTGGCTCTATTGCCGCCTATGGTTTAATGCAGGTAGAATAAAGGGGCACTTGATCCTACTTAATTAACTACTAAGATACCCCGGCCCATGCATTAGTGATGGCTTCTCGCCCCTCGTTGGTTACCCCAAGTGGAAGGTTTGAGATGCAGTGTAGCGGAAGTTTTCCCTTGGCAAAGATACCAAGGATCGATTTCCCCTGAGACTCCCAGTTTCAACAAGAAGGTGTCAACTGCTAACGGCGCCAGATATTAGCAATCAACGTGGACCTGCACACAGATACAAATAACTTTGCTCCCAACGAGTACAGAGAGGTTGTCAATCCCTCCGGCCTTGTAGTTTACAAAGGATCAAACGCAAGTGATAATAGTGATAGGTATTGCTGCAAATAGTAAGTGAAAGCGGAAAGTAAATAGCGGATGTGATCAGTGATGGTAATATGGACCGGGGTCCCATGATGTTCACTAGTGATGTCTCTCTCCCAAAAGACGATAAAACAGCTATGTGAGGTAAACGAATTACAGCTGGGCAATTGACAGAATTATGTGCGCAAACCAATGCTAACTATGTTGCAAGAAAGGTAGAGGTTCAAAGCATGGGTGGTACGCCAAGGCAAGTAGACCGAAATCCATCCGCATCTACTACTAATCATCCACCTTGAGATATCTATCCAGAACATCTCGCTGGTATTAAGTTGCGAGTCCCACCCATAGTGTAAACTCAAAGCAACAGACAACTGCATTAAAAGAACTTTGCGTAAAGTAAACAATCCTTGCACCCGCGGGCACAAGCACCGTTGTTTTCCCCCTTGTGGCAACAGCACATCCCCTAGACTCATGTTTTTGTCACTCAAGCTAGTCATCGAGGGGCATGAACCCACAATCAAGCATAACGTTCCCTCTTGGAGTCACTACCTACTACTTGGCCAAAGAAATAAATAACAACGGAGAACATGCAAGAATTACTTACGAACATAAATATAAAAGAGGTGAATCAAATATATTACTCAAACACAATGTGAACATAATCTCACAATCCATCGGATCCCAGCAAACTCAACATAGCAACAGCATAAGGATTACATATGTGCCTCGATCATGTAGGGTAGCTCACGAGGTCTAATTAGTGAAGCACAAGAACGGGAGGAGAACATCACATAGCTACTGGTCATGGACCCATGGTCCAAGGGAGACTACTCACAACTCATCCGGGAGTCGTCCATGGTGGTGGAGAGGCTCCCAGTGGTGATCCTCCCCTCCGGCAGGGTGCCGGGAAGAGTTCTCCTGGTGCTCGCGATCTTGGAAGCGCGGCGGCGGTGGAACAGAGATGAGATCGCGAAAAAGGGTTCCCGTCTCGAGGGTTTCGGGACACGATATAAATATATGCCAAAGGGGGGCATCAGCGGAGGCCTGGGGGGCCCAGGCGCCCCCCCGGCGTGGCCAGGAGGGGGCCCGCGCCACCAGGGCACCTGGAGCCCTGGTGGCCCCCCTCCGGCCCTACTTCGGCTGCCGGGAAGCTTCTGGAACGCTGATTTTTTATATAATTTTTCCAGGATTTTTCTGGCAGTTTTCGTAATGGGAAAACCTGAAATACAAAAACAGCAGAAAACAGAAACTGGCACTAGGGTGCACTGAGTTAATAGGTTAGTCCAAATATGATCAAAAGTGTATGGAAGTGTATAAATATCATAGAAATATCACCCAAAAGAGGCATGGAGCAAGCAGAAATTATAGATACGTTTTGGACGTATCAACATCCCCAAGTTTAATTCCTGCTCGTCCTCGAGTAGGTAAATGATAACAAGAATAATTTCTGTGGTGACATGCTATTAACCATATAGGACTTTTCGTAGTCATATGACAAAAGCTTACTGAGACAATGAATCTATAGTAATTAAGTTGCCTCATGAGAAAATCACAAAGAACTGAAAGTTTTACAATATGATACTGAAAGATCAAAAAGATTTGTAATGAGCATGGTGTGCAAAAATGATAAAGTGATATCTCGCTTTCCCCCTTTAGTGAAGCAAAACATAAATGTAGGGGCACCTCCAAGGTTTATGTGATGACTAGATACAATGATTTCAGAATAAACGATATCATAATCATGCAAAAGACAATGCTACTTTGGGACAATGCACATTACACACAGAACGACAATCATGCTCTCAGTAGTTGGTGCTTTAAAAGAAGGTGGAGACTCTCGAACCGTGGCTTTTGTTGGCAAGGTTGAAAACCCGTAGTCGGAAACAAAGACAAAACATGTACCAGAGCTCTTGGTTTTAAAATAGAGGTAATAATATTTTTTTAGATTATGCATGTTTCGTCAGCGAATGCTAGCAGATAACTCAATTACTTCTTGAGATGGACAAGTTTCGAGGAACGGCTCCCGAATGAGGACGATCATATCCTCTTAATCTCCTTTGTTTATCACTGCCTAAGTTTTCTGATTTCTCATGAACAAAGCGTGAAGGAGGGTTTGTTTGTTATATTAATTTTGAGCCGGGCGCACTCTTTGCCAGTTCCTTCTCGTATTATGGGTTTGCACATTAGACATGCAATCCCGGGGTGAAGCTTGTCCAACTTAAAAAGATCATGAATTAACTACTACTTCCTCATGAACTTAAAACAAAGGCACAAAATAGGAATGCATTTTTTTTGAATAATTTTGAGATGGTACATGCAAGTCTCCGTTAAGAATGGCAGGTAAATACCATGTAGGAAGGTATGGTGGACTCATATGGCATAACTGGTTTAAAAGAATTTGGATGCACAAGCAGTCAGTCCGCTTAGTACAGGTGGAGGTTAGCAAAATACTGGGAGCGACCAACTAAGAGAGCAATGACGGTCATAATCATGCAGAGCGACAAAGCAACATTGAATCAGGCATGGTAGTTATATCGCTACTCAGAAACAAAAGATCATCAAGGCTTGACAGACTTTCTTTACAGTCTTAAATATGCGTGAGCATACGCCAAGTCAATCAAAATAAATTCTTGAAGGAAGATATTACTAAACCATTGCACATCATAGGCAAACAAATCATGTTGGTACTCCAATAACACATTGGAAACCCCCCAGCTATTTGAGACTAACCATAAGAAAACATGAAGTACTAAGCACCATTATGCACGTAGCATCTTTATCATAGACATACCAACCAATGCAACGGAAGCAAACTCTCTTAATAAGATAAGCATGATAACTAAAGAGAGTTCAAGCAACCAACTAAACAAAAGCTCTTTAAAAAGATAAGCATGAATACTAAGAGCTGAACATGATAGTAGCTATCGAAAGACAAAGAACACACACAGCAAAGATAGACATGAAAATTCTATGTTATGTTCTAGGTAGAAGTGGAGCGCGTTTCTCTCCCACACAAAGAAAGCTGAGTTCCGACTCGTTATGAAAAGCTAAAGAAAACTAAAAAGGAAACTAAAAGCAAGACGCTCCAAGCATAGCACATAACACATGAAGTGATAAAAATATAGTGGAACGAAAGACGAACTGATAATGTTGATGGAGAAGGGGATGCACGGGGGCATCCCCAAGCTTAGACGCTTGAGTCTCCTTGAATATTTCTTGGGGGTGCATGGGGGCATCCCCAAGCTTGAGCGTTCGACACTCTTGAATCTTTTTATCATCTTCCCTCGCACACTTGAAAACTCCCTTCATACATAACTCATCATAATCTAATTAGCGAGGTTAGTACCCATAATAAAATAATTGTTCCTTGCTGGAAATAAGGATATTCTTGAAGTTCTACTGTTTCTCAAGATTGCCAAAAGGTTTTTGCAAAGAAAAAGCAAGCTCAAGGTTTGCAAAATGAAGGAAAGGCAAAACAGGACAGAATCTGTGAAAAACAGAACAGCAGGTAGTAAATGATTTTTTCGGGGCACTTCTGCAACTCTAATAAAAAAACTCAGAACAGATGCATGAAAGACAATTGTATAGAGCACGCTGTCGAAAAAATTCAGACCAAAAAGATGAACTGGTGATTTTATACGAATTTTTCAATCCAAGGACAGAATCTGTTTCCTAGACAGCACGTCATAACTTTTGAACTTTCTTGCAATCAGAGGCTACACTTGGCACAAAGTTGAAAAGTAAAGATACAATGATGATGCTACTGTAGTAACAACATCAAGACACAACAAAAGCAAAATAAAATTTTTATTCATGTGGGCTGCCTCCCAAAAGCGCTTTCTTTTATGCCTTTAAGCTAGGCATAATGCAAAGAGGAATCAATAACCATCATAATAATCGGAGCTATAAATTGCTTCCAATGGTTCCTCAACAAGTTCACTCTTGTTCCTTCTAGGAAAAGGGTACACACCTTTTGCCTTCCCGCGTAAGCGGATTTGTCCCTTACCTATATCGATGAAGCCTTTTACCGTCGGAGGAAGTCCCTTCCAAGCACTATATTTCCTTGGTTTGGCTCCATGATGAGGAAATCAACCATTGTAATCCCTTTAAGGAATTTAACTGGCACGTCTTTTATTCTTCCCTGGATTTCAGAAATATCTCCATTAGTGTGTTCATGATAAGATGGTAATCTATCCATGTTAAATTTTAAAGAATCATGAACAATTTTTGGCATAGTAGAAACCATAGATCCAATGTCACAATAAGCAAGGAAGTCTTGATTAGAGATGCTAATCCTAACAAAAGGCTCCCAATCATTGTCTATTTCCAAAATGTCTTTCTTATTGGGTTTGGGTTTCTCTACCTTCATCAAGTCTAGAGCATCCATTCTCTTTTCAATAGTAGCAAGTCTATCTATGACAGTATCAAAGTTATGATCATAAACAAAGTAACTAGATAGACCATGTATAATTTCAAGAGCTCTAGCTTCATCACACTCTAGGAAATCTCCTTCAGCTATAATATCAAGAGAGTGTTTACACCATTTAAAAAGACCATGGTAAAAATTTCTAAGCCCAATTTTTATAGGTATCCAAGGCATAATTCTCCTATGTGCATCAGAAATTCTGTCCCATGCCTTCTTCATATTTTCTCCATCCTTTTGATGGAAATCTAGGACTTCAGATTCCCTCAAAGCACCAAATCCTAACATGCTTGACTAAACAGAAAGGACTACTAGCAGAAAAGCAAATAAATTTTTTTTGTAATTTTTGATAGAAGACACTAAAGCAAGAACTGAAAGGTAAACTAACAAGACTAAAAAGCAAAGGTAAAAGATAGCGTGCAACTCCCCTATCTTGAAGAGTGGAGTCCCCGGCAACGGCGCCAGAAAACTTTGCTTGATGGCTTCTCGCCCCTCGTTGGTTACCCCAAGTGGAAGGTTTGAGATGCAGTGTAGCGGAAGTTTTCCCTTGGCAAAGATACCAAGGATCAATTTCCCCTGAGACTCCCAGTTTCAACAAGAAGGTGTCAAGTGCTAATGGCCCCAAATATTAGCAATCAACGTGGACCTGCACACAGATACAGATAACTTTGCTCCCAACGAGTACAGAGAGGTTGTCAAGCCCTCCGGCCTTGTAGTTTACAAAGGATCAAACACAAGTGATAATAGTGATAGGTATTGCTGCAAATAGTAAGTAAAAGCGGAACGTAAATAGCGGATGTGATCAGTGATGGTAATATAAACCGGGGTCCCATGATGTTCACTAGTGATGTTTCTCTCCCAAAAGACGATAAAACAGCTATGTGAGGTAAACGAATTACAGCTGGGCAATTGACAGAATTATGTGCGCAAACCAATGCTAACTATGTTGCAAGAAAGGTAGAGGTTCAAAGCATGGGCGGTACGCCAAGGCAAGTAGACCGAAATCCATCTGCATCTACTACTAATCATCCACCTTGAGATATCTATCCAGAACATCTCGCTGGTATTAAGTTGCAAGTCCCACCCATAGTGTAAACTCAAAGCAACAGACAACTGCATTAAAAGAACTTTGCGTAAAGTAAACAATCCTTGCACCCGCGGGCACAAGCACCGTTGTTTTCCCCCTTGTGGCAACAGCACATCCCCTAGACTCATGTTTCTGTCACTCAAGCTAGTCATCGAGGGGCATGAACCCACAATCAAGCATAACGTTCCCTCTTGGAGTCACTACCTACTACTTGGCCAAAGCAATAAATAACAACGGAGAACATGCAAGAATTACTTACGAACATAAATATAAAAGAGGTGAATCAAATATATTACTCAAACACAATGTGAACATAATCTCACAATCCATCGGATCCCAGCAAACTCAACATAGCAACAGCATAAGGATTACATATGTGCCTCGATCATGTAGGGCAGCTCACGAGGTCTAATTAGTGAAGCACAAGAACGGGAGGAGAACATCACATAGCTACTGGTCATGGACCCATGGTCCAAGGGAGACTACTCACAACTCATCCGGGAGGCGTCCATGGTGGTGGAGAGGCTCCCGGTGGTGATCCTCCCCTCCGGCAGGGTGCCGGGAAGAGTTCTCCAGGTGCTCCCGATCTTGGAAGCACGGCGGCGGCGGAACAGAGATGAGATCGCGAAAAAGGGTTCCCGTCTCGAGGGTTTCGGGACACGATATAAATATATGCCAAAGGGGGGCATCAGCGGAGGCCTGGGCGGCCTAGGCGCCCCCCCCCCCGGCGCGGCCAGGAGGGGGGCCGCGCCACCAGGGCGCCTGGAGCCCTGGTGGCCCCCCTCCGGCCCTACTTCGGCTGCTGGGAAGCTTCTGGAACGCTGATTTTTTATATAATTTTTCCTGGATTTTTCTGGTAGTTTTCGTAATGGGAAAACCTGAAATACAAAAACAGCAGAAAACAGAAACTGGCACTGGGGTGCACTGAGTTAATAGGTTAGTCCAAATATGATCAAAAGTGTATGGAAGTGTATAAATATCATAGCAATATCACCCAAAAGAGGCATGGAGCAAGCAGAAATTATAGATACGTTTTGGACGTATCAATTAGTAACAAGTACCCTATATGTCCTATTTTTAGCAAAGTCATGCTAAAATTCACGGAAATTTCAGCATGACCTGTGCTGAAAATAGGACATATGGAGTACCCGAATTTGCCGGAACGGAAGTTAATCGACATTCCAGCAAACTCAAGGGCCTCTCGGGGTACCTGCAAAATCATTATCCCCGCCTAATGAAGTCGCCAATGGGTCATTTCAGAAGATCACAAGTAGCATCATCACAAGTACAACATCATGACAAGTACAGTAGCAACAGCAGTGAATACAGGCATAACAACAGCATCAACAGTTAAGAAAAAGTTGCAGAAGCTTGTAAAACAATAGTTCGAAGTTCAAATATTTACAACAAGGAACCAAATACATGACCACCATTATTATCATTGTGCTAGTGTGACATACAAGTAGTACTAGTGTACATGAAAAAAAACCTAAAACCTAAAACCCCAACAGAACATCAAGCCCACCAACCGGCTAAACGAACTAAAGATCTCACTTGGGACTACCATACTAGTAAAGGCAAGAGCCAAAGGGGTTCTGAAAAAGATGAAATTGTCACCGACTATGGCATGCCAAAGTATGACAGCAAGCACTAACATGTCTTCCAATAAGATAGAAGGAGATAAAAACTAACGAGCTCTTTCGCAACACCAAACCAAGTGCTATCGAGACGACTCTGGAGCCAGGTGACTTATTAAGCCATCTTCTAGATTTTAGTGTGCTCAGTCATTCACAATTATTTTGTTGTGGTGATTTAGAGAGGAAGGAGATGAGTGAGTGAGTGTGAGTGAGTGTGAGGGGTATGGTAAATGGAGATGTAATTGTAATTGGATTTGACTAATGCTTTTGATTGCTATGTCCAATTGTAATTTGAAAAGGAAAAAAAATGCAGTACATCATCACTTAATATACTCTTCTGATTCAGGCTATATATGAAACACAGATATGATTGTTTAGGGTTTGTTGCATGGATTATCCTAGGGTGATATTCTATAAAAAAGAACAAAAAAAAATTCCAGAGTCACATTCTCTAAATAACAAAAGATTATCCTAGGATCATATATTCTCTAAAAAGATGACATGAGTTGAAAGTTATCTTGAAATTTAGCTGCACCTCGGTTTACCGCACAAGTGTTGGATGCCACTACTGTTTCACTGAATCTGCATATATACCTTAGTTGCTAATTGAGGTGTAGTTAAGTTTCAACTTCGAAGACAAGTAGTGCATTGCAGGTTAAGCATATGACATGAGTAAAAGCTTGGTGAATCAACCTATTTGCTTCCAACACAAGGCACCTAAATTATTGGTTGCTTTGTTGTACTCCCTCCACCCCATAATGTAAGACGGTTTTTGACACTAGTGACGGAGGGAGTACTAATTTCTATCTTTCTGTTGTGTTTTCGAAGTTATTTTTAGTAACTAAATTATAATGTAGGGTTCATGCAAGCATTATTTGCTAGAGAGATATATATAGACCAGGCATAATGTGATAACCTATGAAAGTAGCCTACTTTTGTTAATTCCTGCATATACTGGACCTTCACCTTGCTACTCCTGCCCATGCTATATTTGTTGTTTTGTGTGCGCGCATGGGTACTAGAAACCCGTTGTTTTCCAATTTCTGCTTAAGCCATATGTTATGCAGTACTGAAATCTGACCATCACTTGTTCTAATCATATGTTCACAGGATTATAGTAACAAACAGTAGTTTGAACCTTCAACATGGACGCAAAACCGGCTTTATCTAGAAAGGATTCCGCAGTTGGTTCTCTCTATTCGAGGAGCAAAATGCATTCGCACGGACGGCGGAAAACCCGGGCTGCAGGTGGAATCATTCTCTCTGACCAGAAAAGGTCTTTTTTCTTAAGCACTCAATCATGAACTCTCCTTTCATCAATTATTTCCTGGGAGCATTAAGAAAGAATCCCCAAACAAGGCAGAGGTAGGCAGGAGGTAAAGCTTCAACTCTCGCATGTTTTCTGAAAAAGCTAATAGTGCTGCTCGGTTAAAGCTTGTAGTAAACCTAATGCTACTAGCATAGGTTCTACTTGAAATGTGCGATGCCAAACCCAAACATTTCTGTTGCTGAAGTTGCAGACACTCCTAGTCTCCTATCTACATATCACGTGTTTGCCTCGATATCGTGGAGACTAGCCGAACCCTATTCTCTCAATTAACTCCTAAAATGACTGAGCACACTAATTGAATCCCCTAACCAGAGTCTAAACCATGACTTTCTTCAAATGTCTAAACCTAAAATTCCTAAAATGACTTTGTGGTTGTGATTAGAGAGGAAGGAGGGAGGAGTGATGGCTACCTGCGTATGGAGTGGTCGCCGGCGTAGCTCCGGGCGGCGGCGTTGCTGCAGAGTCGGGGGAGGCCGCGGCAGAGGATGAGGGGCTCGTCCGAGGGGGTGGGGAGGCGTCGGTGGCGTCGGGGGCGTCGGACGTCGGGGGCGCGGGCGTCGAGGG
>LR738710.1:340273981-340367637 GCA_902687465.1 Secale cereale | reverse complement strand
CCGGGGGGTGCTCGGCGGTGGCGGTTGAGTAGGGGAATCGAGGGTGCGGGGGGTCGGCGGCGGCGGCCGGTGGACCGGTGGGTGCTCGGCGGTGAGGGGGACCGGATCTGGCGAGGTGGGATAGCGATCGAGATGGAGGGGGGGGGTCGAGATCGAGTGTCCATGAAATTTAAAAATATTCATGATAGTTCAAAAAGTGCCATGAAATACAATCGAGAAATGAAGGCTACGATTTAAATACAATCAATCTTAGCTAGCTATCTGTTCACAATCTTCTTGCCCTTCTTTTTTGCAAATGGAGTTCTTCTGTGGAACGGACGTCCTTTAGGTAGGGTGGTCCTGCTTCTTCTTCTGGTGTATGCTGCTACTTCATCATCATCGTCATGTTCGATCCTCGGGTCGCCGTACTTGTCGAAGTCTTGCTCATTGGCTACTCCATCCATTCCGCTGATCTTCCTTTTGCCTCTCCTCACGACAACACGACTGGGCTTTGACGGGTCGGTAATGAAGAAGCATTGGTCAACTTGGGAAGCCAGTACCCATGGCTCATTTTTCGCGGTGACGTTTGCGCCCGCGGTCTTGGATTTGGCTTCGGGTATAACCATGGTGGTGAAATACCGGTCTTCTTTTAGGACGCTCTTGGCCCATCTGACACGGAACATCGGGACCTTCTCTCCAGCGTAGCTCAGCTCCCAGATCTCCTCGATCCTTCCGTAGTATCTGTCCTTGTCATTACCGGTGTAGGCTTCCGTTGTTACCCCGGAGATCTGATAACCATCGCTCTTCATGTCCTTGGCCTCGGTGTAGAATGTGTAGCCGTTGATATCGTACGCCTCATAGGTCATCAGGTTGTGCTCGGCGCCCTGTGACAAGGCGATTATGAGTTGATCTTCCGCGGAAGAATCCTCATGTAAAGGGTACGACAGAAGCTTCTGCTTGAACCAACGCGTGAAACATGAGTTGTGCTCTTTGATTATATCTCCGTCCGTCCTCTGTTGGCCTCTGTCATTGTACGTCTTCTCAATAAAGGTTTTGTGCTCTACCACCCAAGGATCGACCACGTCTATGTGTTGTAGCGCGACTAGGTTTGCTCTTTCAAAGTCGGCGAGTCGACCCTCGAAGTCGACATGCATTTCGCGGCGACCATCACGGTGACCCCATCCAGCGAGCCTGCCGAGGTGCCTGTTGATGGGCAGACCAACGGGGTTCTCGATGCCTAGATAATTCGTGCAGTAGGAGATGCACTCTTCATTCAGAAAGCCCCTGGCTATGCTTCCCTCTGGACGTGACATGTTGCGAACGTATCCTTTGATGACACCATTCATCCTTTCGAACGGCATCATGCTGTGTAGAAACGTCGGCCCGAGTTGGATGATATCGTCCACGATATGGACCAACAGATGCACCATAACGTCGAAGAATGCGGGCGGGAAGTACATCTCAAGCTCGCATAGTATCAGCACGATCTCTTCCTGTAGCCTTCTGAGTTGCCTCACGCCAACAGACTTCCGAGAGATGACGTCGAAAAGTTGCATAGGCCAAATAGGGTTTCACGGACGTGCGCGTCCATGATCCCACGGATTGCAACTGGAAGTATATGCGTCATCAGCACGTGACAGTCGTGAGACTTCATCCCGCTGAACTTCAGCTTCGCCCGGTCTAGGTATCTGCTTATCTTCCCCGCGTAACCGTAAGGAAGTTGTACTCCTACGAGGCAGGTGAAAAACTGCTCGATCTCCTCCTGACTTAGAGTGAAGCACACGGGAGGGTAGTCATTTCCGGTCTTCTTTGCCTTTTTGCCTTTGCGACGACTTTCTATGTCCTGCTTCACCTCATCATCATCATCATCATCATCATCATCATCATATATAGCGTGAAGCTCCTGCTTGATGCCCATTGATTTCAAGTCTGCCCTTGCTTTCGGCCCATCTTTGGTCCTCTCTGGCATGTTGAGCAGGGTACCAAGCAGACTCTCGCACACGTTCTTCGTGATATGCATTACATCAAGGCTGTGAGGCACACGGTGGATCTTCCAGTACGGCAAGTCCCAAAAAACATACCTCGTTTTCCATACCTTCAGCAGCGGCTCTGGCACCTTTCGCTTCTTTCCCGGCTCTGGCGCCTTTTGCTTCTTTCCCGACAGTGGGCAATCTTTCCAATTTTTCAACAGCTCGTCTATTTCCTCGCCGCTCCTCGTACGCGGGCGTCCTCGGGGTTCGGTTTCACCATCGAACAGATCCTTGCGTTTTCTCCACAGGTCATCGTCGTGAAGCCACCTTCGATGTCCCATGAACACGGTTTTCGAAGACCCAGGATCTCTATCTAGCTGGCGATACGTTGTGTCATCCATGCACCTGACGCATCCAAAAAATCCGTGGACCACCTGCCCCGCGACATATCCGGAACCGAGATAGTCGTGCACCGTCGTGAGCAGCGCGGCTCTCATAGGGAAATATTCTTTCTTTGCGGCGTCCCACGTATTGGCTGGCGTTTTCCACAGCATGTCTAGCTCCTCTTTCAGCAGCCCTAGATACAGATTGATGTCGTTCCCTGGTTGTTTCGGTCCTTCAATTAGCATACTCATGTGAATGTACTTCCTCTTCATGCACAACCAGGGGGAGGTTGTACATCCACACAAACACATGCCAGGTGCTATGTGTGCTTCTCTGGCTGCCAAATTGATTGACTCCATCGGTGCTCGCGCCCAGCGCGATGTTCCTTGGATCGTTCCCAAATTCTAGGTCTTCGAAGTTCAACGCTTGCTACTGGCTCGCATCCTTAGGGTGACTCATCATCTTGTCTTTTTTATCTATCTCCGGATCATTTGCGTCATCTTCTCGCTTCTTCTCCTCCCTATCCGCGTGCCAACGCAGGAGCTTTGCTACCTTAGGGTTCATGAAATACCGCTGCAGACGAGGAGTGATCGGAAAGTACCACACCACTTTTCGAGGAGCTTTCTTCCTCTTCTTGTATCGAGTGACGCCGCACACCGGACATATGGTAGACTCCGCGTGCTCGTCCCGATAAATGATGCAATTGTTCATGCACACATGGTATTTCACGTGCGGTAAATCCAGAGGACACACGATTTTCTTCGCCTCTTCCAAACTGGTGGGGCACTTGTTCCCCTTGGGAAGACGTTCGTGCCAGAATGACATGTTCTCGTCGAAGCATGCGTCGGTCATTTTGTGTTTTACCTTCATCTCCAGAGCCATGAGCGTTACTTTCAGGCGGGTATCCTCGGGCCTGCATCCTTCATACAATGGAGTAACCGCGTCTAACTCAAGTTGATCCATCTTGGCTTTCTCTCGGGCGGCAGCTCTTGCGTTATCGGTCTGCTTGAGAAGCAGCTCTTGAATATGAGGGTCCTGCACCCAGCCCATCGATGGTCCAGCGTCGTCTGCTCCGCCGACATCATCATCTTCATGATCATGCCCGTCGTCTGCTCCGGCATCTTCCACATCATCATGTCCTGCATCTCCTACATGATGACTGTGTACATCATCACCGTCGTGATCATCTCCTGGGGATTCTTCGTCTTCTCGCCCGCCCGAGCCGCGGTGGTTTTCTTGCTGCCCTTCCTCATTTCTTGCCCGGCCCCCATGGACGACTTCGTAGTCATCTTCATCACCTTGCCACTGATAGCCATCCATGAAACCACGCAAGAGCAGGTGGTCCCGCACCTCCCCGGAATCCGGGTCCGCAATAAGGCTCTTCAGCTTGCATCTTCGACACGGACATCTTATCTCAGTCTCGCTCTTTTGAAGCATCTCGGCCTTCGCGGACCTCAAAAACCTATTCACGATGCCTTCGGTCATCGTGCGCACCATGGTCGCCGGCGGGGTAGAGCAAAACGATATTTTAGAACCAAGAAAAAATTTGCCATGACATTCCCTAAAAATAGGACAAAAAAGAATGCTTAATGCATGCCAAAATTCTCACCGAAACGGAAATGAATCAACATTCCGGGAAAATAGTGGCAACTATCGCATTTCAAATACCGGTACACCTCCAAACACAAACACATATGCAACACAACAAACATATGCAACACCACGAACATACATAGATCTAGCTAGACCATAAAAAGTGCATGTGCACATTGTTGTATGGAGAACAACATAAATTTAGCTTCCCCCCTTACTTACCTATCAAAACAAGGTAATTTAACAACTTAATTTGAATGAATCTATGGTGGAAATGAGGTGAAAAAGAGGAGGGACCCGAGACAAGGAGGAGGTAGAGAGAATGAAGTGGGGAGCAAGTGAGTGTGGGTAGGAGAGGCTGTCCAAAATATCTTGTTGCTTCCCACTTACTAATGGCGCACCGACTATAAATGCGCCATTAGTAATCAAGGTTACTAATGGCGCATCTTCAGTTAGTGCGCCATTACTAGTTTTGAAAAAAAAACAATACTAATGGCGCACTGTCCCACAGTACGCCATTACTAGTTTAAACTAGTAATGGCGCACTGTGGAACAGTGCGCCATTAGTAGTTTTGTAAAAAAAAGAATAAAAAATATAATAAAAAAAGAACATTAATGGCGCACTTTACTGCTGGTGCGCCATTACTAGTTACAACTAGTAATGGTGCACTTTGTCTGGATGCGCCATTAGTATGTTTGGACAGGCGCACTAGTTCAAAAAAAAACTTTTTGATACTAATGGCGCACCCTTGGCCAGGTGCGCCATTAGTAGTTTGAACTCTAATGGCGTATCTGAGGTTGGTGCACCATTAGTGCGCCATTAGTATCAATTCCATCTATAGCCCTTTTCCTAGTAGTGGTGGTTCCTCGAGGAATCAAGGACCAAGGCTCGTGATAAGTGAGCCGGACGACGAACTACCAAGGGAAGCTCAAGTGCGTCCCTGTGAATGGCCATCAGAGGAGTTTATGATCCGGGCAGGTATCAAGGAAGAATTTCACACATATGTGCGTAATGTAGATATTGAGGACTTCTTGTCAGATAAGTTCCCTCAATACCAGTACCTAACTGATTCCTTTGTGAGAAGGTTTAAATTTTCATCTTCACGTAATTCTCGCACTGTCTTGTTTGATCTTTATGATAAATCTTATACTATGGACTTAGAAGATTTTAACGATGCTTGTAAACTCCTACAGTGGAGTAATGTTGGTGAACCTCGCAAATCTCAGTATAAGGATTTTCTAGCTAGTATCACTGTGGGGGAATCTAGAGAAGTCACCCAAGATACCATAGGGAGCATTCGTTTCCCTGCTATACATTATTTTGCTCTCTTCATTGGTTGATGCATTAACGGTAAAGATGATGCTTGCCATATGTGCGTACCATATCTTAGTGTCCTCAAAAGTGCGGTATTAGGCGATAGACAATATAATTTGGGGGCCATTGTTGCATGTAGGTTACATCTTAACGGTTTAAATGGCGATTCGTTTGGTGGAATTTATGCAACTCGCTTGGTTAATTATCTTCATGTGTCCATACACGAGAATGATGCGAAGTTGCCTCCTGCTTTTCTAGATTTTAATGCCATGATTCACCATCAGTTCGTTCGGAGGGATGAACAATCCCTCCAGTATCGACTAATCTTTGACAGGCATCGCACTGTCCATATTGCTCTCCCTGCTCCTACTTTCTTTGACTTTCGGGCAAAAGGGATATATATTATAACCAGGGAGGAGGCGAATGAGTATGAGGAGAGGACAAATGCGGCTCGTCTTCAAGATGCAGCTCGTCAGGCAGTAGCCGCTGCATCTCAGTACAACCGCAACTACGACTTTGGATATCCGCCAGGTTAGTACTGGCCATAGACCAACTTAGGCCAAAAGCCTAAGCTTGGGGGAGTACGTATTTCTCAACGACATTACATTCATGTCCACACATTCATTTGAGTAGTCGGTGCTCATACTTTTTCATTGTACTATCTGTAAGTGCATCTAGTGCCACCCCTAGTGGTTTTGGAGTATTGACGACAAACCTGGTTGAGGGACTAATGTGTTTGTGAGAAGTGCAGGATAACACAGGTAGTAGTCCCTCATTGATTCGGTTAACCTATCGGAGATGACCCCTAAAAATGTATGAAGACATTGATACCAGTGGTCGTATATGAAGATAATCATATTGAAGACTATGACATGAGAAGACATTGTGTGAAGACTATGGAGAGCGAAGACATAGAAGTTTCGTTGTTCCTTTTCTTCTTTGTTGAGTCGTAGGAACCACCGTACTGTTAAGTGGGGTCCAAGTGAACTAAGTCAGAGTGACTGAAGTGATGCTCAACCAAATCCTATGTCTTCGAGCGAAGACTATGAGAGCAAATCTTATCCAGAGGCGGATGAGTCAGCTTTACTTGGAGCTCAAGTAAAGTTGTCGTGTGTGTTTGAAATCTGACCGTTGGAACACGTGTCAGTTCCTTAGTGACCCAGGGTCACTTCGGACAAATCAGGTCGGGTTGCCCAATGGCTATAAATAGCCCACCCCCTACACCATAAATTGGTGGCTGCTCAGAGTTATTGCACTGCTTTTGTCGTTTGAGAGCAACCCACCTCCGAAGCACTTGAGAGAGAAATCCTTGCGAGGACAAAGCCTAAACACCCAGAGCCAAAGAGTGTTAGGCATCACTGAAGTCTTTCTGTCTGTGTGACCTGAAGACTTATTACACTTGAGGACTGTCTTTCCTCCAGCCGGTTAGGCGTCGCGTTCTGAGCATCCAAGAGTAATTGTGGATCGCCGGTGAACGAAGTCTGTGAAGGTTTGGAAGTCTACCTTGAAGACTTACCAGAGTGATTGGGCGAGGACTAGGTGTCCTTAGCTCAAGGGGAACAAGGTGAAGACGCGGTCTTCTGAGTTAAATCTCAGCCTCCCTAACCAGACGTATAGTTGTCACAGCAACTGGAACTGGTCTAACAAATCACTGTCTTCCCCGAGCTACTGGTTCTATCCATTCCTTCCCTTTACTTACTGCTCTATGTTGTGAAGACATTGCATGTTTGCTTTATCTGATTGTCTTCACTGGGTATCTACTTGTTGTGATTGGCTTCATTCCTTCTCCCTTTATGATCACTACTGCCTAGTTTCTATTAGTCTTCATGCTTTCACCTCTTTGAATACATGACTATGGCTTATCTAGTGTAGTCCACTTTCCGCTGCATACTAATAGGCTTGAGCTTATTGTTTGTCTTCGAAATTACCATGTTTTGAAGCATTTCATAAAAATCGCCTATTCACCCCCCTCTAGTCAATATACTGCACTTTCAATTGATATCAGAGCAAGGTGCTCCCTTGTTCTGTGTGATTCAGTTTAACCACCTGGAGTTTTAGCTATGTTGACTGCAGGGATAATCAAAGTCTCCGCTGCGTGCCCCGTCTTCGATGGCACCGAATATCCCTACTGGAAGAACAAGATGCGCATGCATCTTGAAGCCATTGACGTGGACCTCTGGTTTGTCGTCAAGAACAACATTCCCAAGACTGGTGAATGTATCACCCCTGCTGATGTCAAGAGGCTCGTTCAATTGGATTCAACGGCCAAGAACATCATTTGTGGTCATCTGACCAAAGGACAGTACGGTCGTGTGAGTGCTCTGGACACGTCAAAGGAAGTTTGGGACTGGCTCTCAAAGGTCAATGAAGGAGTCTCTACCCAGAGAGATCAAAGGATCAGCGTCCTTCGCAATCTCTTTAATCGCTTCAAGAGACATGACAATGAGAATGTCCAACACACTTTTGATCGTCTCACTGACATCACAAATGAGCTTCAAGAACTTGGAGCCACTGAGATTACCAAGCATGAAATCGTCAAGATCCTTCTGAGATGACACGACAGCTCATTTGATATCCTTGCACTGATGATTCAAGAACGCCCTGATTTCAAGGCTCTCGATCCGTCTGATATACTTGAGAGGCACAACACACATGAGTTCCAGCTATCTGAGAAGCGTGACATCTATGGTCCCAACTATGGCCGATCTCGCGCCTTAAAGGCAAAAGTTGTTTCCTCATCTGAAGAAGAATCTGACTGCAGTTCTGATGATCCTGAAGACATTGGAAAGGAGCTTGCTATGCTTGTGAAGAAGTTTTAGAAATTCACCACGAAGAAAGGCTTCAGAAAGTCTTCAAGATCCAGCTCAAGAAATGATGAAGCTTCTACTCATGACTACAAAAAGAGAACATGTCATAAGTGCAAGAAACCTGGTCACTACATCTCCGAGTGTCCTCAGTGGGACAATGAGAAGAAGAAGAAGAAAAGCAAGGAATATGATTCTGATGACAGGAAAAAGAAGAAATAAGCAAAGTCTTCTTCTAAGTCTTCATCAAAGTATTCATCACACAAGAAGAATTCATCTCGCAAGGCTCGCGCATTTGTTGGCAAGGAGATCGATTCTGAGGAAGAGTCTGCTTCTGAAGAGGCGGAGGTGGAGTCGGAGGAGGAGTCTGATTATGGTGCTGCTAGTCAGGCTTTAGCCACTGCCTACGTGGGCAAGTCCATCTTCAACACTGAAGACAATGGCCCCGTCCCCAACATTGATGATGAGGACGACAACTCTGCTCCCACCTTCTGCTTCATGGCACGCGGTGCCAAGGTAAAATCACGCGATGCTTACTTTCAAACATCTAGTGAAGATGACTCTTGTAATGCCCAGGATGGGACTATACCTCCTACGTGTCGAGGCACGACTTAAAGGTATAAGCCCATCCTAGAATGATTTCAAGTTTGGTATCTTTGCACGACTCATGTAAAAGAGGGATTAAATTGCAAAAGAAGATAGTTGGCTTACACTCGCCACTTCACACAATACATTACATAAGCAAGACATCATTCAAAACATCACAGCCCGTCTAAGGGTAATAACCAAAAGAAAGATACCAAAACAACATAAAGCCACAGGTCTAGATCGAATCCTAGTAGAAACCACTACTGATCGTCGAAAACGTCACAAGCATACGGCCACTCTCTTCATCGAGCTTCCAGCGAAGAATTTGAACCAGCTCCTGCACCAAACTCGGCTGAACCTGCATCTGGTGTTGTAGTATCGCCACGAGGACTCAGCAATCCCATAACCATGGGTATCAAGACTAGCAAAGCTTTGTGGGTAGGAAGAGGTAAAGTGGTGAGGTTGCAGCAGCGGCTAAGCATAATATGGTGGCTAGCTTACGAGCATCTACGCAAACGGTCGCAAAAGTAGTGATCGCTAAAGATCCTGAACTACATACGAATCAAACATAACCCCACCGTGTTCTCTTCTCAAAGTGAAAAGAGACAGTCACGGTTACTCACATAGTTGTGTGTTTTACTTAGGATCCTCTGTCAAGTTTTCTACAACCGGACATTAACAAATTCCAATCTGCCACATAACCGCGGGCACGGCTTTCGAAATATCATAACCCTGCAGGGGTGTCCCAACTTAGCCCATCACAAGCTCTCATGATTAGCTGAAGTGATAAATATAATATCATCACCCCTTATCTTAGGGAAAATCCGATCAGGCTCGGCATCCCGGTAGCACAAGACATTTCGACAATGGTAAAACAAGTCCAGCAAGACCTCCCGGCGTGCCGACACCCTGATAGTAGCCGCGCGTATCTCGTCTCAGGCCACAACCGGATGAGACATCCTACAGGTTATACCTCGGGTTTCCCCAAGGCGGCCCCGCAGTCTGCTCGTTTGGGACCAACACCATCAGCACTGGCCCCCCCTGCTATGTAGAAAAGAATCCTCGGGGACACGACCCCCTATGCAAATTTAATTAATTAATTAAGTTGTTATTATGAGGCAAATTAAAACCAATGTTGGGCCTTGCTGGAGGAGTTTTATTCAAAGTCGAACTGTCAAGGGGTCCCCATCCACCCATCGTGTAAGGAACGCAAAATCAAGGAACATAATGCCGGTTTATCGGCGCCTAAGGTGGCATGAGTGGAACAAAACACCGAGCAAAAGGCCAAGCCTTCCACCCATGCCCAGTATATAGGTGTGTTAATAATATTAATAGATATTGTGATATATCCAACAACAAGTTCCCTCCTGGAACGAACTTCATCTTCACCTGCAACTAACAACGCTATAAGAGGGGCCGAGCAAGCGGGTAACATAGCCAAACAGTGGTTTTGCTAGGAAGGTTTCAAGGTTAGAGGTTTCATGGCAACAAGGAGAGGCTGACATAAAAGATGGGTAGCGCGACATGTAACAATAGCATCGAGACAACTAAGCATGGCAATGGTAGTAAAGGTATCCAAGGGTATGATCATCTTGCCTGGGATTCCACAAGGGAGAAGAACGGATCCATGAAGTAGACGGAGCAACACAGTCGAGCGAAACCTCACAACTCCGGAACGAAGCCGAAGCTAACAAGAGAAGCAACCGGAAAGAAGCAAACAACACGGTAAACACACAAGCTTAAACATGTCATACGATGCACAAACAAGTATGATGCATGTCCGGTTTAATATGCATGGCATGGCAAAGAGCACAAACAAAACTACAAGTTAAGTGGAGCTCAATATGCAACGAGTTGCATGTTGACGAAACACCACATTTTAATTATTTAGTTGACTCTCGTTTATTTACAAGACAAGATTAAATGTTTGTTAACATGGCAAGAGGTGAAGCAAAAACAAACTACCTATTTAGACAATCTAAATGGGGCCGGAAAATAACAACAACAGTTCCGGAAAATCCCCATGAGTATGTTTAGAAATTATTAAGCAAACAACAAACACACATTATAATGTTGTTAACATGATGCGGATGACATGATCAAGTTTATGCAATTTTTATTAAAAGTTAACAAGAGAGATATGAAGTATTTGTCACCGTGGTGGAAGAAAAGGGGGCCACGGCAACGATCCGAAAATGATGCAACGGCAACATCTCGGCTCCGGTAACTCGTTGAGAGACCGGTGCAAAAGCAAAGGCGGAGTGATCGAGTCGAACAAGATGGAGGTGGGGTGATCCCGGCTTACGGGTTCCCACGGGTCGGCGACAAAAGAGGGCACAACGGACACGGTGAAAACAAGGGATGCATCTCATACAACACAAGCAAACATCTCACGGGGTCATCATCTCGGGTTATACCTTCGAAACACTCGTTTCGGGACGGTTCGAGTTCGTAGTGGAAGTAGTGGAACACGGTTCGTAGAGGAAGTAGTCGTTCCGTGAGTCGTGGTACACGTTCATAGAGGTATTTGAGGGTCTCGGCGACGGTAGTTGAAGTAGTGGTACATGTTGGCGTTTCCGTTTCCGAAGAGGTACTTGCCGCGTCGTCTTGTGTCGGCGTTCTCGTATCGTAGATGTACACATACGTAGACGTTCGAGGTCGGTGTCGAGGTACTTGACGCATCCGGTAGTCGTACTCGTACGTCGTGGTACTTGTCGGGTCGCCGTGTACTCGTTCATGTAGTCGTTCTCGAAGTCGTCGACGTCGTGGTACTTGGTGTCTTCGGACTCGCCGGTCTCAATACTTGCGACGGTACCGGAACACTTGTCGTCGGACTTGGCGAATCCAAGAGGTACTTGAGGGTCTCGGGGTCCCTTGTTCGAAGATCTTGGCGTCCACGGTTCTAGCGGCTGCGGCCTTCACAACAACAGAAAAGAAAAACGGCAGCAAGGAACGGCACGGGACGCAGGGGCCAAGGCGTGCGTGTTGCGTCGGGCTGGAGAAGGGAGGAGCGCAGGTGGCCTGGTGCGGGGCTAGCAGGAGAGCGGGCGGCCTGTCTGGAGGACGAGGCCGGCCCGACGCTGATCTGCAGACGAAGGACTCTGGCCGGCCTGGAGGTGACGAGGCAGGGACCTGGCCCTGCCCGCGGGTCGCCAGGCGCAGGCGTCCACTCGGCCTGGAGGCGATGGAGAGGCGAGCCGCTGGTCGAGGGGCTCTGGACGAGGAGGCGAGGGAGCCTGGCCGGCCTTGGCTGCGGGCGCGGACCATGGCGCGCTGGGGGCGGAGGAAGGACGCGGACGGAGGGAGAAGCGGTGTGCGACCTGGAAGGGCGAGGCGCGCGGGCGCTGGAGGACGGGCGCGGTCGCGCTGCGGTGCTGGGCGGCGGGGCTCTCGGGCGCGGGGTCGCGCGAGGGAGGAAAGGAGGGCTCGGGAGCGATCGGTGCGCTGGGACGAGGGCGAGGGGTTAGATGGGATCGGGATCGAAGGGAAATCGGGGGCTCGGGCGAGGAGTCGGGTGGCGGCGGACGAGGGAAGAGAGCGAGCGCTGGGAGGGAGCGGTTCGGGACGATGGGGAGAGGAGCGGGGGAGTTGGGCTGGCTGATGGGCCAGGGAGGCCAGGGCCGGGTGGAGGCTGAGCAAGCCTAGGGCCTGGCTGTGGGTTGGAGGCCCAAGAGGCTGCTGATAGTTACCAAGCGGGTTTCCAAATAAAACAGAAAAAAACACAAGAGGAAAAGAAAGAAAAGAGGAGTTAGGAAAAGGCTTAGGACATAGGGTAAAATTCCCTGGACTCACAAAAATGTGAGGAATTTAATTAAAATGGCTGGAGGGTTTTTGGAAGGACCTCGAAAAATGGGAAAAGAAAAAAATAGGGAAGGTTTAGATGGAGAAACTCGAAGTGAAAAAGGCATGGGGAAATTATGCAAGTGTGTTGGGTTAATTCCAAACAGATGGAATATTATTATATAGCTCCCTAATAATAATGAGAGGCTTTTGTATGTTATAAAGAGAAGTCATTCTTCCCTCGGTTTAAATGGACCGAAGGTCCACACAATTTATTTGGTTGAGATGCAAAACTTACTGACATGATGGCATGATGACATGATGCAATGCAAAAATAAATAATACAAGCACAAACGAAACACATAGGAAAACCCGGAACATCTGGAGTCTTCTGGGACGTCGGTCTTCGGGCGTCACAACTCTCCCACACTAACAGAGGATCTCGACCCGAGATCCTAGAGATGGCTGCGGATAAAAAACGGAAGAGGAAGAGGTAAAACAAAGTTGCTTCTTTGACAGACGAGTGAAACCAGGAACCTTGAGAGGTTGAACAAAATGAAAGAAGAGTGCAACGGAGATGAACGAAGTTAAGAGCACTCCGGTAAAATGATTAACAAGGAGTATTATGAGAACCTTGGAGGTTGAAAGACATGAAACAAGAGCTTACGAAGCAAAAGAATACGGAACCGCAATGGTATAGCCAAGGAATAAGAATGACAGAATTTGGACAGCACTCCGTCTGAAAATGGAAGGAAATGAACAAGAACTTGCCCAGTTGGGATGATACTTGCTGAAATGAACAACATATTGCCTCAGAAACAATTGAAAGAATGGCACAAGGGGTAAGAAGGATTCAGACAACACTCCGGTTGAAAGAGAGGCAAAACATGAAAAGGTGAGAGAATTAGAATGGAGGACACAACACTCCGGATAAATAGACAAGCAAGGGAGAATATGATCTTGATAAAAACGAGATGATGGTCAAAGAGAGATCATCACAATGCCTCCGGAATGAAAGAATAGCATATAAATCAATGAAAGAAAAGAATGGAGAAGAAAATGACAACTTCTCCCACGAATGAGTTCGGAAATCCTCCTTACAAAGAAGGGTTGAATGGGTTGTTGGAAAATGAATCAACAAAAGAATAAGCTTGATGTGGGATTATGGAAAACATCTCAAAATTATGAGGTGACAACTAGCCACTAACGGAAATAATTGATTGGATTGAGATCAACAAGGAGACGATAAACTTATCTCACCGGGAGGATAAATGAAGAACTTGGGTTATTTATAAGCACCATAATAGCAACAATCCTTAGGGAAAGCTTTTAGGTGAAATACAACCCAAGATTACTCCAATGAATAAATTGAAGGGTTGGAAAAATCTCCTGAACAAAGAAAATGATGGGTTTAAATATCTCATTCTTGATAACTCGTGAATCATAAAACATGAAGGAATTGTCAAGAATGACATAACACCATCTGAACAGATAAGGAAGAACAGATTGCAATTGGAAAGCATGATGAAGAATGCTTGAGCTCCAACAAGAATCTTGATGAAGACTTCGAGGATGAATTAAATGATGAAGAACCACCATGAAAACTCCGGTAATGAAAGCATGAGAAGTGAAAGATGAAAAGAATGAGATTCAAGGCCTGCGATGAATTAGATGGAGGTTTGAAATGATGCAATTGAAATAACTTGGAGCTCCGGAAAACAAGATGAACAACTTAGAACTGAGAATATGATATGATAAACAAGCTCCAGACAAAAGAATTAAATCCCCTTGAAGGAATAAGAATAAGAATTATGTCATGCATCTCCTTCACCAATTTAAATTGATGACAACCAAAGGATTTGGCATACTACTTATTCTCGTTGGAAAGAATTAAAGAGAGATCTCGCACAAGCTTGGGTAAATCTTCAACGAACCACCGGTAGGATTGTGAGAAGAACAAATGAATTAAAACGATGACAACGGTAGGGTAATCTTGAAAGAACCACCGTAAAATATGAAGACGAACGAAGAGACATCAATGAAGAATATTTGGAGGACAAAGTTGAAAACTGAGAATGAAGAAATCTTCTGAAATGATGGCCTTCGGAGGATCACAATGGGAAGAATTCATGAAATGCTTCGGATGATATAAAAGAATTCCTCATAATCTGAACAATAATGAGGATGGCATGAAGCTAGAACCACGAATCTTCAAGAAGACGGGCCAAGATTTAAGAGAAACAATTCTCCGGTCTTCAAATGCTGAGAATGACAACGAGAAATGCCATGAAGAATTATTGAGCACTCCGGAATGAAGAATTAAAATGGTTGAACCAATGATGAACAAGAATTAAAAGCGATCTTGGAGAAGGCATGTGACTGATGGAGATCATTCTTACGTCACACTTTGAAAGAATTTGAGTATAACTCCGGAAAATTAGAAGAGTCAGGTAAGATCCTGGGAAAAGACCTGTGGGTTAGGGCCCACTCAAAGAAAAATCACCGTTGAAAAAGATTGCTTAAGAGATATAGCACCGGTTGAATTAAATGGCTTGAATAAGATAACAATCCTCAAGAAATAATTTGAACGGATTAAGAATGGAATTATGAATCTTCAGCACTCCGGATATGAATAAAGAGATGAGAATGATTAATTGGTGCACCGGAATAAGAAAGCATTGTGAAAAGAGGAAAATGATAAGATCAACACCAAAATCTTGAATTACATCCATCGGCAGAATTTGAGAACAAAAGAATGATGAACTTGAAGCTCTTGAGCATCTTCACGATAAATCACCGGATAAGAACATTGAAGGAAAAGAATAAAGAAACCTCACATGAATAAAATGGATACTTCAACTGAGAATTTCTGGCTCCAAGAAGAAGAAGGGAGGGAGGGTGGGGAAAACAAAGACAACTTGGGATGAATGAAACAGACAATCGTCAGATTTCTGAACGACGTCCGTATGGAATAACTTGAAGAGAAGGCACATCGGTTGAAAGATTAACATGAAGATCTTGATGGTCAAGAAGAATTAGCACTCCCATAGAAATATGAGAACACCGATTAGGAAGGTATGGAATCAACATTTGACATCGAAGCAACTCGAATACCAGAATCAAAACAAGAACAAATAATAGATATGTTTATGAAGATGCAACATATCTATGCGAACAGAGAATAGAACGAATGAATTCCGCAGGTACATCAACTTGTCGAGAAGCCACAAGGGAGAACAAAAGATAAATAAAAAGGAACAAGGATCAGATAGAACAAATACAAGATAGAAGCTTCGTTCGACATATTCGTGCTGAAAGCTCATGGAACGTGTTACAAAAGGGTTTTGCAATCCCCGGATCAGCATAGCCAAGGACCCTTTAAGATGCAACTCCCGATCGGAACAAGCCCATAAAACCACTTCACTCAATGTAGAACCCCGAACTTCATATCATGCATCCGTTGGAAGAATGCCTAGAACTACTGGATGAACCCACCTATTAAGGAGCTCAACTCCCCGGGACACTGCCACAACCCCTAATGACAGGAGGCATCGAGAACAATGTTCTCGTCACAAAGACATCGAAACAATCCAAACAATACTCGCGAGATCCTAAAAAAAATTGGTGCGATTTTTGAGAGTAGAAGAGATAAAAGTAATCGTCAGGAGTCCTCACCAGAGTGAAAAGGGATGAGAAGTAAAGAAATCCTACTCTCCGATATATATAGGACTCAAAACATTTTCAAGTGTGTGCCTAGACTCAACCGTCAATGATTTGATCAATCAGTGGGGGCTTCTAGGTCGGAGAAGGCTCTGAATACCAACTTGTAATGCCCAGGATGTGACTATACCTCCTACGTGTCGAGGCACGACTTAAAGGTATAAGCCCATCCTAGAATGATCCCAAGTTTGGTATCTTTGCACGACTCATGTAAAAGAGGGATTAAATTGCAAAAGAAGATAGTTGGCTTACACTCGCCACTTCACACAATACATTACATAAGCAAGACATCATTCAAAACATCACAGCCCATCTAAGGGTAAGAACCAAAAGAAAGATACCAAAACAACATAAAGCCATAGGTCTAGATCGAATCCTAGTATAAACCACTACTGATCGTCGAAAACGTCACAAGCATACGGCCACTCTCTTCATCGAGCTTCCAGCGAAGAATTTGAACCAGCTCCTGCACCAAACTCGGCTGAACCTGCATCTTGTGTTGTAGTATCTGTGAGCGACGAGGACTCAGCAATCCCATAACCATGGGTATCAAGACTAGCAAGGCTTTGTGGGTAGGAAGAGGTAAAGTGGTGAGGTTGCAGCAGCGGCTAAGCATAATATGGTGGCTAGCTTACGAGTACTAGAATAAGATGAGCATCTACGCAAACGGTCGCAAAAGTAGTGATCGCTAAAGATCCTGAACTACATACGAATCAAACATAACCCCACCGTGTTCTCTTCTCAAAGTGAAAAGAGAAGTCACGGTTACTCACGTAGTTGTGTGTTTTACTCAGGATCCTCTGTCAAGTTTTCTACAACCGGACATTAACAAATTCCAATCTGCCACATAACCGCGGGCACGGCTTTCGAAAGATCATAACCCTGGAGGGGTGTCCCAACTTAGCCCATCACAAGCTCTCACGATTAGCTGAAGTGATAAATATAATATCATCACCCCTTATCTTAGGGAAAATCCGATCAGGCTCGGCATCCCGGTAGCACAAGACATTTCGACAATGGTAAAACAAGTCCAGCAAGACCTCCCGGCGTGCCGATACCCTGATAGTAGCCGCGCGTATCTCGTCTCAGGCCACAACCGGATGAGACATCCTACAGGTTATACCAGATACCTCGGGTTTCCCCAAGGCCCCCCTGCTATGTAGAAAAGAATCCTCGGGGACACGACCCCCTATGCAAATTTAATTAATTAATTAAGTTGTTATTATGAGGCAAATTAAAACCAATGTTGGGCCTTGCTGGAGGAGTTTTATTCAAAGTCGAACTGTCAAGGGGTCCCCATCCACCCATCGTGTAAGGAACGCAAAATCAAGGAACATAATGCCGGTTTATCGGCGCCTAAGGTGGCATGAGTGGAACAAAACACCGAGCAAAAGGCCAAGCCTTCCACCCATGCCCAGTATATAGGTGTGTTAATAATATTAATAGATATTGTGATATATCCAACAACAAGTTCCCTCCTGGAACGAACTTCATCTTCACCTGCAACTAACAACGCTATAAGAGGGGCCGAGCAAGCGGGTAACATAGCCAAACAGTGGTTTTGCTAGGAAGGTTTCAAGGTTAGAGGTTTCATGGCAACAAGGAGAGGCTGACATAAAAGATGGGTAGCGCGACATGTAACGATAACATCGAGACAACTAAGCATGGCAATGGTAGTAAAGGTATCCAAGGGTATGATCATCTTGCCTGGGATTCCACAAGGGAGAAGAACGGATCCATGAAGTAGACGGAGCAACACAGTCGAGCGAAACCTCACAACTCCGGAACGAAGCCGAAGCTAACAAGAGAAGCAACCGGAAAGAAGCAAACAACACGGTAAACACACAAGCTTAAACATGTCATACGATGCACAAACAAGTATGATGCATGTCCGATTTAATATGCATGGCATGGCAAAGAGCACAAACAAAACTACAAGTTAAGTGGAGCTCAATATGCAACGAGTTACATGTTGACGAAACACCACATTTTAATTATTTAGTTGACTCTCGTTTATTTACAAGACAAGATTAAATGTTTGTTAACATGGCAAGAGGTGAAGCAAAAACAAACTACCTATTTAGACAATCTAAATGGGGCCGGAAAATAACAACAACAGTTCCGGAAAATCCCCATGAGCATGTTTAGAAATTATTAAGCAAACAACAAACACACATTATAATGTTGTTAACATGATGCGGATGACATGATCAAGTTTATGCAATTTTTATTAAAAGTTAACAAGAGAGATATGAAGTAATTGTCACCGTGGTGGAAGAAAAGGGGGCCACGGCAACGATCCGAAAATGATGCAACGGCAACATCTCGGCTCCGGTAACTCGTTGAGAGACCGGTGCAAAAGCAAAGGCGGAGTGATCGAGTCGAACAAGATGGAGGTGGGGTGATCCCGGCTTACGAGTTCCCACGGGTCGGCGACAAAAGAGGGCACAACGGACACGGTGCAAACAAGGGATGCATCTCATACAACACAAGCAAACATCTCACGGGGTCATCGTCTCGGGTTATACCTTCGAAACACTCGTTTCGGGACGGTTCGAGTTCGTAGTGGAAGTAGTGGAACACGGTTCGTAGAGGAAGTAGTCGTTCCGTGAGTCGTGGTACACGTTTGTAGAGGTACTTGAGGGTCTCGACGACGGTAGTTGAAGTAGTGGTACATGTTGGCGTTTCCGTTTCCGAAGAGGTACTTGTCGCGTCGTCTTGTGTCGGCGTTCTCGTATAGTAGATGTACACATACGTAGATGTTCGAGGTCGGTGTCGAGGTACTTGACGCATCCGGTAGTCGTACTCGTACGTCGTGGTACTTGTCGGGTCGCCGTGTACTCGTTCATGTAGTCGTTCTCGAGGTCGTCGACGTCGTGGTACTTGGTGTCTTCGGACTCGCCGGTCTCAATACTTGCGACGGTACCGGAACACTTGTCGTCGGAATTGGCGAATCCAAGAGGTACTTGAGGGTCTCGGGGTCCCTCGTTCGAAGATCTTGGCGTCCACGGTTCTAGCGGCTGCGGCCTTCACAACAACAGAAAAGAAAAACAATAGCAAGGAACGGCACGGGACGCAGGGGCCAAGGCGTGCGTGCTGCGTCGGGCTGGAGAAGGGAGGAGCGCAGGTGGCCTGGTGCGGGGCTAACAGGAGACCGGGCGGCCGCTCTGGAGGACGAGGCCGGCCCGGCGCTGATCTGCAGACAAAGGACTCTGGCTGGCCTGGAGGTGACGAGGCAGGGACCTGGCCCTGCCCGCGGGTCGCCAGGCGCAGGCGTCCACTCGGCCTGGAGGCGATGGAGAGGCGAGCCGCTGGTCGAGGGGCTCTAGACAAGGAGGCGAGGGAGCCTGGCCGGCCCTGGCTGCGGGCGCGGACCATGGCGCGTTGGGGGCGGAGGAAGGACGCGGACGGAGGGAGAAGCGGCGTGCGAGCTGGAAGGGCGAGGAGCGCGGGCGCTGGAGGATGGGCGCGGTCGCGCTGCGGTGCTGGCCGGCGGGGCTCTCGGGCGCGGGGTCGCGCGAGGGAGGAAAGGAGGGCTCGGGAGCAATCGGTGCGCTGGGACGAGGGCGAGGGGTGAGATGGGATCGGGATCGAAGGGAAATCGGGGGCTCGGGCGAGGAGTCGGGTGGCGGCAGACGAGGGAAGAGAGCGAGCGCTGGGAGAGAGCGGTTCGGGACGATGGGGAGAGGAGCGGGGGAGTTGGGCTGGCTGATGGGCCAGGGAGGCCTGGGCCGGCTGGAGGCTGAGCAAGCCTAGGGCCTGGCTATGGGTTGGAGGCCCAAGAGGCTGCTGATAGTTACCAACCGGTTTTCCAAATAAAACAGAAAAAAACACAAGAGGAAAAGAAAGAAAAGAGGAGTTAGGAAAAGGCTTAGGACATAGGGTAAAATTCCCTGGACTCACAAAAATGTGAGGAATTTAATTAAAATGGCTGGAGGGTTATTTGGAAGGACCTCGAAAAACGGGAAAAGAAAAAAATAGGGAAGGTTTAGATGGAGAAACTCGAAGTGAAAAAGGCATGGGGAAATTATGCAAGTGTGTTGGGTTAATTCCAAACAAATGAAATATTATTATATAGCTCCCTAATAATAATGAGAGGCTTTTATATGTTATAAAGAGAAGTCATTCTTCCCTCGATTTAAATGGACCGAAGGTCCACACAATTTATTTGGTTGAGATGCAAAACTTACTGACATGATGGCATGATGACATGATGCAATGCAAAAATAAATAATACAAGCACAAACGAAACACACAGGAAAACCCGGAACATCTGGAATCTTCTGGGACGTCGGTCTTCGGGCGTCACAACTCTGATTGTGAATCAAAACCTAGCTACAAAACACTTGCTAAAATTGCCACTGAACAGCAGAAAGCCATGGAACATATTCAAAAACGGTTAGACAAAAGCGATGACCTGTTGGACGCGGAAATGACCGGTTCTCAGTCCTTAATTGAAGACATAAAAATCTTCATGTTAAGTACAAGGAACTTGAAGGTCTTTATGAATCGCTTTCAAAAACTCATGAAAAGCTTTCCCACGATTACATTCAAAGGAAACGAGAACTTGAGAAAGTGAAAGCGGATCATGAAGATCTTCAAAAGGAGAATGATTCACTCCGCGCACAACTGATCAGCTCCACTCATGAAGAGTTTGAACCACCATGTCTAAAATGCATTGAACGTGATAATGCTACATATGTTGCTGAATGCTCTACTGCTGCCACTGTTGCAATATCTTCAACTATTGATGTGGAAACTAACCCCTCTGCTGAGGAAACCACTACTATTGCTGATGAAAAGGCTAGGTTGAAGACTTTGCTTGAAACAGGGATGTACAAAATCCTCAAAGGGCATCAAACTCTATGTGATGTCCTTAAAAAGCAGATACTGAACCGAAACCCTAGGAAAGAGGGTGTTGGGTTCGACAGGAAAATGAATGTTGATGGTTCATAATGGAAGCCTGAGCAGTATCCCAAAACCATATGGGTTGCTGCAAAGGGACCTTTAGTGGATCCATCTACCTTATCTGGCTTCACTTGTGCTAATCCTGTAATCATTGATGAATCCTTTGATGCAAACTATAAACTATTTAAGAATCAAAATGGTGAAGTGTTTTCCAGGTATATTGGTACTAACTGCAGGAATGGACCACCTATGAAGAAGATCTGGGTACCCAAAGGTTGTCTTGAGAAGCTTCCAGCAAATACTGTCATGACACCTCCTGGGATGAAGACAAACCCCAGACCAAAGGCTTCATATGGTCCTAAGGCTTCATACATACAAAGGACTCACCTGAGGCACCCTAACACAGATGTTTTGCAGCGAAATCATACTCTGACCCATGAATATGAGCGTGTTTCTTCAAACCGCTATGTTCATAAATCAAAGATCTTTTCTGCCTATTCTTATGAGTATTATTCTTCTCCTGCAAGACTATTTGCTAGGGCCCCAAAGCCAAAATTCTCAGATGCTGCTTGATAACCCTCAACCGTAAGGGATCGAGATAGTCTTCGCGGGTAAGAATAACCCAATTTATTGATTCGACACACGGGGAGCCAAAGAGTATTTATAAGCTTTAACATTTGAGTTGTCAATTCAACCGCACCTGAAATATACTAACTTGCAACAAAAGATAAGTGGTAACAGTGATATGATAGTGATGATAGTAATAGTAAAAGTAAACAGCAAAAGTAAATAGCAGTAGTAAATGGCAGAAGTAGCAACTAGTGACAGGCAAGGTTTAAAATACTGTAGGCTAGGGAGATGGATGGTTGGGCGCTGCATGGATGAGATAGATTCTAACTTGGGGCACGGCACACGGAAAAGTAATGATCATCTAGGCAAATATCAAACATTAGGCATGTATCCCGTAGGTAGTTGTACGTGCTTGCAATAAGAACTTGCACAACATCTTTTGTCCTACCATCCCGCTACGAACGGGGCCAAAAGGAACTAATGGATATTAAGGTGCTCCTGTCAAAGAGCACCGGAACAAAGCAATGAACTCAATGGATACATGTAATCCTCAAATTACGGGCCATCCCCTTTGGTGTCCCAAGCTGTCACTTTTGGGATCGCCGGTTCCGAACCGTAACAGGTGCATACAACTCATAGATAGGATCAAGAACACAAATATATTCATGCAAACACATATGGTTCAGATCTGAAATCATGGCACTCGGGCCCTAAGTGTCAAGCATTAAGAATAACAAGTTGTAGCAAAGATGATAGACACCATACTAGATGATAGGCAACATGCCCCCAACAATCTGACGAACTATTACATGATCTAACTCATCCAATCCCTACCATCCCCTTCGCCTACAGCAAGGGAATTACTCACACATGAAGGGGGAAGTCATGGAGGGATGATGGAGTGGTGATGATGATGACGATGACGACGATCTCCCCTCTCCGGAGGCCAAATCAGCCTCCAGATTAGCCCTCCCGAAGAAGAACAGAGGGTGGCGGCGGCTCCGCGACGAAAAACAGCGAGAGGACTTCCGATCTGGGGTTTCTGCGTCGGGAGGAAAAATACGGGCTAAAGTAGGGCACCACGGGGTGTGGGCCCCACCCAGGCGCCCCCTCGGCGCGGCCCAGGGGGGGGCGCCCACAGGGCGCCTGGGCACCCCCTGGCCCCCCTCTGGCCCCACTTCTGGCATTTGGTCTCCTCGGGTGCGTGGATTTTTCGTGGATTTTTCTGAGATGCTTAAAAATCCGTTTTCCTGCACACAAATAAACCATACAGGCAGCTCTGCTGAAAACAGCGTCAGTCCGGGTTAGTTTAGTCCAAATCATGCAAGAATGAGGTCAAAACAATATCAAAAGTGTTTGGAAAAGTAGATACGTTTGAGACGTATCAACTTCCCCAAGCTTAGCATATTGCTTGTCCTCAAGCAATTCAGTTCAACGAACTGGACGCGACAAAGAAAACTTTGACAAACTCTTTTGCTTCATTAGATGTATATAAGCATGTACTACGAAAAGAGTTTAGCAAGTATTAAAACAGTACTTATGAGAACAATGCAAGGAGCAATCCTTCTTTCAAGTGACCAGTCACAAATAATTAAGAGTAAATAATATATTACTGAGAATCAAGACAAGATCACATTGCACATAGCTTGAGCATATTAAGGTGGTATCTCGCTAGCCTCCATGAGTGAAGCAAAACATAAATGCAGAGACTCCTCCAGAGTTTTAAAGGAGACTAGAGCTAAGAATTTCAGAATAAATCATATCACAAGTATTCAGAAGACAATGTAATACTTTGGGACAATGCACGTTACACTCAGAATGACAATTATGCTCTCCTAGTCAGTGCTTTGAAGAAAGAAGATGAGACTCTCGAACCGTGGCTTTTATTGGCAAAGTTGAAAACCCGTGATCGGAAACAAAAACTAAACATGTACCAGAGCTCTTGGTTTTAAAAACAGAAGTAAATATGTTTTTGAGAGGTGCATATTTCGTCAACGAATGCTAGAAGATAACTCAATCACCTTTTAAGCTAGACATGTCTCGAGGAACGGCTCCCGCATGAGGACGATCACATCCTCTTAATCTCCTTTGTTTATCACTGCCAAAGTTTTCTGATTTCTCATGAACAAAGTGTGAAGGAGGGTTCGTTTGTTATATTATCTTTTTGAGCTGGGCGCACTCAATGCCAGTTCCTTTTCATATTAGGGGTTCGCACATTATACATGCAATCCAGGGGTGAAACTTGTCCAACTTAAAGAGATCATGAATTAACTACTACTTCCTCATGAGCTAAAACATAGGCACAAAAAGAGAAATGCTTTAGATTAATTTCGAGATGGTACATGAAAGTCTTCGTTAGGAATGGCAGGTAAATACCATGTAGAGGAAGGTATAGCGGACTCATATGACATAACAGGTTTAGAGGTTTTGGATGCACAAGTAGTCATTCCGCTTAGTACGGGTGGAGGTTTAGCAAAAGACTGGGAAGCAACCAACTGGAGAGCAATAACGGTCATAATCATGCAGAGCGACAAAGCAGCATTGAATCGGGCATGAAAGTGATATAACTATTCTAAAACTCAAAGATCATCAAGGAAAAGTAGACTTTTTAGTCTTAAACATGTGTAAGCATGTGCCAAGTCAATCCAAAAATTCTCTAAAGGGAAATACCACCTTAGTATGCCAGACTATGAACAGTGCGATGCATGTAGATCATTTCAATAACACATTATGTACTCTAGTTATTCGGGACTAGCCACAAGGAAAGCATGAACCACTGAAAGAGCATTGTAAACATAGCACTATGTCGCTACAAGCTGGTCTCTAGATCATAAGTACAGGCATATGTACAAAAGTAGAAACAGAAAGAGTTCATACCGGCCTTCCTTGTTGCTTCCTTTCAGTCGATCTTCGTCATTACTGCTTGTCACTTGCATGATCGAACGTAGGAAATATAATCAAATGCCATCACGGACTCGAGCTGATCTCTGAAAACAAAGCAAACTAAAGAGAGAAAGGAAATCTTTTTGAGTTTTTCAAAAGTTGAACAAAAAGCAAAAGAAAGAGAAAATGTTTTTGTTGTTTTTGCAAATAGAGGAATAAAGAAGAACGGGTAAAAACTTCGAAAAGATCAAAGTGAATAAAACGGATAATACAACAGAAAAGTGAGAAGGGCACGTACTCCCCCAAGCTTAGGCTTTTGGCCTAAGTTGGTAGCAGCTACTGCCCCCAGGAGCCTCCAGCTCCAGGGGTATGGTGGTGAGACCAAGGGTCGTAGAAGGATGATGGCGCGTACACCGAACTCCTCGGAGTCTCCCACGAGGAAGGTTCCGAGCGCCAGACAGAGGAAGACCCTTCACCAAACTCGGTGGCGGTCTCTTCCTGAAAATGTGGTATCTCACCGTGCCTCTCCTCGTTGGGCACAACCCCCTCCATGGGGTTATGGAACTGATGCTGGACCATGAACTCATCGAACTGGACAACATCAAAGGACCATCCGTTCCTGCGAGAAAAATCAAACAAAAGAGGTGCAGGTAGACGGATCTCGCGTTCCGCGGTAGTTCCGAAACACAAGATATAAACAAGGTTATCAAGCTCAGAACCCATGGTAACAAACTTATGCCTTTTCATAGCAGCAATATCAAAGCTTAAATAAGTAAAAGGAGTATCATCAGGGTGTGGGGTGCCTCCAAGATGCTCTAAGATAAGTGTGGCATAAATGCCACCATATAAGTCCCCCTTGTTACCGTTCATAGCAAGGCGTCGAGCAATTAAGGTACCTAGATTATAATCGGACCTCCCTGAGAGGGCTGCTGCCAGGATAGCAATATCCGGAGCAGAAATGCTGCTCGTGTTGTCACGAGCTAACACCCCTCTAGCAATATAATATGCAAAATACCTGAGGTGAGGAAACAAGATGCTGGAGATCTTCGACCGATGAATATCCCTCGTACCCATGCTGCAGAGAGAGTTGATGACGGTTTTCAGCTTGGAGGGCTGCGTGGCCATCCTTGCCGTCCTCCCAACGTTCAGCACACCTATTACTTCACAAAAGTTTCCCAGAGTCATGGTGATAAGACCATTATAAATTTTAAACTCAATAGCACCTGAATCAGGATTATATCTAAAACTGTTAATGAAACCGGAGGTGAGTTTCTGATACTGAGTAACACGGCTCGTGACGAGTCGTGTCAAACCTGCATTAGCACAAAGATTATAAAACTCATCCTTGATTCCCGCAGCTTCCATGAATTCATCACATGGAAATGTCATCGCCCGTGCTGGACTTGTGTCTTCCAACAACTCCAGGCGCACATGATCCTCATTATAGCTCACCCTAACAGTCGATGGTGAAGCTGCGGCTCTAGTGACTCGATCGGAGTGTGCGGGCCTCCTCTTCTCAAGCCACCCTTTTGCCCTTCCTAACAAACTCATTTCTGAAATTTTTTACAATTTACAAAAACGAGGATTAAAACAAAGTGAGCTAAGGCAAACTACTCAACTCACTTGCCCAAGGCATAAACTTGCATCAAAACTTGGAAAACAACTTTCTACACATGCATGCAAGCTCATCTCTACAGCACCAAGAACTACTAAATACTCACAAATGAGGCCACCAATCAAAAATCTAATTGGAGGGGTGGAGGAGTCACATACCAGTGAGTATTTGCTCAAAATTTCAGCTCAAATGATGGGCTGTAGAGGGAGATCGAAGAATCGCCTCCAAGAACAGCAAGAACAAGACCAGAACTCGGGTTTCTGGAAAAAGAGAGAGAGAGGGGAAGAAGAAGTACCTGGAGGGGGGTCCCGTGGGCCCCAGGCGCCCTGTGGGCGCAACCAGGGGCTGGGCCGCGCCAGCTGGCCGCCTGGGCCACTGGTGGCCCCCCCTGGCTGGCCCCAGGACTTTCCGGGTCTCTCCCGTTGTGGAAATTTTTAATATAATTTCTCTGGAATTTTTCTGAAAACTTCACTGTTGAAATTTTTTCGAAGTTCAAAAAGCTGCGAAACTCTCTGAAAACTTGAAGCAGTTAGTAGTATTGTGAAGCTTCAAAAACATAGATACTTGTTACAGCAAATAGGACAACACTAAAAACAAATGAAAACATAGCAAGCTCAACGTTTTATCCATATAAAACACGTTCACTAGTAAGGTTGATCAAGTCTTACCAACAAACAAGCGATATATAGAGCAAAAAGTCTCACCTCCTACGAAGTAATCACTGAACTTTTACCTTGATGGACATTGTCCCTACCATGATAGTTTTGTATTTGTGAGGCACATGTAGTGGACAGTCCCATTCTCCAATTTTCACGGTCTCGATCTTCTCTATAGAGTTGAGGGCATGCCTCCTGTCGGTCTTCTTCGGAAAATATACCGTGTGTTCTTTATCATTCACATGAAAGGTAACCTTCCCTTTGTTGCAATCAATAATAGCACCTGCGGTGTTAAGGAAAGGTCTACCAAGAATAATGGACATGCTCCCATCCTCGGGCATGTCGTGCACAACAAAATCAGTAAGAATTAAACAATTAGCAACTTCAACTGGAACATCCTCACAAATACCTATCGGAGCAGCGGTTGACTTGTCAGCCATCTGAAGGGAGATATCTGTAGGAATTAGTTTCTCTAAACAAAGCCTCTCGTAAAGAGAGAGAGGCATAACACTCACTCCCGCTCCAAGATCACATAAAGTAGTTTTGACATAATTATTCTTTATGGAGCAAGGAATGGTGGGTATACCTGGATCACCGAGCTTCTCAGGAATCTTTCCACTGAATGAATAGTTAGCAAGCATAGTAGATATTGCATCATTAGGAACTTTTCTTTTGTTAGTGACAATATCTTTCATATATTTTGAGTAAGGGAGTAACTTAATAGCATCAGTCAAAGGAATTTGAAGAAAAAGAGGTTTAATCCATTCACAAAACTTATTGTAATGCTCTTCTTCTTTAGATTTGATGGACTTACCTAGAAAGGGCATGGGTTTCTGTACCCATGGTTCTTTCTCCTTCCCATGTTTTCTTGCGATGAAGTCTTCTTTAGTGTACCTCTTTCATTTTTCAGGTGCTTCTTCTTCTCGAACTTCAGGCGGATCATTCTTCTCATTATCATTACCTTCAGGTTCAGCACCGTCTTCAGTCTCCGCATCGGAAATAGATACACTGTTGGGATCAATAGCTGGCTCTTCATCTGCAATAGGATCATTAGAATTGTCAGTCTCTTTATGTTTCTTCTTCTTATTTGGAGAGACAACAATTTCTTCTTCCTGCATTTGAGAATCTTGCTCGATTCTCTTCGGATGTCCTTCTGGATAAAGAGGATCTTGAGTACTAGTTCCCCCTCGGGTCTTAATCCCAAAAGCCTGCAATTTATCTTGTTTGGCATTGTTAGCAAGCAAATCTCTTTGCACATTAGAAATTTGATCGAGCTGAGTTTGAACCATATGAAAATGCTTCACAAGACATTGAACATCATTAATTGTTCTATCTAAAACACCAAGCAACTTTTTGATAGCAAGGGAATTATCATGCAACTGACTTTCTATCCTCTCATTAAAATGATTCTGTTTCATAATAAAATTATCAAACTCATCTAAACATTGATCAGGAGGTTTACCATGAGGGATGTCACTTGCGTTGAAATCTAAAAGAGAGTGTACCTCTACCATAGGAGGGTGAGTGGTAGGCTCACACAGCTTCTCAATAGGGGGTAGATTCTTCACATCTTCAGCTTTAATACCTTTCTCTTTAATAGACTTCTTTGCTTCTCGCATATCTTCGGGGCTTAGAACAAACATGCCCCTCTTCTTTGGTGGTGGAGGTGGTTCAGGGACGGACCAATCTTCATGGTTTTTGGAAATTCTGCCCATTAAATCTTCCGCGTCGTCCGGTGTTCTTTTCCTGAAAACACAACCAGCACAACTGTCCAGATAGGACCTAGATTCATCAGTTAGACCAGCATAGAATATATCAATTAATTCATTCTTAGGGATTTCATGTCCTGGTCTAGCCCGAATCAAACCGCAGTACCTCCCCCAAGCTTTAGGGAGGGACTCATCCTGCAACTGTTTAAAGTTGTAAATTCTTTGTAAAGCAGCATGTTGCATGTGAGCAGGAAAGTACTTATCAACAAAAGAGTGAGCTAAGTCCTGAGGACTCTTAATGGAACCGCATGGGAGTGAATCATACCATGCTTTAGCACCTTCCTTCAAGGAGAAAGGAAGAAGCTTGGTCACATAAAAGTAGCGTATCTTCTCATCTGTGGTAAACAGGCTACCTAGCTCACCAAGTTTAGTTAGGTGTGCAATAGCATCATCATTTTCTCTGCCATAAAAGGGGTCAGCTTCAACCATAGGTATAAGTGAAAGATCAACAGAGAAATCAAAATCAGGATCATCAATGCATATAGAAGATGTAGCAAACTCAGGATTAGGAACGGTTTTGTTTTTCAAAGAGTGTTTTTCAAATATTTTCTTAATAACTTCAGGGTCAGAGCCGGCAAACTCTGTCAGTTCCCTGCATAAATCTTCATCAAGTATATATTAATCATCATCAAGGAGCCTCTCCTGGTGTTTACTCAAATCAGGATAATCATAAGTTTCACCAATAGGGTAGCGAGCAACATGAAGTTCAATTCCATATTTTTCAGCAGAAGCAGCAATTTGTTTCTCAAGAGCATAACCAAGCGAACTAATATCATCATCAAAAGTAGTAGAAGCATCATCAAGAGTATCAGACATAATAACAGATTCAGTAGGAGCATCATGTGGTGGTGGTGAGGCAAACTTACTCATAACAGAAGGTGAATCAAGCGTAGCACTAGTGCTCAGAGCAGTACCTCTTCTTGTAGTGGATAGTAAGATCGGAACCTTGGGGTCACCTTTCTTACCCATAGTGAATAAAGTGCAGCAGGTAGGATACCTCAAGTAGACTTGTAAATATTGTTATGCTCCCCGGCAACGGCGCCAGAAAACGGTACTTGATAACCCTCAACCGTAAGGGATCGAGATAGTCTTCGCGGGTAAGAATAACCCAATTTATTGATTCGACACACGGGGAGCCAAAGAGTATTTATAAGCTTTAACAGTTGAGTTGTCAATTCAACCGCACCTGAAATATACTAACTTGCAACAAAAGATAAGTGGTAACAGTGATATGATAGTGATGATAGTAATAGTAAAAGTAAACAGCAAAAGTAAATAGCAGTAGTAAATGGCAGAAGTAGCAACTAGTGACAGGCAAGGTTTAAAATACTATAGGCTAGGGAGATGGATGGTTGGGCGCTGCATGGATGAGATAGATTCTAACTTGGGGCACGGCACGCGGAAAAGTAATGATCATCTAGGCAAATATCAAACATTAGGCATGTATCCCGTAGGTAGTTGTACGTGCTTGCAATAAGAACTTGCACAACATCTTTTGTCCTACCATCCCGCTACGAACGAGGCCAAAAGGAACTAATGGATATTAAGGTGCTCCTGTCAAAGAGCACCGGAACAAAGCAATGAACTCAATGGATACATGTAATCCTCAAATTACGGGCCATCCCCTTTGGTGTCCCAAGCTGTCACTTTTGGGATCGCCGGTTCCGAACCGTAACAGGTGCATACAACTCATAGATAGGATCAAGAACACAAATATATTCATGCAAACACATATGGTTCAGATCTGAAATCATGGCACTCGGGCCCTAAGTGTCAAGTATTAAGAATAACAAGTTGTAGCAAAGATGATAAACACCATACTAGATGATAGGCAACATGCCCCCAACAATCTGACGAACTATTACATGATCTAACTCATCCAATCCCTACCATCCCCTTCGCCTACAGCAAGGGAATTACTCACACATGAAGGGGGAAGTCATGGAGGGATGATGGAGTGGTGATGATGATGACGATGGCGACGATCTCCCCTCTCCGGAGGCCAAATCAGCCTCCAGATTAACCCTCCCGAAGAAGAACAGAGGGTGGCGGCGGCTCCGCGACGAAAAAGAGCGAAAGGACTTCCGATCTGGGGTTTCTGCGTCGGGAGGAAAAATACGGGCTAAAGTAGGGCACCAGGGGGTGTGGGCCCCACCCAGGCACCCCCCCCGGCGCGGCCCAGGGGGGGCGCGCCCACAGGGCGCCTGGGCACCCCCTGGCCCCCCTCTGGCCCCACTTCTGGCATTTGGTTTCCTCGGGTGCGTGGAATTTCGTGATTTTTCGTGGATTTTTTTGAGATGCTTAAAAATCCGTTTTCCTGCACACAAATAAACCATACAGGCAGCTCTGCTGAAAACAGCGTCAGTCCGGGTTAGTTTAGTCCAAATCATGCAAGAATGAGGTCAAAACAATATCAAAAGTGTTTGGAAAAGTAGATACGTTTGAGACGTATCACTGCTCTAAGACTCATTACTTCTAAGCCACCCCTGAAAATGTGGGTGGTTAAGAAGAACTAACTTTCTCTTGTAGGGAAAGGTCTCCAGCCTATAATCAAAGGCGTCTGATGCTATTGCTGGGGACCTAAAACACTTGTAGGGCGCAAGATCAAATGCCCAAAATGACTTACTACACATACTATTCATAAATCACTTGCTGAACATCTTATCAGTCCTGACTTACATCTAAAGCTTTCATAATCCACTTATGCATCAAATGTTTATGCTTCACAATGGCTTTTTGTGAAGCCTATCCTCCTAACTGCATTGTAGGGGGAGACACCAAAGTCTTCAGAATGGATTATGGATAGCGGATGCACAAATCATATGACCGGTGATCGAAATCTTCTCATGGACTCAACTTTACGTCCATCCAACAAGAGTCACGTAACATTTGCTGATACTGGTAATAGCAAAGTGTTGGGTCTAGGTAGAGTTGCAATCTCAAGAGATCAGCACATGGATAAAGTCATGCTTGTTGAATCTCTTGGCTTCAACTTAATGTCTGCCTCAATGCTTTGTGACTTAAACATGATTGTGATCTTTGGTAAATTTCGTTGCATTGTACTAATGGAACCTGACAAGTCTTTAGTGTTTGAAGGATACAGAAAAGGTGATCTGTATATGGTAGATTTCTCAACTGGACCGCAGATGGCCGTATGTCTTCTAGCAAAAGCTTCAGAGTGCTGGCTCTGGCATCGGAGGCTAGGACATGCTGGCATGAGGAACTTGCATACACTCGCAAAGAAGAAGCATGTCATAGGCATCGAGGAAGTCAAGTTCAAGATAGATCATCTATGTGGTGCCTGTGAAGCTAGGAAGATGACTAGAGCCAAACACCCCTCGAAGACAATCATGATGACATCCAAACCCTTCGAGCTGCTTCACATGGACTTATTCGGCCCTACTCACTACTCCACATTCTCTACCACAGCCTGTCTCTATGGCTTCGTCATTGTTGATGATTATTCAAGATACACATGGGTGCACATAATACTCTACAAGACTAAAGTGCAAGATGTCTTCAAACGCTTCGCCAACCGTGCCATGAACAACTGTGGCATCAAGATCAAACATATCAGAAGTGACAATGGCACTGAATTCAAGAACACTAGCCTCGATCTTTATCTGGATGAGATGGGAATCACTCATGAATTCTCAGCCCCATATACACCTCAGCAAAATGGGATCGTTGAGCGCAAGAACAGAACTCTAATTGAGATCGCTCGAACGATGCTCGATGAGCACAAAACACAAAGAAGGTTCTGGCCCAAAGCTATTGATACTGCATGCCATATCATCAACCATGTTTATCTTCACAAGCTTCTGAAGATAACATCCTATGAACTTCTCACTGGAAAGAAGCCAAATGTAAGCTACTTCAGAGTATTTGGAGCTAAGTGCTGGATCAAGGATCCTCATCATAAGTCAAAATTTGCACCCAAAGCTCATGAAGGCTTCATGCTCGGATATGGAAAGGACTCACACTCCTACAGAGTCTTCAACATTTTTCTCTATAAAACTGTTGAAACTGTGGATGTGAGGTTTGATGAGACAAATGGATCACAAAGAGAATCCCTACCAAATGTGCTAGATGAAGCTTCACCAAATGAATCTATCAAGCTAATGGGAACTAGTGAGATCATGCCTTCTGAAGCACAACCTGACGAGGAACTCATCATCTCTGCTCCAAATCAACCTGACGACAATGCTCAGCCTGAAGACAATACTCCTGATGAAGACAATGCACATCAAGAGCAAAATCTTCGCCTAGCTCATCCTCGTGTTGCAAATGAAGTACAAGTTGAGAAGATAATTGATAGCGTAAATGCTCCTGGTCCACTCACTCGCTCAAGAGAAACACAACTTGCAAATTTCTGTGGGCACTTTGCTTTTGTCTCAATATCTGAACCCAAGAAAGTTGCTGAAGATTTTATGGAGCCTGAATGGATTCAAGCAATGCAAGAAGAGCTTCAACAGTTTGAGCTGAACAATGTGTGGGAACTTGTCAAGCATCCTGATCCTCGAAATCACAACATAATAGGCACAAAATGGATCTATCGCAACAAGCAAGATGAGCATGGTCAAGTGGTCAGAAACAAAGCTCGTCTCGTTGCTCAAGGATACACTCAAGTAGAAGGGATTGACTTAGATGAAACATTTGCTCCTATGGCTAGGCTTGAAGCTATTCGTATTCTGCCAGCCTATGCAAATCATCACAACATACTTCTATATCAAATGGATGTAAAGAGTGCCTTTCTCAATGGAAGAATTGAAGAAGAAGTGTATGTTGCACAACCACCTGGTTTTGAAGACCCAAAACGTCCTGATATGGTATACAAGCTCAACAAGGCACTGTATGGCCTCAAACAAGCGCCTCGTGCTTGGTATGACACTCTCAAAGACTTCCTGAAGAGCAAAGGCTTCAAACCTGGATCCCTAGATCCCACACTCTTCACGAAGACATATGATGATGAGCTATTTGTCAGCCAAATCTATGTGGATGACATTATCTTCGGCTGCACGGACAAGAAATACAGTGATGAGTTTGGTCACATGATGCAAGAACGATATCAAATGTCTATGATGGGGGAGCTGAAGTTCTTCCTTGGTCTTCAAATTCGTCAGCAAAGCAACGGCATCTTCATATCTCAAGAGAAGTATCTTAAAGACTGCCTGAAGAAGTTTGGAATGCAAGACTGCAAAGGGTACTCGACGCCAATGCCTGCCAAACATCATCTGGGTCCTGACGCCAATCGTAGAGAGTTTGATCAACAGGTATACCGCTCCATGATTGGTTCTTTACTTTACTTATGTGCATCTAGGCTAGATATTATGCTTAGTGTTTGCATGTGTGCTCGATATCAAGTGGCACCAAAGGAGTCGCATCACTTAGCTGTGAAGCGAATACTTTGATATTTGGCTTACACCCCAACACTAGGATTATGGTATCCAAAGGGCTCAAAGTTTAATCTAGTAGGATTTTCAGATGCTGATTATGCTGGTGACAAAGTTGATCGCAAGTCCACATCTCGCACATGTCACTTTCTAGGACGATCACTTGTCTGTTGGTCTTCAAAGAAGCAGAACTGTGTATCACTCTCCACTGCTGAATCTGAATACATTGTTGCTCGATCTTGCTGCGCTCAGCTTCTCTGGATGAAGCAAACACTCAAGAACTATGGAGTCCATCTGAAGCATGTGCCACTCTACTGTGATAATGAAAGCGCCATCAAGATTGCCAACAACCCAGTTCAGCACTCGAAGACAAAGCACATTGAAATTCATCATCACTTTCTCAGAGATCATGTTATGAAGGAAGATATTGACATCATACACGTCAACACTGAAGAGCAACTGGCAGATATCTTCACAAAGCCCTTGGATGAGAAAAGGTTTTGCAAGTTGCGGTGTGAGCTAAATATATTAGAATCCTCAAATGTCCTGTAATCAGGCACACATCCTAACACTTATGCATATTGATGACTTAGATGTGCAACACACGAAGTAAAGTATATCTTCAATCAATGAAGACTTACATTCTAAGTGTGAATACATTAACATGGAATTTGACTTCGGAGTGCCATGATAATTGTGTGCCGTGTCTGGGTCTAATACTTCCTATACGGTGGGTAACGCCACCACCAAATTCTTGTTTTGAAGCTTTTCTTGTGGCGTTACATTTGCAAAGTCTTCTCACTTGGTTTGTCTTCATATAGGAGATATATATATATATATATATATATATATATATATATATATATATATATATATATATATATATATATATATAGAGTTGTGTTCTGTCCTCAACAACATTCACTTATAGCTATGTCTTCGTATTTGAATATTTTGGACTAAGTGAATGTGATCGGACCCTAACCTCTCTATGCTTTCTCATCTCACACTCTGTCTGTCCAAATCATATGCATTCTGTTGAAACAGTGAATATCTTCTCTGCATCCTTGTCAGCAGAAGATATGGAGACAAACTTTAAATCTGATTTTAATGCTCCATCCGTTATGCCTGAAACCCGGAGAAGCCGGAATGACCACTCCGACAGTCATGGTGTACGTGGGATCGTGGGACAACTCCCAATGCTTTACATGACCGCCACATGTCAATCGTACGTGAACCGTCAGGGGCACCTGAGTAATTACGCTGCGCCGTCTCCCATGCCAATAAATGCACGTCCCATCATGGTCAAAAGTTTCTTCTACCATCTCTCCACCTCAACCAACCCTAGCGCCTCCGCTAGCTTTCGATGACGCCGGCGACGAAGCGCTTCGCTGCCGCAACTTTGTCGACGCCGTCCTCACGCCGGCCGCGGACCTCTTCTACTCCGCCGTCGCCGTAGCTGTCCTCCGTCGCCAAGTTAGGGCACGGACGACCAAACTGCTGGGCATCCATCTCCTAGTCCATCTAAGCAGTTCATCGTGTGGTAAATAAAAGTTGATTTTTACCATCTTCTAGATCCATAAAGATTCATCTACTTTACCACAAGAGGTTTCTGCCTACTTAGATATATAGATCTATCCTGTCTACATCTCATATCTTGCCTAGTACATTCACATATGCTTCAACTATAGTTAGATTCGTCACTTGTACTTATTCGTGGATTCGTACAAATGTGGAAACCAACTCCCATGAGTGAATGTCTTCGCACTATGAGGTCAAAGTCCTCAAAATTGTTTTAATCTTCAAAACTTCTGAGAATGCATATGACCTCTTCCCCTTCCCTCGCATCTCTAATGCTGTCACAGGTACATGTCCGTGGGAGAATCCCTTGGTTCTCATAGTCTGCATTCATTTGCACAGTTTTTGCAGCGTCACATTCATTCCCTTGAAGACAGTTCCTGTCTGACCAGCAGACCAAAGCATTTGCCTGTTTTGAAGCCATTCAATTTGAAGCCCTTCAGGTTGAAGCAAATGGCAACTAGCAAGACAATAAGAAAGGGTGACAGACAGTGCCGTGGCAACACCTCCATTGATTTGCCTCCTGATCTCAGTGAGATATACAAGACTGATCCAGAGGAGGATTACATTCAGAGGAAGACACGAATCCAATGGATTCGAAGATACTAGGCTGAACAATGGTTCAAATATAGGTTCGTGACCCAAGAGTATGCCGAGAAAAAACGCCATCAATTATCCTTGGGGAGATATCACTTATAAGAATCTCCCCCCCAAGACTCGTGCTGAAGCCATTGCTCAAGGCTTCTATCCTTGCATGGTTAGAGGGCCTCATCCTGCTGAAGCTGATCCAAGCTCTCTGCTGTGGTGTCGCGACGACAATCTGTTCAAGCGAAATCTTCAATTCGCTAAGAACTCGGCCAAAGAAAACAAGAAGCTGTGGGGATTAGACTTCAATCCTGGCCCCTCTGCGCCTCGCGCTGATGGCACGCACGAAGCTGAACCGAATCTGGTTGGGCCCTTCTACAACCTAGAGGGCCTCATCAGTCACATAAGGGTTCAAGGGGCAGATGTAGATCAGCCTGAAGCAGATGATGACTCTGAAGAAGCACCTGCAACACCGAAGCCCCAGAAGAAGAAATCAAAGGCTTCGAAGACTACTTCTCCAAAGGCTTCTAGAGTGAAGCCTTTGGCCACTGCTCCACCTGCACCAAGTGTGCAATCTGAGGAACACTCTCGAATCTCCAAGAGCAGACAGCCGAAGAGGAAGCCAACACGCAACCCCAGTCCAGCTCTCACTCCTGATGCAGTACTGAAGACTGCCAATGATGCCCTTGATCTTTCAAGTGATGAAGATCTTGGTGATGATGCTCTGGAGCTATTGATCAAGAGCAAGCAAGATGCTGAAATCTTCAATGATTTGCCGCTCTTTGACGTTGAAGTGCTCAATAACTTCATTGATGAATGGTTTGACACTCCCAACCTGAGCTTCGACGATCTTCAACTTCCAGTTGGCCTCAGTGTCTCCTTCCATGGCGCCATTGCTTCTGAGCTGGCTCTGGCTCAGAGAATTGTTGAGCCGAAGCAAAAGATAGACTATGAAAAATCTCAGTTCAAGAAGCATATGGACAAGCTCAGCGTGCAAGAAGTTCAAAACTTCAAGGTTATGACGCAAGAGCTCAAGGAAGCCTTTCGCCAGCGGCGTGAAGAAGCTAAAGGTTCTCGTGAGCACATCAAGGACTTGGCTGCAAAATGCGTTCAAGCATTCAATGAAGCTGAAAAGCGCAAGGCACTTGAGCGTCCTGGCATTGATCCAAGGATGGCTGCCAAGAAGAAGAAGAAGCAACCTGTGCCCGAAGCTGAAGAATCTGGGCAGGCAATGCCTCACATAGTCTTCCCTGCTAGCATGACTGGCACGAAGCCTAAGGCAACTCCAACCGCTTCAAAACTCAAGAAGACTAAGGTGGCTGAAGCTGAAGCTCGCAAGCGTAAGCAAACTACTGATGAAGCTCCACCCACCAAGAAGCGCAAGACCAAGAAGGATAAGGCTGCTTCCAAAGAGCCTATCTTTGTCGAGACAATCTCAGTTGCTCGCCCTGCATCTGCCCAGAGAGAACGAAGACTGACTGTTCATGAGCCTGCTCCCACAGAGGCTGAAGACATTCCAGCTGTTGACCCCACCGCAGCTGAAGACATTGGTCCTCACGACAATGTTGAAGATGATGAAGTCCTTCCTCAGATCGAATACAACATTGACTCTTCGCCTGTTCTCACGAACAGCGAACGCATCAGCATTGGTCGTCCATTGACGCCAATTGCTCAGGATGACTCGTGGGCTGATCACCCACAGGATACACAAGACACTCCCCAGCAAACTCAAGACACCAGTACGGTGCTTGAAGATGAAGACTTTGAGGCCCAACAACCTCCATCTCCTCAGGCGTCGCCAGCTTTTCGCAGGCTTCGCAAAGGACCAAGGCCTCGAGTCACTGCCCCAAGTGCTCCAGAAGGAGTTGAGCAACCATCTGCACCTGATGCTGCTCCTACTAGAAGCCCCTCAGAATCTAAAGCCAAAGCGGCTGAAGATATTCCGGCTGCATCAGCCGAAGAAGAACCACCCCAACAAGAAGAAGAACAACCCCAAGTTGAAGAAGAAAGTACTGCCGCACCCCTGTTCTCGAGGAGAACGTGTCCGACCCTCCAGCTCCTGAAGTGGAGGCAACAAATTCAGAGGCTGCCACCACCAACACTGAAGCCAATGACGTGGTCATGGCTGAAGCTTATGTGGCATCTGAAGATACTGCGGCACCTGAAGTGACTGCGCCTGAAGTAACTGCCCCTGAAGCCAGTGCTGCTCCTGAAGCTAGTGTTGTGCCTGAAGCCAGTGCTGCTCCTGAAGCCAGTGCTGTGCCTGAAGCCAATGCTGCACCTGACGCCAATCTGCAGCTTGAAGACAATGCCTCTGCTCCTGTTCCACCTCCACGGCCCCATACCATTGAGCAAGCATACAACAAGGATGATCAGCTCGTTACTGTCCGGTGGCCCATTCTGATTCCGCCACCTACAACTGAACCGCGTGCTACTGGTCCTCAGTTTGATCATCATGTTGCGCACAGGCCCCATGTTCAGAAGCCTAAGCCAAGACTGCCAAGGCTTCCAGGTATTCCAACCTCTTCAGGGTCATTTAATGCAAATAGCTTCACTGCGCACAACACCTTCTTTGACAGCGCCAAGAACCCATATTCCAAGCCAATAATATCATCAGATAGGTTCTGGAGCCATCAACAGCGCAGCTACTACTCAAGGGTACTCTATGATCAAGGTCGCATTTTCCCTCATATGCTTCTTGACACTGAAGCAATTGCTGGTCTGCCCTGCTTGGAGGAAGCTCTTGACTGCTTCCGTGATGCTGGCCTCCTCAATTTTTTCCTAGATAAAGAGCATTGGAATGAAGAGCTGCTTCTGCAATTCTATGCAACACTCCACATCCGAGGCTACAGCAGGGATCCGAAGACATGGGTCATTCTGTGGATGACAGGCGATGTGCATCATGAAGCCAAAGCCTTTGATCTCATTGAGCTTACTGGCCTGCCCACTCCAGGAGATCTATATGAACCTGGCTGTCAACTGCACACTGAAGCCGTGGAGAGTATCTTCCAGAAGCGTCAGCCCAACATGAGCCAAATGCTCAGCATGATGAAGCCTCTGCCAAGTGATGCTGAATATCCTAAGGAATTCTTTGTTGAAGACCTTGAGTACCTGCCGCACACCATCCATCAAATCATAAGGCGTACTCTATGGCCAATTAAAGGACATTCTTCATCAGCTAAGCTTGAAGGCACTATGAAGACTTTGGTCTTCTATATCTTCAATGGCATCAGCTTCAATGCTCAAGATTTCTTCATCAGGCAAATGGCTATATATGGAGCTGATCTATTTGGACTGAAATTTTATGCCCCTTGGATAATGCGCCTCATCAAGTTGCACTCAGCTGTCACTTATCAGCCCTCTGCTCGCAACCATCAGATTTTCTTGCATGAGGTTTATATGTCAGCTGAAGCCATTTACCAAGAGCCTGCTTAAGAGCCTGTTAGTCTTCACAACGCTGATCATCAAAGCTTCACTCAGCAGATTGAAGGAGTTCCAGCAGTCTCACGCATCTATCCACTGGCTGGCCGTACTCGTCTACCTCGACACGCTGAAACCGAAGCCACTGAAAGCACCATCGCTCAACGGCCTCAGAAGCGATCTCGTGTCTTGAACAACCGAGAGCATCTGGTAGCCCTTCATCAGAAATAGGACAAGCATCATCTCTGGTTAAAGCGTCAGATGCAGAGCCTCTTGGTGGATGTCAATCGCATTCGCAATCTTGCCACCAAGAATTGTTTTGTTGCTCATGAAACATGTCGGAGGTCTTGGAAGAGTTTGACTTTGCTGAGTGCTGAAGCGGATCTTCAAGACGATGGCTTCACTGAGAGATTCAAGTTTGACAACACTCCTCCAAGGACTGCTGTTATGCGTCGAACTCCATCTATTGAAGATTCTGAATACTCCTCCTCCGCTGCAACAACTGACGCCAGGGTGATCGATGATCAGGATGATGCTACTCCACCGCCTCCTACTTCAGCGCGCATCAACACTGCACCAACCACTTCTGCACCGCCAAACGACAACACCGACCCTGCATCCTCTTCTGCTCCAACTGGGAACGAGTAGAGGCTCTATGTATTCAAACCTTTTTGGTCCTTACTGACAAAAGGGGGAGAAGCATATGAGTTGATAGTCTTCAAGCGGGTCCATATGGGCGGGTGCTTTATAATTTGCCTAGTGTTTACAACTCTCGTTTTGCTACATTTGGTTCTTTGAGTTCTAACACTTAAAATGATGGTCGTCTGCTACGTTTTTATGCTACTCTGTAATGCGATGATAAATTCCGCATCTGCTACCTTCTATTCCTCACTTAGTCATTATTGCAGACGTCCATTTTTCATTATGCATGTCATTATCTTCGACATATCAATTATGCATGATGAATTGTCTTCATAAGTTGAAGAGGATCTCCACAAGTACAACCTGCCATGTGCATTTGCATTCAAAGGCAAATCAACTATATGCACATCTTCAGGGGGAGCCTTTTGCTACTTACGAAGACAATACCTTATCCTTTATAATTTCACATATCTTTATCCCCGTTGAAAACTTCAACGAGTTTGTCATCAATCACCAAAAAGGGGGAGATTGTAAGTGCATCTAGTGCCACCCCTAGTGGTTTTGGAGTATTGACGACAAACCTGGTTGAGGGACTAATGTGTTTGTGAGAATTGCAGGATAACACAGGTAGTAGTCCCTCATTGATTCGGTTAACCTACCGGAGATGACCCCTAAAAATGTATGAAGACATTGATATCAGTGGTGGTATATGAAGATAATCATATTGAAGACTATGACATGAGAAGACATTGTGTGAAGACTATGGAGAGCGAAGATGTAGAAGTTTCGTTGTTCCTTTTCTTCTTTGTTGAGTCGTAGGAACCACCGTACTGTTATGTGGGGTCCAAGCGAACTAAGTCAGAGTGACTGAAGTGATGCTCAACCAAATCCTACGTCTTCGAGCGAAGACTATGAGAGCAAATCTTATCCAGAGGCGGATGAGTCAGCTTTACTTGGAGCTCAAGTAAAGTTGCCGTGTGTGTTTGAAATCTGACCATTGGAACACGTGTTAGTTCCTTAGTGACACAGGGTCACTTCGGACAAATCAGGTCGGGTTTCCCAGTGGCTATAAATAGCCCACCCCCTACACCATAAATTGGTGGCTGCTCAGAGTTATTGCACGACTTTTGTCGTTTGAGAGCAACCCACCTCCGAAGCATTTGAGAGAGAAATCCTTGCGAGGACAAAGCCTAAACATCCAGAGCCAAAGAGTGTTAGGCATCACTGAAGTCTTTCTGTCTGTGTGACCTGAAGACTTATTACACTTGAGGACTGTGTTTCCTCCAGCCGATTAGGCGTCGCGTTCTGAGCATCCAAGAGTAATTGTGGATCGCCGGTGAACGAAGTCTGTGAAGGTTTGGAAGTCTACCTTGAAGACTTACCAGAGTGATTGGGCGAGGACTAGGTGTCCTTAGCTCAAGGGGAACAAGGTGAAGACGCGGTCTTCTGAGTTAAATCTCAGCCTCCCTAACCAGACGTACAGTTGTCACAGCAACTGGAACTGGTCTAACAAATCACTGTCTTCCCCGAGCTACTGGTTCTATCCTTTCCTTCCGTTTACTTACTGCTCTATGTTGTGAAGACATTGCATGTTTGCTTTATTTGATTGTCTTCACTGAGTATCTACTTGTTGTGATTGGCTTCATTCCTTCTCCATTTATGATCACTACTGCCTAGTTGCTATTAGTCTTCATGCTTTCACCTCTTTGAATACATGACTATGGCTTATCTAGTGTAGTCCACTTTCTGCTGCATACGAATAGGCTTGAGCTTATTGTTTGTCTTCGAAACTACCATGTTTTGAAGCATTTCATAAAAATCGCCTATTCACCCCCCTCTAGTCGATATACTGCACTTTCACTATCCATGCTTGTTTCATTTATTTTCTTAGTCATTTTCTTTTGTGTTAGAAAAACCTTAAGAAAAAAAAATAGTTGTAGCTATTAGCTAGTTTACTTTCCATGCCTGTAGTAGTAGTAGTAATTAAAAGAAAACCCAAGAAGATTTCTCATTCTTCTTTTGCTTGTTGGGAGCTTTCCCGTGTAAATAGTTTCTTTTCTTTTCCTTGGGGGTCAAGAGGAGAAGACCATGATGAAAATGTTTAGTGGCTCTTATGTGCATTACTGTTGATTTAACCAAGAGCCATATTACTTTGTCTTCTCCCTTGTATTAATGCTTGTAGATTCTAGCTTAGTCCAATGCACGTGCACTATTATTATTATCCACACCGTGCGAGTGAAAGGCAATAATGATGATATATGATGAATTGATTGAGATGAGAAAAGCCGGCATGAACTCGACCTCTCTTGTTTTTGTAAATATGATTGTTCATCATTCCTGATGCAGCCTATTATGAATGAAACATGCTTGCCATGACAATCAGAGATCATAGCTGCTCATGCCATGCTTAATTAGATAGGAGATAATAATGGTTTACCTTGCGTGCCAACATGATATTAAAATGGTTGTGATGAGGTATGATAGGGTGGTATCCTCCTTTGAACGATTCAAGTGGTTTGACTTGGCACATGTTCACGCATGTAGTTGAAACAAAATCAACATAGCCTCCATTATATTTATGTTCACATTGATTTATATCCTACTCATGCTTGCATTCATTGTTGATTAATTTTAATGCATGTTCATGACTGTTGTCGCTCTCTAGCTGGTCGCTTCCCAGTCTCTTTCTAGCCTTCACTTGTACTAAGCGGGAATACTGCTTGTGCATCCACTTCCATGAACCCCAAAGTTGTTCCATATGAGTCCACCATACCTTCCTATATGCGGTATCTATCTGCCGTTTGAAGTAAATTTGTATGTGCCAAACTCCAAACCTTCAAATGAAATTATGTTTTGTATGCTCGAACAACTCATGTATCAACTAGGTTGTCTATATGTTCCATGCTAGGTGGGTTATTCTCACGATGAGTGGACTCTGCTCATCATTCATGAGAAAATGGCTGGTAGCCGGGATGCCCAGTCCCATGCTCAAATCATAATAATTAAACAAAACTCCCCCAGGGCTGTTGTTGGTATGGACGGTACCCGTTGTTTTGGGCCAGCCGTGGAATGTGCTTGTTGATATGAGTAGACATGAGACCAGAAAGTTATTGTGAATGTGGTGAGTTCATGATCTTTGCTGAAAACTTGAATGTTGGCTTTACATATTTGCAACAACAAGAGCAAATTGAGTTTGTCAAAGTTTTTCTTTATCACTTTCTGTTTATCAACTGAATTGCTTGAGGACAAGCAAATGTTTAAGCTTGGAGGAGTTTATACGTCTCCAACGTATCTACTTTTCCAAACACTTTTGCTCTTGTTTTGGACTCTAACTTGCATGATTTGAATGGAACTAACCCGGACTAACGCCGTTTTCAGCAGAACTACCATGGTGTTATTTTTGTGCAGAAATAATAGTTCTCGGAATGACCTGAAAATCAACGGAGATTTATTTTGGAATATATACAAAATATTTGCGGAAAGAACCAGACCAGGGGACCCACACCCTGTCCACGAGGGTGGGGGGGTGCGCCCCCTACCTCGTGGCCCCCCTGAGGCTCCACCGACCTCAGCTCCGACTCCATATATTCACTTTCGGGGAGAAAAAATCAGAGAGAAGGATTCATCGTGTTTTCCGATACGGAGCCGCCGCCAAGCCCTAATCTCTATCGGGAGGGCTGATCTGGAGTCCGTTTGGGGCTCCAGAGAGTGGAGATCGTCGCTGTCGCCATCATCAACCTTCCTCCATCATCAATTCCATGATGCTCACCGTCGTGCGTGAGTAATCCCATCGTAGGCTTGCTGGACGGTGATGGGTTGGATGAGATTTACCATGTAATCGAGTTAGTTTTGTTAGGGTTTGATCCCTAGTATCCAATATGGTCTAAGATTGATGTTGCTATGACTTTGCCATGCTTAATACTTGTCACTAGGGCCCGAGTGCCATGATTTCAGATCAGAACCTATTATGTTTTCATGAATATATGTGTGTTCTTGATCCTATCTTGCAAGTCAATAGTCACCTACTATGTGTCATGATCCGGCAACCCCGAAGTGACAATAATCGGCACCACTCCTGGTGATGACTGTAGTTTGAGGAGTTCATGTACTGTGTGTTAATGCTTTGGTCCAGTACTCTATTAAAAGGAGGCCTTAATATCCCTTAGTTCTAATAGGACCCCGCTGCCACGGGAGGGTAGGACAAAAGATGTCATGCAAGTTCTTTCCCATAAGCACGTATGACTATATTCAGAATACATGCCTACATTACATTGATGAACTGGAGCTAGTTCTGTGTCACCCTATGTTATAACTATTACATGAGGAATCGCATCCGACATAATTATCCATCACTGATCCAATGCCTGCGAGCTTTTCACATATTGTTTGTTGCTTAGTTATTTTACCACTCCTAGTGATACAATCACTACAAAAACTGCTATCGTTACTTTGCCACTGTTACCGTTACTTCCATATTAGTTTGCTACTAAATACTTTGCTACAGATATTAAGTCTTGCAGGTGTGGTTGAATTGACAACTCAACTACTAATACTTGAGAGTATTCTTTGGCTCCCCTTGTGTCGAATCAATAAATTTGGGTTGCATACTCTACCCTCGAAAACTGTTGCGACCCCCTACACTTGTGGGTTATCACACACCTAGTTAGGCGATCAGATATTCGGCCGCTTTGGGTTGTTTCTGCTGCCGGCAAACATCATCCCACTTAACATCAATTCTGCCAGGAGTTAGATTTTGCAATGGATGCAGCAGTGTAGTGCTGACGATGTTTCGAGTGACTGGAAGTTACCCACTCTTGATGAAGAGTTGACATTGTCTTCCACCTTAGTAAAAAGGGTCACTAAGGTGGAAACTAAGATGTACAAATGCACCTCCGCGGTGGAGGTGGTGTATATTAAAAAGAGGCTCGAAGAAGACAAGGCGGCCCGAGCCGCGGTAGCGGCGAAGTCTGTGAAGGCAGCAAAGGGAAGGGGAAAGGCTGGAGATGAGAGCTCGTCCCACGGCAAGGGTGGGACGCAAGTCTCAGAAGAGGTTGCAGGGGAAGAGTCTGCCGAGGGAGAGCCTGCTGGGGACGGGCTTTCCGGGATCGAGGCTTGGTATATTGCGGCAACAAAGTCCTTAGAGGAAGAAGGGGTTGGGGAAGTGGAGGTACCTAATGAGGCATGGGTCGCAGAAGGCCCCCAAGCCCCTGAGCCGATCTTGGACCCGCTTCCCCGCAAGCGGGCAGCCAATCGAGGAGTGGTAGCCCTAGATCCTACGTTAGCCGCAAGGAGGGCATGGGGGACCGTCGCCAAAGTCAGCGTCTACAAGGCCGTGTGTCGTTATTCTCCTTGGCTCTCTGGGGCTGGGGCCCCTCCCGCCAAGCAATTGGTAACCTTGGGCGCGACTCTGGGACCCAGTCGAGTTCGAGATCTTCGCAGAGCTCATCTTCATTAGAGCCTCCTATGCCCTGGCAAGGCTCGAGGTTGCCGGGAAGCTTCGTTCCCTCATCCTAGAATAGGAGGAGGCCCCCCACGCCGCCCTTGGAGTTCGAACTAAACTCCCTACTCATTGATGAAGTGTAAGAGAAATTGCCACCTCCTTCTCTTCCTTCATTGTCTCTTCTTTAATATGCTTGCTTTCATTTACTGACTGATCTGGCTCGCTGGTTGCCATCAGGGAGGACAAGGAGGAGGAGACTCTCATCCACCGGTCCAAGTGACTGAAGCGCGTGGAGAAATTGACAAGGTGGTGGAGACACGCCCGGCATGGGGCAAGACGAGCGCCCTGATGCCAAGCCCCCAGCTCAGCCCTTGGCCCTGAAAGCGCGGAGGAGATTCCACCTGCTGGCGATGGTGGTGAAGAGCTCTCTCTTGTGGAGGCCGCAGGGGGAGAGGGGACCATTCAAGACGAGCCCCTTCAAGAGGGGACCATCTACCTGATACTGGAGCCGATGGATCTCCGCCAACGGCCCCCGCAGAAGAGCCCCCTCGGGGTGGCACCGTGGTTTTCGAGGGAGGAGACAACAATCCCAGCTCGGCAGCCGACATTGCCGGGGAAGTTGAAACCTATACCCAGCGACTCTCTCTAGGTAACTTATCAGTTTTTCTCGTCAGGCTTTTTCTGACCAGTTTGCTTCTCACCTTTGTCTCCGTATTCTCGCTATTGATCGATGGATCTGCTCGCAGCTCCTTCAAGTGAAGAGCGAGATTTGCTGGAGGAGGTGGCGGACATAGGGAAAGATGCAATTGAGGAGGCCGCCAAGATTGCTGCCATAGAGGGGCATGGGAAAACTTCCGAGGGTGCCCTGGGTCCCCTAAAGTAGCCTGAGGAAATCTCTGGCAGCGCGCTTGGATTAGGGGTCGTGGTCGAGGATAAGATACCCTCCAAACCGTGGGCCCCTCTCCTCATTTGGAACCTCGGCGGGGGTCCCGCCACCCTCTTCAAATAGCCTGGCATTAGTGTTGGCGCAACCCGGACTTGGAGCCCCGGCCCATCAATGGCGATGAGCATGGAACTTGATGAAGAGCTCCAACGTATACTGATGTCGTTGCACCAGGGAGTCGAAGAGGCACATGACTCTTCCGTCGTCGCCATGGACTTGTCCTTCATGGAATTTGTGGAAGTGGGCGTCAAAGAGATATAGGAGAGGCACAGCCGGAAGTGGAAGGAGCTCAAGGACTAGCGCGAGTCCGCCAACAAGGTGGACCAGAAGCTGAAGGACAAGGGAACAGAGCTTTGCGATTGGAACACCAAGCAGTTTTGGGCCATCTGGAGGTAGTAGGAAACGATCTCGATGGCAGAGGAGGATGTCATTGCTCGGGAGATGCGCTTGGAGGACCGCAGGGCACTTCTGGATACTAGGGAGCAGGAGATTTCTCTCCAGGAGGATAGGCTCGAGGCTACTCTTTGAGCCAAAGATGATGATCTGGAGGCCCTTGTGCAACAACGAACTAAGGAACTAAAGGACAAGCACAAAGCTGCCCTGGACGCCCTTACTACTAACTCCGCTGCCTAGTTGGAGAAACTCGCTGGTGACCATGCCGCTAGATCTTCCGCCAAGTCCGTCCTCGACCAACAGGTGGCTAAACTGACCGAGGATCTTGCCCAGAGCGCACAGGCTGTAGATGCCCTCAAGGAGGAGGCGCGAAAAGCAGAGGACGTGTGATCACAACTCCCTTCCAATGGTCAAGAACTCCAGGCCGCGATCGGCATTATTGAGGACCTGAAGACCAGAGTCAGCACCTTGGAAAGCTTGGCAGAATCCAACGAGGCCCATGTGTAGCAGCTGACAAAAGAGCTGGACACTACCAAACGCCTGCAGAAGGATGTTGGGGACACGCTAGCAATCAGTCTGAGCAGGTCGACCTCTGGACCAAGAGCTTGATTGATACTGCTCAGCGTCTCGGCGCCCAGGCCGCAGATATGGGCATGGATGGGCCCATCTTCTCGTCCAGCAAGCAGGAGGTCCCCAACGTCAAGCTAAGGATCTTCTTTGACGAACTAGTTGACAAGTTGAAGGCACACGAAGAGGGGAGGGCCAGACGCTTCGCAACTGAGTCCCGGAAGCTTGCCCACAATGCCCTCTTCATGGTCGTGAGCCATCTAGCCTACCGCCACCCAGATCTCGACCTTAATGACGGCGTTAGGAAACCGCCGCTGGATGCAGACGTCTCAGCTGCTGAGAAGAAGGCCTCCCCCCTTGCTAACAAGGTTCTTGATGTCGCCGCCACTTCACGAAGCTGCCAAGCCCAGCGCTGAACCATTCTTGCCACCGTGTTGGCCTGTAACCAAAACAATGACGTACATCGAGTGTTTAGGTGTCGCTCAGTTTATGCCGTATGTGGTGCTTGAAACTTTTGCTTAATCTAAATTGCGTGTTTATCCCTTTTGAGTTTTATCTATGCAGTGTTCATACAATAGGTCTCTATGGATGTTCGAGTTGACTGCCGGTATCATATTGCCGCAATGGTCATAAGGGGCTGGCCCTTAAGAGTTATTTTGGCATCGATGCGTCCCGACGGGCTTTTCTTCTGTAGTTTCCAACGCAGCCACCCATCGATGCATCCCGACGGGCTTTTCTCCGAATTCATCTATTCCTTTCCCAGCAGCGACTGGTCGCATGGCTCGTATGTTCCGAGAAGGACCGCATTGCTTGTACATCAACCTCTAGGCCCCGACACGAATCGGCTAGAAGTAGATGCACCTTAGGACGGCAAGACGCGATGTTAGGTACGGTTGGTTTCTCTCTCTTCCTCTCCGCACATCTTCACCAATCCAACGGCAGAGGGCACAGAGAGCCAAGCATGTGCGGGCGGCCTTGCCGGTGCATACTTGCAGGCGTGTCCATCACCGGACTTGCGCTGGCGATTTTACCCAGGATTTCCCTAAGGAGGGTAAATGCTAAACCTAGCATCGGGCGGGCTCGTCGACGTTGATGATGCTAAAACCCATAGTAGCATGATTGTCAAAGAGTGAGAGTGGTGGAGAGAGAAAACCTAGTACCTTCGCACATCGTGCCTCCCTCCTGAACGGGATTCATAGGGTACTTCTGTCACCTGGCCCACTCGGGATTGGATTGTTTCCCTTGTCGCTAGTCTCCTTCATCGTTGTGACCACGGCTAGCGGAGATGGGAGAGAACGAGCGAGACTGGCATAGGAGCAATGCCGATATTTCTTCCTATCTCAACCATCCTCTTGGGCGCCTCGCGGGGCGATGTCTTTGGTGAATACGATGCACTGCTTACGCCTTGGGGTTCACGCAATTGACCCCCCTACCTGGCGCACCAAAGATGTCGTGGGAAACCACGACCACCTATGGGATAGGAGTCCCTTTTTGGTTCGGCGGGGGGATGGGCATGTTGCACAAGGAACGGAGGGGCGTGGTGCAGCACGACAGAGATCACACAGGCAATTTTACCCAGGTTCGGGCCGCCGTGAGGCGTAAAATTCTACTCCTGCTTTGGTGGATTGATGGTGGAATGTGGAAAAGAGCACGAAGCTCCCGCCTGGCGGGGTTGCCTAGGGAACAGAGTCGCTACGCGCATATGAGTGTGTGGGTTCCAAATGGCCGAATCCTATCTACCGTTTCCATGAGCCCCCCTTTATAGGTTAAGGGTCACAAAAGTGCCAAATTAGTCTTTCTATACCGATTAGATAGCGAACAGTGCTATCATACCTAACTCTACAGGCTGACAGAGCGCATTAAATTTGCCGCTCAATGTCACATCATGGCTCGCCCGGCAGGCCTTGCCGGGCTATTTTGCCCGCTTCGCACATGCTTGCTAGATACGTCTCAGGACGGGTGTCATTTGGAGGTTCTTTCTATAGGAAGTGGATGGCATGTGGCAGGGGGCTGCCACTGAGCCACTTAGGAGCTTGACACCGCACTAATCAACGACGGGCGTCGTTGTGAGGTGGTGGTTTGCCTCCGTGAGCCCCGGCAGGCCTACCGGGGCGATCTCAGAGACTTGCTTCCAGGTGACCCAAACCTTGACGAGCTCGCCTGCCCGGCAAGGGAGGCCTTTTCTCTTGTGGCATCTTGCTCCTTCGGCTTATCTTGGTTGTCTTGATCTCCTGGACCAGCTCTCTTATTCTCAAAGATCCGATCCTTCCTTGTCTTGATCTCATCTTGGTGTTGTAAGCTTGTCCTTGGGCCTGTTGGCTTGTCGTCCGGGCACGAGTCAGGGGATAACATACACCCCTGTTTGTGTACCCGACACCATAGATAGGCTTTTTTCCACTGGTGTGTTATATATGCTTAGTTTTCTCAACTTCATGATGGGAGTAAATGGATGCCCCATGTGAGACCTATGATTAAGTGAGATACCAAAGGGATAAGAAGTTCTTCATAGATCTGCCGAATGACTTCCTCACTAGGACGGTATGTGTTAGTTGAACATGTTTTGACTGAGTTTCATGGAATGTGTACTATTGTTCCCAAAATTGTCTAACTTGCTAGCTACTTCTTTCTTTCAATATTTCTCAGATAATCCCTTGCAGGGCAAGGCATGACTTCTTAGAGAAGTTTAGAGTTCCAATTGATGCCACCATCACATTCCAGTGCACCCTCATGAAGATGCTAACGGCCCAACAATTCAATTGTCTTGTCATCAACGAGGCAAACCGCACTTATTATGGTTGCCCTGGTTGGAAAGCCCTTGTATTTTCCTACGAGACGGAAGATGGGGAGAGAGCCACATTCTACCTGGACTACTACAAGATCATGGTCTACTACAAGCCTGCTGGCAGTGATGATGGTCCACTTACTCCAGACAATGACCCTGACTCCGCCCACCAAAAAATCCTAGTTAGCTAGTTGGCATGCAAGGAAGATCTTGTGTTATTATGACCTCTATTTATTTGAACTTGTACATTCATAAGTATGTTACTTTGCCTACTTTGTTGAACTATATCAATAAGGCATTGTTGACTTTAAATGTTGTCATTGGGTCTATTTATAGTTGATTTATTGACTGTTCTTAAACTTGATTATGTTGTCATTTTGGTTGAGATCGCTGTTGTACAACTTTTATTTATAATCTAGAAATCAAACTACTGGCATCACGAAAAGGGGGAACAACACAACTTATGACTAATACTTCTGTCATTGACCACGCGACACGCCATTACCATCCAAAATACTGCTCGCGTAGGTGGCAACACGAGCGCTAATTTTTAACACTGACGCCATATTAGTGGCGTCGGGTGTCTGCGCCACGAAGGCTATTTTTTGGCACGCCATAGCTAGGCTTTTCTGCACTAGTGCCTTGGAGTTGATGAGCAACTAAATGTGTGGAGCAAATCCACATGATATCTTCTGGTTTGCTGCGGTCCTCTTGATTGTCTAAACTATAGGGCTCATGGCTTTGAATTTCTGCGGTATGTCAAACAAATGTAGCAAGTTGATGGAGTGGCCACGAATCATCTTGTCATCTTTAGATTTGGGAAAAAGAGCGTGCCTCAAGATTGTGTTGGTAGTGACCAGACAAGCAAGCAAATGCTTTACAAAGCCAAGCTTACGAGTCTCGACATCTTTGGCCGTAATTTTCTTGTACATGTTAGCCATGGAGTTGTGATCCATCTTGGGCTTCCCATGTATATCAATATGATCATCCTCCTCCTTTGGAGCACCAAGAAGATCAGCTCAGTTTGTGATGGTTGACTAGTATATGGATCCCTGAGTCATCCATATGATTCTTCCATCTGGATAGAAATGTGATGTTGAATATAATTCCGTGATCATCTCATCATTCCATTTTGTGAGATTCTTTCCAACAATTGCATCAACTCCTGCAAGTCTGAAGCTCTCATGAACATGGGTGAACTAATCCTCGTTAGCATCAATGTACTTCTAGTCCACCCAATTCATGTCACTGACAATGGGCTTCTTGTCAAGCAGCACAGTCTCATAGAAATCCTATTCCCCGGTGGTGTGGAAACAATAATCACATGCAGTCCTCCTCCTGACAGAATATGGGTCAGTCATCTTCCACTTGCTCAAACATCTGTCCTTCCTGAGCATCATGTTCTCTGCAACTGGATGAGAGTTGTCATGGTCTGGAATCTTTGGCTTTAGCTTTTTGAGCACTGGAGGCTCATCATCAATCTCAGCTTCGGGCATTGGCGCCTTGTTCCTCTCATTTGCAGGTATATTCCTGGTAGATCTCTTTGTCTTGGATGCAGGAGCCTTGGGCTTGGACTTTGATGGGACAACAATTCTCATAGCATGTGACATAAGCTTTTGAGTCTTGGCTGGAGGTGCATCAGCAGTTGGTTCCTCCTCCTCCTCATCATCACCATCATCATCTACAACCATGGAGGGTTTGCCAATGACAAAAATAAGTCTTTCTAGCCATTTTATTCTTCTTCCCTGCAGCAGCCTCTGCATCACTTGGCTCCTCAAGTGTAAATATCATGGTTTCTTTGGAAGTTGTTGATTTATCTGCCGTGGATATTGGGACCTTCCTCATTGCAATTTTGTCCTTGACAGAAGGTCTAGAACTGGCTCATGTGCCATACTCCGTTGCAAATACCTTCCTCTTCTTGGATGTGACCTCACTAGCCACAAAATACTCGTCCTCATCATCTGAGGTGTTGGAAATATGCCCTAGAGGCAATAATAAATCGGTTATTATCATATTTCTTTGTTCATGATAAATGTTTCTTATTCATGGTAGAATTGTATTGACCGGAGACTTAAATACATGTGTCGATACATGTCGGTGCAACAAACCTTGATGTATGTTGCCCAGACTATACACAGGCACGAGAGCAAGATTGCAGCCTCCAAGACCACAACAACCAAGAAGAGGTTAGCCCTTTGAGAAATCAAGGGGCGGATCAAGAAGACCGAGTCAAGAGAAATGAGTAAGATATCACCAAGGAAAAACCTCCCTTGCCGGGTAGGTAAGCCGGGCAAGGTCGAGGTTGTCCCGAAGACAAGTCCCAAGACTACCCTGGCAGGCCTGCCGGGGACGCGAAAAGCGAGTTACCCCGCCAAGGCTCCACCTCTCCACCTCACAGCAAGTCAAGTCATCAATTGGTGCGGTGTCAAGCCCTCAAGTGACTAAATGGTCATGATTCGATACATGACAACAATTTTCTATGGAAAGAACCTCCAAATGACACCCGTCCAGCGATGTGTCATGCAGGCAGGCGAGAAGGTGGCAGATCGGCCCAGTAAGGCTTGTCGGGCTACGCCACAATGTGATACTAAGAAGCACATTTAATGCGCCTTGTCCTATCTGCAAAGTTAGGTATGATAGCACTGTTTGCTATCTAATGAGTACACAATGACTGATTTGCCATTTGTGTTGACCCCTTGATTTATAAAAGGAGTGCTGTGGCAACTTTAGAGAGGATTCAGACCATTGTACACTCATTCGTGTGTACTTGCTCTCACCCTAAGGCAACCTTGCCAGGATAGAGGACTACGTCTCCACCACGGTCCCCCCATCAATCCACCAAAAGTAGGAGTAGGGTTTTCCACCTCGCGGCTGCTCGAACCTGGGTAAAACTGCCCATGTGATCACCGTCGTGCTGTTCTGCACCCTCCACTCTTTGTGCAATGTGCTCTTCCACCCTGCTGAACCACAGGTGGTTGTGTTGTTCAACGACATCTTTGGTGCGCCAGGTAGGGGGAAGCACTTGCCCGAACCACAGAGTGTACGCAGCGCGTCATCTTCATTATTGTTTTCTTAATCGACGGCTTCACCATCCATGGCGCCCAAGAACAAACCCGGTGCTACAATAGACCCGTCCACCTCAAAAGCCCCTCCGCACGCGGCCGCCGAGGCTGCGGGGGCTACTGAGATGCACGAGGATGTGGACGCTGTGGGGGACGTGGCCGGCGTGGACGCCGTCGTCACCACCTCCCCTACGGCCGAAGCGGGAGTAGGAGGCACCGGGGAAGGACATCCCCACAACATCTCATCGGCTATGCTCCGCAGAGTGCGAATGGAGAGATTATCCTATCTCCACCTCTGCATCACATCGAAGGACATAGCCGCAGCGGCGACGCTCGCTCTGGGGCGAAATGCAACCCTTTGACTGCCCCTGCTGCGGGTGCAACCGCAGGGCATGCACCTCTCCCAAGACGAGCCGACCGAGCCAATGCGCCAAACTGAGCCGTCGATCCCCAAGCACATCGGCCTCGTCACCACGCCACCTTGGTGAATGGCTCACGACGGAGAGAGTACGGCGCTGCCATTGCCGGCACCGTCAGAAGGCGACGTTGCAGTCTACATCGTGATCCATGCCTAGCACTGCTTCGGAGGCCATGGCGCAGGCCCAACTACTGTTGAGATTTCCGCCGGCGCGCGATCAAATGGATGAGCGAAGAGCCACCATTCAGATCCTGGTTGGTTTTGCCGAGGCGGGAGGATCACAGCAAGCGGGCCCATCACGGCTGTCGGCGTTCTGGGAACTAGGGTACCCAGACTTGCGTGCATGCGGCCCGCGACATGGCTCCTTTCTATGACTGGTACGGCCCACCTTCAGCATTGACACTCAAGACCCTCGTGAGAGGCCAAGCCTCGCGGGGCGGACGACACCAAGACCTCCGGAAGGGACATCCTCGTCTGGCTGTCTCCTGAGGAGCGGAGAACTCTATGCAACCCCCCACTTTGCGAGGTTTGCATGACGCAAGCCATGACGACCAAGACCAGGCGGGCACCAGCGGGCGTAGTACAATAGTTTCCTCTTTGGTGCTACGGAAGCGGGCTCAGACGTGGAGTCCCGAGGAATTTGCCAAAGGTTTCCATTCCAGTGCAAAAAGACCAAGACCGCCAGGACGGTAGGACAGAGGTCATCACCGAGCCCACCATGGCGTCAGGATCAGAGGCTTTGCAGGCGAAGACCACCTTTAGTCAGGATAAGATGTACTGGTTGTCTCCCTTCAAAATTGGTCGTTGTGGGATCCCTTCCCGCCAACATTTCCGGGGAAAGGGACCAAGGCCACTATATAAGTAGGATAGCCACCACCATAGAGAGGGACAAATCGATCGGTCGGAGAACAGATCACTCAGACCTTTCGCTCCACCGCAAGCCAAGAACACACCTCCGGAGGTTGTTTGCCCATTGTACTAGTCCATCCACGGCCCATCTCGAGGCTAATCCACCACACTGCTGGAGTAGGGCCAGTCACCGATAGGTGGCCTGAACCAGGATAAACTGCCTTGTTTCTCTTTTACATTCCTGTTCATCGTGCTAGTTCGTGAGATGGCGAGTACGCAGATAGGCGAGGTTGAGTTCTTCGCACGCACCCTAGAGTTTGAACCTAGTAGGGTTTTGTGGAGCCCTGAATCCGACATTTGGCACGCCGGGTAGGGGTGCATCGAAGCCCCTCTTCATCCGTTCAGTTCATCGTCATCTCACCGCCCCATGTCCAATGCTCGCCGCGTCCGTACAGAGCGTCGGACCGCTCTCGCCGCTCGCGTGGCCCAGATGGCACCTCCAGCCGACGGCATCCCCCGTCGCTCTCCGTCACCAGCGCCAAACGCTGCCACCGGCCCCGCTGCCCACGAGCAGAAGGATTTGTCGCTCTCGCTCTCCACGCGGTGTGACGGTCGCATGCAACCCCGTCACTAAGTCCAGAGGCTGCTTCGTGCTCCCACGCCCGTCGCAGGCCGGCGAACTCGCAGGCCATGCTGCTCATGGCGCGTGAGATCATGCGCTACCACCAGGCCGACGACCTCTACAAAGACTGGCAGGACCGCATCGCCGAGCTCGTCAATGCCGCGGGGTAAGCTCCAGTATCGTCCCGATCGCTGCCTCTTCCACAACCCCTGGCAGGCAACGAGGCTCGCGACGCACCCCCTCCACCGCTCCGGAGAGATGTCATCCCCGAGCCAAGGCGAGAGGTCCCCCAGTGTGACCAGCAACGTAGAGTGGCCGCGCGTGATGAAGAAAGCTGTCAAGTGGTGCAGCGACCTCAAGGCGAGGCACGCGTGCTTCCTGCTACACTTCGCCAAGGCCGTGAGCCTCCCCATGCGGTGGCGCGCGAACACCCAAACCAGGCTCCACCTCAGCAACGTGCACTAGTCAGCATGGCGGGCAGTCGAGCTTTCACCCCGGAGCTCCGCCATGTCATCTGGCCCGGCAAATTCAAGCCAGATCTACCCCCGTGCTATGATGGAACACCCGACCCTGCAGAGTTCCTGCAGCTCTACGAGTTGAGCATTAAAGTAGTCAGCGGCGACAAGAAGGTCATGGCCAACTGGTTCCCCATGGCTCTCAAAGACAACGCTTGTTCGTGGCTCCTGAACCTCTCGAAGGAGTCGATCTCCTCCTGGGGTGAGCTCCGTGAATGCTTCATTTCCAACTTTGAAGGGACTCGTGACCGCGCCCTGGTGGTGGGCGACATGCGATGAAACAAGCAGCAGCCAAGAGAGACCCTGCGCAAGTACATACAATGCTTCACCAACATTCGAATGCAGATCCCCAAGGTATCCAATGAAGCCATCATCTCGGTGTTCACTGATGGCGTCCGAGACGTCAGGATGAAGGAGGAGCTCGCCATTATGGAGGAACTCTGCTCGGCTCTGGAGATGTTCAAGCTGGCATTCAAGTGCGCAAAGGCAGAAGAGGGTCGCCACTCGCTTGTCGAGCTTCCCGAGGTTGACCCAGAAGACAAGAAGGCCAAGACCAAGGAAGCCGAGCGCAAGGGAACAACAGTACTTGCGGCTGAGCCTGAGATGAAACGTGGGTGTGATTACCCTGATTCCTCTAAGGGCAGCCGCCCATTCTACATCTTCCACAATGTATACAACCACAACACCAACGACTGTCAGGAACTCAGGGCCACCCGCGACAGATGCCTCGGACGCCGCCCAGAGCGCAGTGAACAAGGCTACAGTCGCGGAGGTGGCCGTGGAGGAGGACGCTGGGAGAATCGTGACTCTCGTCAAGGATCACTGGTAGGGACAACCTCGTGAGGATCTCTTTAGGGACCAGCAATGCGAAGATCGCCCCCGAGACAACGCAGCCCTTCCTCCGCTGCCTCCACCGCCAAGAAGGAACGACGCCCGCCACCAAGATGAAGGGGCTGGGGGCTTTCAGGAGCCGCGCGCCATGGCATTGATCCTAGGAGGCGCTCAGACCCTAGCATCTCATCGCGTCTTCAGGCAGTTCACCCGAGAGCAACATGCTCATCACCAAGACTCTCATCGACGGCAGAGCAGGGTTCAACGTCCTCTCCAATGAGACCTTCCACACGCTCCAAGTGCCATACGACCAGCTCGAGCCCACCAAGCTTTTATCCAGAGTGACCGACGGCTCTACAATACCAATAGGGCAGGTCCGCCTTCCTGTCACCTTTGGCGATCGCAAGAACTAATGCACGGAGCTCATCGACTTCAACGTGGCCCACATCCGGCTCCCGTACTACGCCATCCTCAGCTACCCAGCCTTGGCCAAGTTCATGGCAGCGACTCACCACGGCTACAACATCCTCAAGATGCCGGGAAGCGGCGGCATCATTGTGGTTTCCTGTAATGAGAAGGACGCGGTGTGCGCTCTCGAACGCGCCTACCAAGCTGCAGCAGTGGAGAACTCCAATGCTGAGGGCCTTGCCTACCGCCCTAAAGCCGTCCTGAAGAATAAGAAGTAGCTACTCGCCCTGAAGTCACACGAGGAAGCAACACCCGATGGTCGCACCTCAGGATCTGCGCCCATAAACGGGGCGCCTTCTCCCCTCGCATAGGAAGGCGCACCCGGTGCCCCTCCCAGGCTAGGCTCGGGGGCTCTCCTCTGGAGGGCCTCTGACCTAGCCGACGCCACAAGGGAGGCGCTCGGGCACCATCTAGAGGCGTGCTTCTACGCAATTTTCCGTGAAGAGGACACAAGGCGCAAGGTGCCGAGTGCTCAGGAGTTCATCACCCAGATCATCGATGACCTGTAGGTACCAAGAGCTATGCGAGGCGAGCGTCGCCCCACAACACCTAGTGCAGCTCCCGTCCCAGGCTCGGGCGGCAAGCTGCGCGTCTGCATCAACGTCCCAGGGCTCAACAAAGTCGCATCTTAGGAGCTGTATATGCCGTCTCAGGTGGGCCGGTGCAAGGGCCCTCCTCACAGCTATGTTCGCATGCCTTTCGGCCCGCCGAACCAAGCTGCCTTGCACCAGCGCCACATGCGGGACGACCTGGCGGCTCACGAGGCCAGGCATCAGGAGATCTTGACGGAGGAGGCACTGGTCCTCTGTGAGCTCCCTGAACCTCAGGAGCCTCACGAGGTCCCGGAGCTAGGCAACCCATGAGGTGCAACTTCTGCGGCACGTGTCTTTAGCTACTCCAACACTTCTCTAGCAACGGTGCCAGGTGACATTTTCCGTTTTGTTCAGTTGGGGGCGTCCCTCGGGCGGCATCATCCCCAGGCCGCGTGGGTCCATCCCTGTGGCATGTCTCGCCTTTTCGTTTAAATTTAGTTGGGGCGCCCCTCTGGCTGCATCATCCTCACCTAGTGTGGGTTCGTCCCTACGGCATGTACCATTTTTGCTCGAATTGAGTTTGGCTTTGCTTGAGATTGGGTCTTCCCCTTCTTTTCTGAAAGTTGCTAGTTTGGTGTTTCATCGTTCGAAGTGTCACCGCACCCTGACCAGTAGGCCGGGGCACACAAACTAGTTTCCTTTTTGCGGCCTGGGATGCCTCCGCTGGAACCGTGCACCGGGGGCTCCTCCTGGGGTTGTTACATGAAGAATCTTATGACTGACGCCTATGCTCGGGCCCGTCCCTACAGCGTTGACAAACCCGAGTGACCGAGCTCTGTCTGATGTGCTCGCCCCGCTCACGTCACCTCCCGAGGTCCTTGGTGCTTGAAATTCCCATGCAATGGCCTCCAGAGGTTCATTTCGGCGCATGTTACAGCTGTCACCGAGAAGCTCTCAAAGACCTGGTGCAACCCTTATTGAGGTAGGGCCTCATGGGTCCGGCACTGGCTCAAGGGTGCCCATATACACCTCCTCCAATTGGGTTGTACACGCCCGGAGTTCTCCCTCGGAGGGATCTCCACCCACGCGTCCAGTTGAAGTCCCATGCTCCGTGCTGGCAGACGACACAGTCGAGGCGCGGCTATGCCCACGCTGAGTGGTAGCCCTATGCTCTGTATTGGGGATAAACAATTGGGGGGTGCCTCCGGGCCGCACTAACTCCAGGATGGCCTCTTGATTGACCGTTCATCCTCTCCCTGAGATGGGCGCGCAGGGGGCTAGGCACGGGGCTGCGCCCATGTCGGTCAGACCTGGCACGCACCACCTCACCAGGTCCTTGTGCGCCCCTCCCAGGCAAAGGCCGACAAGAAGAAGGTATGGAACTCACAAGGACAACTCGCACATCAAGGGGGACCCCTGAGCATCATGACTCATGGGCCTCACTTGCCTCGTAGCCCCTCGCCCCTTGGTCCTGTCCTGGTGATCCGGATGCCCCAACGGCGGTCGAGGAACATGCGAGTTCGGGCCCCGCTGACGCAAAGCCCACCCTCGCGAGACTCCGCCTCATAAAAATACTAAGCATGTTCGTACATTAAGGGGGACCCCTGGGCATCGCGACCCAAGGGCCTAACTGGCCACATAGCCCCTCGCCCCTTGGTCTCTTCCTGGTGATCTAGACGCCCCAACGACGGACGAGGTATGCGCAGGGTCGGGCCCTGCCGACGCAGAACACCAAAGGCAAACAAAAAGAAAATAACAAAATCCAAAGCAAGTTATTACAAAGCATACTGATTTTTCGAAAGTTCAAAGCAAAGTTCTTACGCCTCCACGAGGCACGACAAATGTCGCAAAGATAAAGTGGGAAGCAACAGGATCATCATCCTCTTCTTCAGCCTTGGATGTCACCATCGTCCACCTTGGGAGACCCGTCATTAGCAACGTTGCCATCATCTCCCTCATTGGCTCCTTCCGCGGGATTTGAAGGCTCGACCGGGCAGAACTGCTGCAGCAAAGCTTCCACCTGCTCCTTCACGACTTCGGCGGTGGCGTCTTGAAGCTCGGGAGCTCCAGGCTCAAGCAAGGTGCCAAAGTCGAAGTTGGGTTCGTGAAGCTGAAGGTGATGGTAGATGCGCGTCGCTACCGAGGTGGAAAGAGCACGTGCCTCACCTTCCACCAACGGGCCCAACCCAATGGCAACAACTTCGAGCTCCGCGGCAAGCTTGGGGAGCAGTCCGGCGGGGCCCTCCTCCTGTGTTGCCAGCGGTGCCTCGTACCCTGTCCCATTGTCAGGCCCAAGATGCGATTCTATCCCGATCACATGATCAACTCATGATAGGGGCACAACCACATTTCGGGCACTTAGCAAGATCGATATCATTACATCGTACCATTACATAAATAGATGGGGATAGATACAAGTCATACAATTGCCTCAAGAATATAACAACATCATACACAAGACATCTGACTACGGATGAAAAACACATGAAAAGCACAACAACATCCATTCTGCTATCCCGAGCTGCCGACCAGGAACCTATCCCAAGACTGAAGAAGAAGAAGAAGAAGAAGGAAGAACTCCATGTCAAGTCATTGCATTACCTACACCTGCAACTATTGTTGTAGTCTCTGTGAGCCACGAGGACTCAACAATCCCATAACCATGGGTATTAGGACTAGCAAAGCTTAATGGGTAGGGAAAATGATAAGTGGTGAGGTTGCAGCAGCGGCTAAGCATTTGTTTCGTGGCTAAATTACGATTTCCAGAGATAGATGAGAAGCTATGCAAAGGTCGCCAACTAATAATGATCACTAAGTGATCCTGAACTACCTACAAGTAAAACATAACCCCTCTTTGTTCTCTTCCCGAACTGACAAGAGACGGTCACGGTTACTCACATGGTTGGTGTATTTTATTTTGGATCCTCTGTCAAGTTCTTTACAACAGGATATTAACAAATTCCAATCTGCCACATAACCGCGGGCACAAATTTTTAAAGATCATAACCCTGCAGGGGTGTCCCAACTTAGCCAATCACAAGCTCTCATGATCAGCAGAGGTAAAACCTCTTATCTTAGGGAAGACCCGAGCGTCCTCGAAATCCCGGTGCACAAGTTCTTCGAAGAAAGGAAAACTAGCCCAAGGAGATCTCCCGGTGAGTCAGACCCGTGTCTAGAGCCGCACACTCTCTATCTACAGACTCATCCGTCTATGCCAAGTGGACGATAGCCAGAATACCTCGAGTTCCCCGAGGCGACACCACCGACTGTTAGGTAGGTGGGCCAACACTCAAGTCGAGCATTGGCCCGGGGGTTGATTAATAAATCCTCGGGTTAATTACTCCCTTGGCAAGTTTTAGTTATTAGGCAAATGGTAAAACCAAAGTTGGATCTCGTCATGAAAGCTTTACTTTAAGCTAAGAAGCAAGGGGTGCCCGTAAACCCTAACTGTGTTAGGAACGCAAACTCAAGGAACATAACACCGGTTTATCGGTTCTTAAGGCGGCATGAGGGGAACAAAACATTGAGCAAAAGGCCAAGCCTTCCACCCATTGCCAAATATATATGTGTATTAATTAAATAAGAGATACTGTGATATTCCAAAAACATCCATGTTCCGACATGGAGCAATCTTCCACTTCACCTGCAACTAACAATGCTATAAGAGTGGCTGAGCAAAAGTGTATATTAGCCAATCAACTGTTTGCTAGGAAGGTGGTTAGAGGTTTCATGGCAATGTAGGAGGCTAACAAACAAATAGATAGGCAGCGTAGCACAGCGATAGAGCGAGAAAACTAGCAAAGCAAAGATAGAGGTGATATCAAGGAGCAGTCATCTTGCCTGAGATCCGCTAGGAAGAAGAACGGGTCCATGACGAAGTCCAACAGACGTAGTCGAGCGAATCCTCACAACTCTGGAATGAAACCGAAGCTAACGATAGAAGAAACCGGAAAGAAGCAAACAACATGGTAAACACACAAGCATAAGCATGGCATGATGCACAACCAAGGATGATGCATGTCCGGTTTAAATATGCATGGCATGGCAAAGTGCACAAACAATACTACAAGTTAAGTGGAGCTCAATATGCAACGAGTTGCATATTGAGAAACCACCACATTCACATATTTAGTTCTTGATTATGTACACAACAAGATTAAATGTTGGTTAACATGGCAAGAGGTGCGACACAAATAAACTACACTATCTAAGATATTTTAATGGGGGCAGAAACAACAAACAACAATTCCGGAAAATCCCCATGTGCACATCTGAATTTGGTAGTGTTCTTCCTATTACCTCATTTTATTGTTGTGAACTTGTAAAACCAAGTGCACCAAGTTATTCCATGCATTTTCTACCCGAAAAGCATATAAAGTTTGTTAAATGTGGAGGTACGGTAGTTAAGTTATTAAATAAACCATTTTAACGTGGCATTAATGCAAAATAATTCAAACAACAATTTTAATCATGTTAAACAAGGATGGAAGTTGGGCATTATTAAACTATCAAAATCATGATCAGTTTTCATATAAACTTTGTTTAATTCTGATGCATGGTTTAGGAGTTATTAAGTGCATGAACTAGGAGGACTAAATCGTAAAACTGTTTTCTCTGGAGTAATTAGCAAATTGGCAGGTCAGGGAAAAACTATCAGGCCGAATCTAGCTAGCCCAACAGTGCACAGGAGGGGTTTTGTGGTTTCTCACCATGGGCTTGGCCCAGTTGGTGGAGAGGAGGCGCTGGGCTGACAGGGGCTAGTCGCAGCTGGGCCTTGGCTGGATCGAACGAGGGAAGGGGCCGCGATCCGCGGCATAGGCAACGAGCAGTCGTGGCTCGATGCAGGGGTGTCGATCTCCTGCTCGATGCAGAAGCAAAGGAGTTGAGGACGCAGTGGCGCGGGACTTGCAGCGGCGGGGTGGGAAAAGGGGGGCCGGGAATAGACGGGGACAAGCTGATCCGACCAAGGGGGTACCAGATCTGATCGGAGGCGGGACGGAGGCGACCGACGACGAAGATTGGGGCGGCTTCCATGGCGCTGTTGTTCAGAGAAGCACATGACCGTTTCAGATATACAGGAAAAAAGATAGGATGCAGAGAAAGAGAAGGAAAAGGTAAGGCCGGAGGTGCTGTCCTGGGGGCGGCGGAGTCCGACGAGTACGAGGTCTGGAGGAGGGCATCCGGGTACACAGCTGCTGTTGGACAGTGAGGAGGAGCACGTGCGGGATGAGAACGAAGATGGAGGGCGACGGGGTTGAGTGGATGTGCGCACAGGAGGAGAGGAGGAGGGCGACGACGATGTTGTTGTTGTTGTCGTCGCCGGCGGCACCGAGCTTCATCTCGAGGAGGCAAGCGAGCATGACCATGCGGGAGGTCACATGAGCAGGAGGCACAAGGGTGCGGGGTGGCGCTGCCTTGCAGGAGCTAGGAGACGAGGACGAGCGCTCCTGCTCGGGGCCTTGCGGTGTTCACTACGAGCGCAAGGGAATGGCTGCGGCGCTGCAGTCCTTTGTCGGGCATGGATGCATCCGGCTGGCTGGATGGATTTGTGGATCTGGAGGTGAGCGTTAGTAGTTGGCCGTAGGTGGCAAGCACTGGTTGGGGAGGGATGGATCCCGAGGGGGATTTTGGAGTAGCGATGGCGACGAGACTGATGGGACAAGCGCCCTAGGTTTTAGGGTTGCATTGCTATATATAGCAAGTGGAATTTTGGTTAGGTGCATTTGGTCCGTCTGATCTTAATCGGACAATTCTGGATAAATAGGTTAGATAGCTCAAATAAGAAATCGAAGATATTTTTGGGATGTTTGGGAAAGATCCGGACCCAATGGTCATGATAGTCCGGTTCGGGTTCGGGGAAATTTCGGACACAGGCGAGGGGTCTGTGCACTGTGTAGAGAGTTAAGACGGTCGCGGTCAAGTGTGTGGTTGGATTGCGAATGATCGACGAAGACAACCAGAGTGACAACAAGCCACGGAGATAAGGAGAGACGAGGCAACTATGAACGACTACGATTTTTTATGAAAACATGCGGATGCAATGTGCACGATGAGATGATGAAATGCAATAAGAAAAATAAATCACACGGCGACAACGAAATATCTAGAAGTCTTTTGGAGCGTCAGTCTTGGGGCATCACAACTCTCCCACACTAACAGAGGATCTCGACCCGAGATCTTAGGGATGGCACCGGATAGAAACGGGAAAAGAAGAGGTAAAAGAAAGTTGATTCTTCGACAAATGAGTGAAACCATGAACCTTGGAAGGTTGAACAACTTGAAAGAAAGAATATAATGGAGATGAACGAGATTACAAACACTCCATTAGTAAAGAGGAATAAGGAACACCGACGATAATGAAGAGCTTAGGTGACAAGAAACACATTGAAACCACTCCGGTTGAAACAAGACAGAGAAGGAATAAGAATGAAATAATTCGGACATCACTCCGACTGAAAATGGAAGGAATTAACATGAACTTGAGAAGATGGGATGATACTTGATGAAATCAACAACACACTACCTCTGGAACAATTGAAAGAATGGCACAAGGGGTAAGAAAAATTTCAGATAGCACTCCGGTTGAAAAGGGAGGCAAAACTTGATAAGATCACATAACTTGGATGGAGGACACGACACGCCTGTTAACTGGACAAGAAGGAAAAGAACACGATCTTGCAAAAATGAGATGATGGTCAAAGAGAGCAATATCAAAATGCCTCAAGAACAACTGACATAATGGAATGAAAAGAACGAAAAGGAAGAACATATGTACCACAAACGAATTGGAACAAGCATCATTAGAAAGAGGGATTGAATGGAGTTGTTGAAAAAAAGAACAACAAAAGGATAAGCTTGTTGTGGGCTTATGGAGAACATCTCAAAATTATGAGGTCACAAACGACCACTAACAAAAACATTTGATTGTTTGAGAACAACGAAGAGATGAAAACTACTTTCACCGAGAGGATAAATGAAGAACTTGGGTGATTTATAAGCACCATAAATAGCAACATTCCTTAGGGAAGGATTTAGGTTAAATATAACCCAAAATAACTCCAACAAAGAAATTAATGGGTTGAAAGATCTCTTGAACGGAGAGAAAATGATGGGTTTAAATATCTCATTCTTGATAACTTGTGAGTCATGAAACATGAAGGAAATTGTGAAGATGACATAACACCACCTCAAAAGATAAGGGAGCAAATATTGTACTTCGGAATGCATCAAGAAGAATACTCGAGCTCCTCCAACAAGAATCTAGATGAAGACTTGGAGAATGAATGAAATCTTGATGAACCACCATGAAGAACTCTGGTAACAAAAGGATGGGAAATGAAGGATGAAAAGAATAAGATTGAAGCCTTGCAATGATTTAGATGGATCTTCGCGATGAAAAAATTGAGAGAGCTTAGAACACCGAGAGACAAGACAAACAACTTGAAACCAAGAATTTATTCCTCCTGAACAAACTCCGAAGGAATGGATTAACCACTTGGATGAAACAAGAATACGAATTATGTTATGCGTATCCTTCACCAATTTAAATTGATGAGAAGCGTTGGATTTGCATACTACTTATTCCCACTGAAAAAGAATAAGAGAGATATAGTGCAAACTTTAGAAAAGTCTTGAATGACTCACCGATAGGACTGGAAAAATGAATGAATTGATATGATAACAAATGAAAAAGGAATCTTGAACGAACCACCGTGAGAATTGAAACCGAGTGAAGAAAAGAACAAACCACCGGGAAGAATTGAAATTGAACGAAGAAAAGAGAATGAATCACCGAGAAGAATAAAGAACTTGAGGGAATTTAGATACAAGAGAATGAAGAGATCGCGAACTGATTAAATGATACTTGGACGAAGCACCAGAAGAATATGGTGACTAAACAAATCATCAATTAAGAATAGTTGGAGGATGAAGTGGAAAACAGAGAACGAAGAAATCTTCTGAAATGGTGGACTTGGGAGAATCAAGAAATTAAAAGAACTCATGAAATGCTTCGGATAGGTAAGAAAAGATTTATTAACGATCGGAACAATTAAGAGGATAAATCACGAATCTTCACGAGAACAGACAAGATTCAGAGGAAAACTCTTCTTCGGTCTTCAAATGTTGAGGATGACGATGAGAAATACCACGAAGAATTTATGAGATACTTCGGAAGAATGGAAATAAGAATGGTTGAACCCATGATGAAAAGAATATGAAAGCGATCTTGGAGAAGGCATATGAGTGATGGAATATATTCTTACGTCACACTTTGAAAAGAATTTGGGAATAGCTCCGGAATATTAAAAGTGTCAGGTAAGATCCTGGGAAACAACCTATGGGTTAGGGCCCACTAATAAGAAAACACCGTTGAAAAGAAAAGATTATTTGAATGAGAAATGATGCACCAAAATGATTTAAAGACTTGAATGAGGTCACAACTTCGAATTAATTTGAATGCAAACACGAATCTTCTGAGATGTCTTCGGAACTCCGAAACAATTAGGTGGCGAGAGGCGAACGAAAAATTGGAAACATTTGAGCCGAGGGAAAGAATATGATCAACACCGAATACAAATTGAATTGGAACCACTGGAGAAGAAAAGGAAAGAAGATGTCGAACGAGATGAGAATTCATCAGTTGAAATAACTGAGGAAAGAATGCAAAGGCTTCGCATGAGTAGGATGAATACTCGATTAAGGACTCCAGCTCCAAGAAGAAGAAGGGTGGGCGGGTGGGAAAAAGAAAGACAACTCAGACGAACTAACTTGCAAAAAAACTGAGTTGTTTCCACGTCCGGAGTTGAGAAAGAACCGAGGATTGATCTTGCAAAGGCTAAGAGGATCGAATCAACTGAACGAGAACTGCGCCGAATAAAAGGGCTGACATCACAACGATCGAAAAACTAACTGCGTGATCCATAAAATTTTTAAGGGGAAGAGAAGTAATTCAAAACACCAACATCAAGATTTCTCACCAGAACGACGAAGGGTCTGGGGAGTAAAAAGAATTCCTACTCTCTGATATATCTAGACCGCGAAAAAGTTTTGCTAGACTCGACAATGGCCGGACTATGATCAATCAAGGGGGATTCTATGGTCGGTCGAGGCTCTGATACCAACTTCTCATGCACAAGATGCGATTCTATCCCGATCACATGATGAACTCATGATTGGGGCACAACCGCATTTCGGGCGCTTAGCAAGATGTATATCATTACATTGTACCATTACATAAATAGATGGGGATACATACAAGTCATACAATTGCGTGAGGAATACAATAACATCATACACAAGACATCCGACTACGGATGAAAAACACATGAAAAGCACAATGACATCCATCCTGCTATCCCAGGATGCCGACTGGGAACCTATCCCAAGACTGACGAAGAAGAAGAAGGAAGAACTCCAGCGCAAGTAAACATTACTCTCGCATCAAGTCATCGCATTACCTGCACCTGCAACTACTGTTGTAGTATATGTGAGCCACAGGACTTAGCAATCCCATAACCATGGGTATCAAGACTAGCAAAGCTTAATGGGTAGGGAAAAGGATAAGTGGTTAGGTTGCAGCAGCGGCTAAGCATTTGTATGGTGGCTAACTTACGATTTCCAAAGATAGATGAGAAGCTACGCAAATGGTCGCCAACTAATAATGATCACTAAGTGATCCTGAACTACCTACGAGTGAAACATAACCCCATCGCGTTCTCTTCCCGAACTGAATAGAGACGGTCACGGTTACTCACAAGCATGGTGTATTTTATTTCGGATCCTCTATCAAGTTCTCTACAACCCTATATTAACAAATTCCAATATTCCACATAACCGTGGGGACGGCTTTCGAAAGATCATAACCCTGCAGGGGTGTCCCAACTTAGCCCATCAGAAGCTCTCACGATCAGCAGAGGTAAAACCTCTTATCTTAGGGAAGACTGCTACTTCTCGAGCTTGTGTTGTATTCCCTCGAAGAGGAAAGGGAGATGCAGCACAATAGCGTAAGTATTTCCTTCAATTTTTGAGAACGAAGGTATCAATCCAGTAGGAGACCACGCGCGAGTCCCTCGCACCTGCACAAACAAATAAGAACTTCGCAGGTGTCGGTGTATTTGGATCGACACCTATGGGATCACAAGAATCCCTAATACGGTTGCGGGGCACGGGGTTGAGAGAAGAGCGGATCTAATAGTTAGGACACGGTTCCTTTACCCAGGTTCGGGCCGCAAAGATGCGTAAAACCCTACTCCTGCTTTGGTGGATTATATGTTTGTGTTCTTCAGCTAATGAGGAGCTCCAAAAGAGTCGTGAGGAGTTCTAAAAAGCCAAATCCTCCTCCTGGTCGCCTCGGGCCTCCTTTTATAGGAAAAGGGGTTGCCATAGTGGCACACAGGAGGTGGAAAGGGTACAGTGACGCGAGGTTATCCCTCGCATTACAGGACAAGGCGCATTTAATGCGCTTAGCTTACGTGTCCTTGCTTTATCGGGGATGAGGAGAGATGTCCGTCTTGTCCGTAGCCGCCCCTCCTCGTGTTGACACACGCCCTGGCCAGCAGTGCCCGAGGTGCCATGTAGGCAGACAAGCAGCTGAGGTGGCGCAACGGTGGGTCTCCACGAAGATCTGTGGGTTGCCACGCAGGAGCCTGCCCAACTGGTCGGGTCAGCAGCTGCGTGGGTCGGTGGAAACCCAGTTGGTGCGGGCCTGATGGTGGCCCTGCGGGTGTCCTCGGCAAGGGCCTTGCCGGGGCTCCGGCAAGGGTCCTGCCGTGGCGCCTGCTGTCATCGCGGCAAGGTGCTTGCCGGGGGCCTTGAAGTTCTCCTTGGCTAGGATCCCGCCAAGGGTCATCATCTTCTTAACTTGTATCTGATCTTGGATGTCTTCGCAAAGATCTGCATGCCACCACGGGGATATCTCCCGAATCCTCGCCCCATGGGGGCGGAGGACCCAAGGGTGATCCGCTCCGTAGGCGCGGGGCGAGCTGCCGCGGCAAGGGTCTTGCCGGGGCTGCCAGAGCCGGCTCCCGGCAAGGACCTTGCCGAGGAAAGCCGCTTCGTCCCTTTGCTCTTTGTGGTCTTGTTCTTGGCGTTGCTCCAGTCTCCATCAAGCTCCGGTCTTACCCCGGCTCACCTCCCTTGCCATGCATGGTGTGGTGGTGCCCGTGGCTCAGACTGCCCGTGCACAGTCATAGGGGTACAAAAAGTGTACCCCTCTTTTTGTACACCGACAGGAGCCCCTGGGCATGGGCCACACATAAGCGTGACACGTTATTAGGCCAGGCCCAGAACGGTGCGTGGGCAGGCGGGGCGGTTTTCACCATGGTACAAAAAGTTGAATTCGTCATTGAACTCGAGCCTGGTACTGAGCCAGCATGCCGGCGTCCGTACAAGCTCTCCCCTGAAGAGCTGAATGAGTTGAAGAATCAGCTCGATGAGCAAGAGCGTATGGATCTAATCAGGCCTAGCACTTTCCCTTGGGGCTGTGGTGTCTTATTTGTCAAGAAGAAGGATGGCACGGAGCGCCTTTGCGTTGATTACCGGCCATTGAACAAGAAGACAATAAAGAATAAGTATCCGCTCCCCAACATCAATGAATTGTTCGAGCAACTCAAAGGAGCAAAAGTGTTCTCTAAGCTCGATCTCTGGATGGGTTATCACCAGATCCGCATTCGTGAAGAAGATATCCACAAGACTGCCTTCAGAACCAGCTACGGCTCCTATGAATATACAGTCATGTCATTTGGCCTCGCTAATGCTCCACCCACCTTCTCGAGAATGATGCACTACATTTTCAACCCCTACACCAACAAATTTGTGCTTGTGTATCTGGATGGCATCTTGGTATTCTCCAAGAATGAAGAAGATCACGAAAAGCACCTCCGTCTGGTTCTCGACAGACTCCGTGAACATAAGTTCTATGCCAAGTTCTCCAAGTGCGAATTCTGGCTCGATAAGGTCTTGTATCTGGGCCATATCATCTCCGCTGACGGTATTGCGGTCAACCCCGAGAAAGTTGAAGCGATTGTCAACTGGGAACCTCCTCAGAACGTCAAGCAAGTCCGAAGCTTCCTTGGTCTTGCTAGCTATTGCAGAAGGTTCGTTGAGAACTTCTCCAAGATTGCCAAGCCTCTCTCCAACTTGCTGCGGAAGAATGTCAAGTACAACTGGTCTCCGGATTGTGATGTGGCATTCAAAACTCTCAAAGAAAAGCTCATCTCTGCTCCGGTTCTTACTCCTCCAGATGAGTCCAAGCCCTACGAAGTTTTCTGTGATGCTTCTCTTCAAGGACTTGGTGGTGTTCTAATGCAGGACAAGAAAATTGTGGCATACACCTCTCGTCAATTAAAGCCAAGTGAGAAGAACTACCCCACACATGATCTCGAGCTAGCAGCTGTGGTACACGCCTTGATCACGTGGAGACACCTTCTGTTGGGCAGAAAAGTCGACATCTTCACCGATCACAAGATCTTGAAGTACATCATCACACAGCCGAACCTGAACCTTCGCCAGACTCGTTGGGTTGAGATGATCCAAGAGTATGATCCAAGCATCGAATACACACCTGGCAAGGACAATGTCATTGCAGATGCCTTGAGCAGAAAGGCATATTGCAACAGTCTCCTTATCAAGCCGTTTCAGCCTGAGCTTTGTGAAGCATTCAGGAAACTCAACCTTCAAGTTGTTCCGCAAGGCTTTCTTGCAAATCTTCAAGTTGCTCCTACCTTGGAAGATCAGATCCGTGAGGCCCAACTCAGTGATGCTATGGTGCAGAAAGTGAAACATGGTATTGCAAAGGGTACTCCCAAATACAAGTGCTATCACGTTCATGAGAGAGATACCTTGTTCTTTGAGGACAGACTTGTGGTTCCCAAGGGTGATCTCAGGAAGCTCATAATGAACGAAGCACATGACTCCCTCCTCTCGATTCATCCTGGAAGTTCCAAGATGTACCAAGACCTCAAGCAATCTTACTGGTGGACTCGCATGAAAAGGGAGATTGCCCAATTCGTGAACGAATGTGATGTGTGCAGAAGAGTGAAGGCAGAGCATCAACGTCCAGCCGGTCTCCTCCAACCTCTTCCTATTCCCGAGTGGAAATTCGACCACATTGAAATGGATTTCATCACTAGGTTTCCTAAGTCCAAGAAGGGGAATGATTCTATCTTTGTTGTCATCGACAAGCTTACCAAAGTAGCTCAGTTCCTTCCAGTCAAAGAATCCATCAATGCAGCTCAACTGGCAGAGTTGTACACTTCCAGAATTGTGTCCTTACATGGCATTCCTCAAGTTATATCCTCAGACCGTGGAAGTTTGTTCACATCCAAGTTCTGGGACTCCTTTTAGTCTGCCATGGGCACTAAGATCCGTTTCAGCACTGCGTTTCACCCTCAGACTAGTGGTCAAGTCGAGAGAGTGAACCAGATCCTAGAAGACATGCTCAGAGCTTGTGTCATCTCTTTTGGCATGAAGTGGGAAGATTGTCTCCCGTTTGCCGAGTTCTCTTACAACAACAGCTTCCAAGCAAGTGCCGGCAAAGCTCCGTTTGAAATCCTCTATGGCAGAAAGTGCTGTACTCCTCTCAACTGGTCCGAGACTGGTGAATGTCAACTTCTTGGCAATGACTTGATCTCAGGAGCCAAAGAAATGTGCAAAGTCATACATGAGAATCTCAAGGCCGCTCAGTCGCGTCAAAAGAGTTACTATGAAGGCAAGCATCATGATTTGGCCTTCAACATTGGTGATCATGTCTATCTCCGTGTTTCTCCTATGAAAGGCACCCAAAGATTTGGTATCAAAGGAAAGCTTGCTCCTAGATAGGTGGGCCCTTTCAAGATCCTTGGCAAAAGAGGCGATCTAGCCTATCAACTTGAGCTCCCTTCCAACTTCGCTAATGTTCATGATGTGTTTCACGTGTCTCAACTCCGCAAGTGCTTCAAGATACTTGAACGCACCATTCCGTTTGAGGAGACTGATCTTCAACAAGACTTATCTTACCGAGAGCACACCGTGGCTATTCTTGAAGAAACCGAGCGCAAGACCCGCAACAAGTCAATCAAGTTCTTGAAAGTTAAGTGGTCACACCATACCGACCGAGAAGCTACGTGGGAACGAGAAGATCACCTTCGTTCCGAGTATCCTTCCTTCTTCCAGTCCTAGATCTCGGGACGAGATCTTTTCGTAGTAGAGGAGAGTTTGTAATGTCCCGGATGTAACACTTTCCCTATATGGCAATATATAAACTTTTTCTTCATCATTTCCTTCCGGGTTCTTCTTTCTTTTCGGGTTTCTCGTTTTGTCGTGTGCGTGTGTGATTTTCATCCATGTCATGTTGTCATGGGCATTGCATTGCATTTGTGTTGTCACTTGCATCCGGTCCCACTCGTCTCTTCCCGTTGTCCGTTTCGAGTTCCGACGCTCTAACACATGCCCGTGGCATCCCTGAGTCCTTCTTTCGTGTTTGGCTGTGTAACGTTTCCGGAATGGCATGCGACTTGTCGTGTGTTGTTGTTTTGGTACGTGTAGGCTGCCTGTCAAGTTTCGTCGCACTTGGAGTTTGTTTGGTACTCCAACGGTTAACCTAGTAGGCTAAAAGAACCTCTTATTTGAGGCCCAAGATCCCCTCCACAACAGCCCACCAACACATCACAACCCTTCCCATCATCTCGGTCGTCGAATTGTGATCGCGTGGCCGAAAACCGCTCCCCATTTGGAGTCTCCTAGCTCCTTGTGCCTATAAAAACGTCCCCATGTCCATTTTCTCGTCCAAAACCCTAGCTCCACGCCTCCTTCGCCGTGCCGGACACGTCCGTACGCCGCCGGACGTATCCAGCGACCGCCGCCGCCACTCCGCGGGTGACACGTAGCAGATACGCCTCCGCCGCCGTGCGGGCCCGCAGGCCCGTTCCCGGCCCGCCGCCGCCGCCCTCCGGGTCGCACGCCTCCCGCGCCGGGCCCTTCGTCCCCGCCGCCTCCGGCCGCCGCCGGGAGGATCCACCGCCGCTCGCCGCCGCCCTTCGTCCCCGCCGCCTCCGGCCGCCGCCGGGAGGATCCACCGCCTCGCCAGTCACCGCCGCGGCCTCGCCAGTCACCGCCACCCTTCAAGCCCGCGCCGCCACCGCCTCCTCAACACCTCGCTGCCGGGTGCCCTCGCCGGCCTCCTCCGGCACCCCCGCTGGACGGAGTTGCCGCGGCCGCCGGCCGCCGCCGGACCAGCTCGCGATCCGATCGAAGCAGCCGATCGGCCCGATCCAGATCGGCCGCCTCCGCCAACCCTAACGGGCCGCGCCCGTTTCGCCCGCCTCGCACGATCCCCGTTTGACCCGGCCCGTCCGCCCGCGTTGACTCTGAGGTTGACCCGTTTTCCCTCTAGTCTTTGTTGTTTTAGTTGTCTGATGCATTTTTGTGATGATGATAACTTTTACTGTGCTTGTCCGATTTGTGCATATGATATGTCAAAATGACCGTGGTGAAGTGCTCTATGTTTTGTTCCATTGTGTCATGCATGTTTGAGTCCATCTTGATGTCTTAATCATCATGACAATAGTGTTACTTGTTATAAACTGCTGCTATTAGTTGTTTTCATGCCATGTTTGAGATGTGATAACTTGGTGCATGTTTATCCAAATGAAGCAAATGATATGTCCAAATGTTCGTCATGAGATGCTCTACATGTTGGTTGCTATAGCATGCATGTTAGAGTTCATATTGCCATGTTTATCTCTGTTACAAAAGTGCATGTGGCTGTTAGGTTTTGAAACTTGTTACGAGATGCCTAGTTGAGGAGCTCGTTACTATTGATGTGTTTGCCCCCATGTCACATGCTCATATGTTCTAGAATCCCCATCATGTGATCTTTGCTGTGGTGCAAACATTTTGCCATGTTATGCTTTAAGATGACTTAAACATGCTTGAAAACATGCCATGATAATGTTACTGTTTTAACACTTAGTGAAATTTCACTAAGTCTGGAATCTGTCTTATCCTGATGCTATGTTTGCTTGTTGTACTTGGCAAATCCATGTTAGTTTTGGGGTGGCCATTGATCATTCCTTGTTGTATATGTTGTTGTCTATCCATCCATGCCCTCACATGCTCTTTTGGGTTGCTGTAACATATTTAATTCTTGCTCCCAAGTTGTTATAAAATATTACTGTCAGGTTTTTATTGTCATGATCAAAATGTTGTAGCTTGTTGCTATTGATCCATGCCTCCTATAGAGATGATCCAATAGAGTTGCTTGCTGTAGGATATGTCTACTTCATGTCCATGCTTCTTGTCACCATGTTTGAGTGCTATAGAGTATATATTTCTTACTCCAAAGTTGCTATGTGGCTGTTAATTTCAGCTTTGCTTTGTTTTTTGTTTCGGATGTATCTTTTAGTCCGTTGCTCCGTTTGGAGCGTGCCCTATATGAAACTTGTGTGATTTTGCATGTAGATTATTAATATCATCTTGTTAACATGTTTGGAGTATGTTTGCTTGATGTTTGGGTAAATTTCGCACCGTCGCCATGCTTATCTTGTTTTCATCATATCTTCTAGACCGTAGCTCCGTTTTAAACAAACTTTATATGAAAGATGACAAGAATTTTGTGTAGATCATCATGGTGCATGTTAACTTGCTGTTTAACAACTTTAACTTAAGGTTTGTTCAGATCTGGACTAATTTCAAACTATGCATATGAGGACCTACCGGATTTGTCTTAAGTAGTTTCCGGCCTCATTTAAACCTGCTGTTTCTTGTGTTGTTTCTCTGTGCTTCCTACCTTGCCATGTTTTGCATCCTAAATAGACTTGTCTTGCATCCTACCTGCTTGAGTAAATTGTCTTGTTCTTGTGTTGTTTCTCTGTGCTTCCTATGTTGTCATGTTGTGCATCCTAAGTGCATCTTCAGTGCATCCTAAGTGCATCATACATGCATCCTGTAGTTTGCGCATTGCACCTTGTTTGATTTCGTGCCCCGTGTGTTCTCGTGTTGAGTAGAGCCGGAAGCCGAGACCGAGTACGAGAACGAGGTTACTACCGAGGTTGAGAACGAGGAGCCGTCTTACGATCCCATCGACGACTCGACATGCAAGATGACCTGACCCAGATATCATTACTATCTTTGCCTATTGCTAAAAGTCTCGCTCTTTAGCTTATTGCCTCGATGCCCATGTTTGTCTGTCAACCTCCTATTGTAACCATGAATCTGTCTAAGCACCCAACCTATGCAAAACCTTTGTTTGGCTACGTAGGCTTCGCTCAGCCCCTCTTATAGCATTGCTAGTTGCAGGAGAAGATTTGAAGATTCTTGCTTCATGTTGAAGTTATGTTGGGATATCACACTATATATCTATTAAATTAAATCATCTATATATTGGTAATGGGTGGAAGGCTAAGCCTCTTGCTTGGTGATTTGTTCCACTCATGCCTCCCTAGGAACCGTATAAACCGGTGTTATGTTCCTTGATTTTGCGTTCCTCACACGGTTGGGGTTATGGGACCCCCTCGATAAACCGCTTAGCGCTAAGTCTTTTCCAGCAACTACCAACATTGGTACTATTTGGCTAAACAACTAAAAACTTGCATAGGGAGTAATTAACCCTCTTCTTAATCAACAACCCGGGCCAGTGCTCCACATGAGTGTTGGTCCAAACTGGGGAGTCTGCGGGGCCACCTCGAGGAAACTCAAGGGCTGGTAAAAACCTGTAGAATCGCTCATCCGGTCGTGGCCTGACACTAGATACGCGCGGCTACTGTCAGGGTGTCGGCACGCCGGGATGATTTGCTAGATTAGTCTTACCTTAGTCGGAGTATCTTGAGCACGTGATTCCGAGAATACTCGGGCCTTCCCACCTTGGAGTTGCGACTCCGCGGATCGCGGGCTTGTAATGGGCCAAGTTGGAACACCCCTGCAGGGTTTTGAACTTTCTAAAGCCGTGCCCGCGGTTATGTGGCAGATGGGAATTTGTTAATATTCGGTTGTAGAAAACTTGACACCATGTTCAGAACACACTACCAGCGTGAGTAACCGTGACGGTCATTTTCCGAAAGGGGTTCAGGAAGTGAACACGGTGGGGTTATGTTTGTCGTGCTTAGATAGGATCACTTCGTGATCACCTTGTCGCTCGTGGCACTTCTCTTCTCGCTCTTAACACGTAAGCTAGTGCTAGTGCTGCTACAAGCCTTTTATTCTTTCTTCAGCCATGTTCGACACCCAAGGCTTAGATAGTTCTGTTACCCGGGAACGGGATTGCTGAGTCCTCCGTGGCTCATAGATTCTACACCACACCAGATGCAGGTACTATGGTGATCTACTCAGGTGACGGCACGGAGCTGTACTGGGAGTACGATGAAGAACGTAGCCGATACAATGTGCACTATCCCGACGATCAGTAGTGGTTTCTACTAGGGGCGATTCGAACCTGTGGCTTTATGTATTTTGGTATCTTTCATTTGGATCTTCACCCGTAGCCGGGTTGTGATGTTATTTGGATGATGTTTTGCTATGTAATGAATTGTGTGAAGTGGCGATTGTAAGCCAACTATCTCCTTTTGCAATTTCATCCCTATTTTTACATGAGTCGTGCAAAGGTACCGAACTTGAGATCATTCCAGAATGGGCTTATACCTTTAAGTCGTGCCTCAACACGTAGGAGGTATAGTCCCATCCTGGGCATTACAACTGGATCCGGTGGTAGACAGCGCATTACGCGCCTTCCTTCAGGAAAAATGGGATATATTCGCCTGGCACCCTTCAGATATACCGCGAATCCTGCACAGGCTGGCCGAACATAGCCTCAATATTATCAAAGGGTTGAAACCAGTCAAGCAGTCACTGCGATGGTTTTCTGAACCCAAAAGAAAAGCAATGGGAGAAGAGCTAGCCAAGGTATTGGAAGCCGGATTCATCAGAGAAATTAAATACTCGGATTGTCTAGCCAACCTAGTCATGGTATCGAAGAAGGATAAATCATGGCGCCTCTGCGTCGACTTCACAGACCTAAATAAGGCCTGTCCCAAGGATCCCTTAACTTTGCCACCGCATTGATTAAATAATCGATGCAACGGCCGGACACAACTCGTTGTGCTTCCTTGATGCTTACTCCGGATACCATCAGATAAAGATGAGGGAATCCGACCAGGACGCAACGACATTTATCACCCCGTACGGTCCTTTCTGTTTCAACACTATGTTGTTTGGACTTAAAAACGATGGCACACATATCAACGCATGATTCAAACATGCTTAGAAAAAAAATTGGCAAAACAGTGGAGGCATATGTTGACGACGTAGTTGTTAAGACTACACACGTCGAGACTTTGGTGGAAGATCTCCGCCTTACGTTTGCCAACCTTCGAGAATATGACATAAGGCTCAATCCGGAAAATCTGTTTTCATCGTTCCAGCCGGAAAACTACTAGGGTTCATTGTATCCTATAGAGGAATCGAAGCTAACCCAGCTAAAATCTGGGCCTTGTCAGAACTCAAAATACCAACCGACCTCAAACAAGTGCAAAAACTAGCAGGCTGCGTAGCGGCCTTAAGCCTCTTCATCGCCAGGTTCGGAGAAAAATCATTGCCACTTTATAATTTTCTACGACGCACTGACGATTTCGAATGGACGGACGCGGCCACAGCTAGCATGTTAGAAATAAAAACTCTACTAGCAAGCAACCCAATCCTAGCTGCCCCCAGTGTTGGCGAACCAATGCTGTTGTATATATCAGCCACTCACTAGGTAGTGAGTGACGTGCTCGTCGTCGAATGAGCCGAAGAGGGACATAAATTCCCCGTTCAAAAACTTTTATACTACATATCTGAGGTCCTAACACCGTGCAAATCATGGTACCCCCACTATCAGAAAATTGCCTATGCGGTCTTCATGTCATCTCGGAAACTTCGACACTACTTTCAAGAGTATTCGATCATAGTGGCATCCGAGGTACCACTCAACGATATTATTAACAATAAAGACACCACTGGACGCATAGCCAAATGGGCCATCGAGCTCTTACTGTTCGAAATATCTTATAAGCCATGCCAGACTATTAAATCCCAGGTGTTGGCTGACTTTATCGCAGAATGGACCGAAGCCGAACTCCCTAAAGAGTACGGCTCATACTCCCACTAGACAATGTACTTCGACGGTTCCAAAATGATAGCCGGATTGTGGGCCAACGTAATATTGATATCTCCAACTGGGGATACCGTCACACCCTGCATTTTGTAACATGTCATTTGCATTAATAAAGCATGAAAATTTGGACCAACAATTTTTTTTGCATCATTTGGCTTTTATTTGGAATTAAGTTTTTCTCTCTGTGATTTTCAAGTGCTCTTTAAAGTCAACTACTCCCTCTTGTATATTTCATCTCCTTACCCCAAACTCCTGCCCAATGACTATACCAAGTGTATATAACAGTATAGTATTTTCTTACAAAAATAATTTGGCCAAAAAGTATTTTCAAAAATTAGTTTTCCAAAAACCCCTGAATTGAGGTTTGCAATGCAAGTCCTTGATTTAGGGTGAGAAATATTTCAAAGAGTATATTTGAAACCTAGTAGATATAGGACTCCCATAAACCACAGAAATATAATTTTAAAAGTTACTTTCCTATTTTATTTAAAATCTTTTTCTTAAGGACAGCAATGGTCTTTAATAGGGAAAAATTATTTAACTATTTCAAAAATATTTTCCAAAATTCAGAGAGACTCTTAGGACATATATTTTCCATATGTGAGAGTTTCAACACTTGGTCATGTTCAAAATATTGGACAAATCCCTCAGAAACCCTTTCTGGATATTTCAAGCTTTTGAAATATTTACAAAGGAAATATTCTCTAAAAATTCCAGGGAAATTCTATCATGTCATATATGACATGCGTGATGATCTTGCCAAGCCCTATGCCTTGGGAAGCAAGAAAACATCATCAAAACCCCTCAAAACCATTGTGTCCATCTTTGAAGTTTGAGCAACTTTACATTGTCAAACTTGCCCTAATGCTCTCAAACTTGGTACACTTGCTAAAATGGTCTAATAATGCATCTAGACCAAATGGCACAAGTTTTGGGGTAGGGTAACTTGATCAGAGTACCCCAAAACCATTTCTGTTCAGATTCAAATTTGAACAACTTTACATTACCAACTTTTTACTTGGGACTTCAAACTTTGTGGGCATGATCACAACCCCAAATGATGACACTACGCCAAGTGGTGCATCAAGGAGGGGTGATTTGCTTAACTCAAACTTGGTGAAACCATTTCTGTTGATTTCTAGGGTTCACCAAAGTTACATTGGCAAGTTTCTTCAAATGAGACCAAACTTGGTGGAACACCCTATTTCTATATACCATTTGATCCTGTTAAGTCTCATGTCTAGTGGAAATCAGTTGGTTGCTCAAAACCACATCAAACACCTTCTGGTGATTTTCCAAAATTACCACTTTCACCCCTTTCCTTATTCTCCTTGAGCCCAAATTTTTACCACAGCTTCCTCAGGCTCCCTTGCACCTCCAGTAACTCTCCCCTGGCCTCAGCTCAATGATTGAGTAGGGGTAAAACCCCAATTTACATTCTGGGCAACAGTTTTCACCATGCTATCTCAGCCCTCTCTTCTTCTAGAGGCTTTCCCTGGCATCCAATGCCTCTCCTACGTTGTTTACTCCCCCCTAGAGCCAATGGACACGGTGTCCGCACCCAGAGCACGTGGGACACGGCCATGCCGGCCATATGGGCGCTTTGGAGCACGCCACAGTGCGCTCCCGCACTGTAGCCACCTCCAATCCACAGCGCCCGACCACCTCGAGCCTCCCCCTTGCGCTAGTCGAGGTGCCTCGACATCCGCGACACGCCACGACCCTGTCCGCCTCCTCCTTCTCCGTCCTCTCGTCCCAGCTCGCACGCGCGACGGCCGCCCGAGAGCTCCAATGAGCTAGCCCACACGCGCGCTGCTCTGGACTCCCCCTGCTCTCTCTCTTCTTCTCCCCAGCTCTGGACCGCATCCAGCAACGCCACAGAGAGGGCTCCAGCCCCTCCCGAGCCCTGTGGCAACGAGCAGAAGCTCGCCGGCGCACGGGTCCACGGCACCTCGACATTTTCCTATAAAAGGACACCCCGCGCCCTCCCTCTCCTCACCAGCCGCTCTCTCACCCACCTAATCACCTCCCTACACCACTCACTCCCCTCCAGACGGGCCCGAGCTCGAGATCGAGCTCGAGCTCCGCCGCCTCAGGTCACCGTTGATCCGGAGGTACAAGCCCTCCCCGCCGCTCCTCTCGCTCGATCTAGCACCACAAGACTTCACAGATTGTTTCCCCCTCGTTTCCCCTCTCTGTAGCTGCCGGAAACGGCCGGAACCACCACCACCCGAAGCTCCTCCGCCGCGTGACCTCGCCGCCGGCGAACCTGGCCACCCCGGCGACCAACTCCACCTCCACCAGAACGGCGACTCGACGCTGAGTCTAGTCGTGCCCTCGCCTGCCCTCACTGTGCCCTGCATCGCCGCCAGTGAGCTCGCCGGCCCTCTGCCGGAGAGTTAGGGATGACAGGTGGGCCCCGCCTGTCATTCTCTCATCTCCCTCGCCTCTCTCTCCTCCCGCTGACGCCTGGGCCCCGCCCATGAAGTCTGAAACCTGGCGCGCGCGCAGGCACCAGCGCGCTAGGCTGCTTCCCCTCTGGGCCTGCTGCACTGTGGCCGTTCTGGGGTAGTTGCACCGTTGCCCTTTTCCTTTTCTTTTCTGTAGGTTTTTCAAATAATTCCACAGGATAAAATATTTATCCAAATAAATTAATTCCAGTTCCTAAAAACTTGTAAAATTCCTACATATTTAATGATATCACTTTCACCTATATTCATGAACCTTATCTGTTCAGTTCAAATTTTCATATAAATTTGAACACTAAAACCTCTGTTCAAAAAATTGAAGAACCCATTCTGTCACTCCAAATTCCAAACTAATATTTTTTGCCATCTTAGTTTTCCCTCTAGTATTTTATAAAAATAAGTTGACATTTTTCTGAGCAATTTGGTTTTTCTGTTTTTATTATTATCTTATTTTCCCGTTGTTTATTGCGATGATTAGATACCGTGTTTGACGAGGTTGCTGAAGAAGATGGAGGGGAAGGATTTGAAGACCTTGAAGACAAAGCCAATCCAGGCAAGCAGCCCTTTGACCATGATACCCCTCTTGTTCCTCGGAACCCTTTTATTTCCGAATGCATGATGATAAAGAGTGACGGTGGTAAACTTTTAGAGAGCCACCACATGATGCACACCCTACTCATGATCCTTACCATGTGCCTATATGCAATGACAAAAGATTAGTTGTGATGCATAGTGATGCATATGTGCCATGAATCCTTCGTGGTTGCATTCTTTTCGAAAACCCCATTGGGTGCCCCTAATGCCCGAGGGTGATGTTGAGATAAGGTCATCACTTGAGGAAGAAGTGGTGCACCAAGGAAAGTTCTCGTGTGTGGGTAAAATGATGGATTAGATTTATGTGTGACTACCGTCCCAACCAAACATGTGCAACCACTCTACCCCTTATGGGACGGGGCATTATTGATTACTTAGGCCGATACTAGCATGGTGCCCACATCACTAGTGACGGGGGAGACTTGAGGTCACTCCCGGGACGGGGTCATGCTTGGATAGGCGACCATGACTGTTTTCACAGGGCACCGGACACACCGTTGGTCCCTTCGTGTATGTGTGACATTGTAAAAAGGGCAAGTCCCACGATTTATCGTTTGTACACGAGGGCTGTGCACCAACGAGTGGACCCTATGTTAGTGTCGTCTAGGGAAAGGTAATGACCGGATGCTTCCCCCGAGTACTTGAGGTACTGCGGGATCGTGGGTGACACGAAAGCTTCCCGGATCTTGTGGGTAAAGTGCGCAACCTCTGGAGAGTGTAAAACTATTCGAATAGCCGTGTCCACGGTCATGGACAGTTGGGAGGTTCTACTTAAAGTATGTCCAGAATTTTACAATCTCAGTGGAAAGAATGTGTGTGTGTTGAGTCAAGGTGGTGACTTGACTCGTTGATTATGAATTGAACACTGTTCATGTTGATATCTATAACATGTCTTCGAGGTTACCCAAGTACATTGATGCATGTTTCACAAATGGTAGAATATTTAATCTAGCTTGTAGCTAGGTTGCTCATTGTTGTACAATTTGCATTGTTACCTTGAACGAAATCATGGGTTGCTTGCGAGTACATTCAAAGTACTCATTGGCTTGCCACTGGTTATTTAATTGGCCAGACATGGAGGAGCAGGAATTTGAAGAAGAGTTATATGGAGACGAACATGCGAACTAGGACACTTTCCCAGTCAGAATGCCTGTAGGGTTAAGGTAGATGGCATGGGTTCTACTTATCTACGAAGACTTCCGCTAATCGAGTTTATTTGCTATTCAACCCATGAGGCTTTATCTATGTAAGACTTGGCCATAATGGTCATAATTTGTGTAAGACGGTATGTATGGATGTAAGACTCTTGTTATTCAACTTCTGTGTGTTTAGTGAGCATTGATCTCTGGGATCACTGTACACGTGCATTCGGTGATCTCGACTCTTAAGTCGGGGTCCCCACAAAGCTGGTATCAGAGCCATCCTGATCGTAGAAAGCCTTAGTTAGCATGGGCGTTAGTTAGGATGAGACCCTTTTCATAAACCTTCTGCACCTCTCTTCTTTTCTAAACCCTACCAAACCTGAGATATCATCAGCTTATTAACCTCTCCTATTCAACCTTTGTAGATGGCCGCTGTACCTCAAGAGCACCTGACCACTGGGTTCCCCTTGCTTGTCGAGGATAGCCTCCAGGAGTGCCAGTTCCATCGAGCACCCATCCTCACCTACCATGAGCATTGGGTTAACGACACTGAGGTGGAGTACCATGTGGAAGTAATCGTGAAGGCAAACGATCCTCCCACAAGTTGGTTCTTCGAGGACCCCAGATGGCAACACTACCCCTCGCTGTAGAGGCTGCTGCACTCAAGGCACTGACCCATCTCCGAGAGCTTCTTCGGGAGATGGCAACCAAGATGAAAACCCGCTTCTTGCCTTACCGGAAGGAAGGTGAAGATGAAAGCAGCACGCAAGCCCCTCCACCGAAGGAAGGACTTCCACTTCGATTCCAGACCTACTTCAGCCTATGTGCCGACAGCTTGGCACAAGATCTGGCCTCGGAATCGATGAAGCTCTAAGAAGAACTCCACAAGACCAAGGCACTTCTTCGTCGAACACAAGAGAAGACGGATAGGATCACGAAGGAAGGTGCGCATCCTGGGCGACCCGCTATCGCGTATCGAGGCGGAACGCCCCCGGGAGATGTATCTTCCAAGGATGAAGAGCCACCCCAGCGACGCCGTATGATGGCAAGGGAATATCGCAAGTTTTTCCCTGCACCACCGACAAAACACCGCCGTATCCAACTCCTCCACTCCCACACACCCTCAAGTGATAAGGGGGCCCAGACAGATGAACACAAGGAGGAAGACCCAGAAGAGCCAGAATACGCGACCGAGCATTCCGCCGCTTAGGCATTATTCGCAACTCGGATATGCCAGCTCGTGACCTCTACGGTAGGATAGGTCGTGTAACCCCTGTGCGAAGTCGATCCTTGTATGGTTCATATGAAGCCATATAGTATTTGCTTTTGTTGTGTTTGGATGTACGTCGTATCTTCCCTTCGGGAATGTGTGAACGAATGCATCACCCATTTGGATTTTAATGAATGTGTTTGGCCCTTTTGGCCCTTGCATGAAAATGATTAGTGTCACACCCACCCCCTTACTAGGCACCCATATTTATTGCTTTTCCTCTTCATTCCAAATCACGAGACCTTTACCGCTCCAACAGGATGCCTGTTGTAACTCGTACTGGTACCTCTACCAAACAGCCCGAAGCCGGAACATCCGCCCAATCAGAGGCCGGCCAAGACCAAACCCACGACCAAGCTCCACCACCACCTCCCCCGAATATGGACATGGCTCAGCTTCTCCAAGCCTTCCGAGAGGAACGCCAAGCCAACACTGCAGCCCTCCAGATGATTGCTCAAGCTGTCACCAACAACCACCAGCCGGCGGGGAATGGCAGTGGACGTTCCACGTTGGCAGAGTTCAAAAGCATGCACCGCCAACTTTCATCGAGACTGCTGAACCCCTGGATACAGACGACTAGGTCCGCACCATTGATGACATGCTGGAACTAGTCGGTTGCACCGAAGACCGTGAGAAGGTGGCTTATGCTGCCCACTGCCTCGGGGGGACTGCTAGAGCTTGGTGGGATGGATTCAAGGTCATGCATGCTGGGCAAGACATCACTTGGGACAACTTCAAGGCATAATTCCGCAAGGCCCATATTCCTTCCGGAATCATGGCTATCAAAAAGCATGAGTTTCGAGCCCTGAAGCAAGGAAGTGGCACTGTCAAGGAGTACATGCAGAAGTTCAGTGTTCTGTCAAGGTATGCCCCTGAAGATGTTAGCACCGATGCTTCGAAAAGGGAGCGCTTCATGGAAGGTCTTAATTAGACTCTGCAGTTCTCGCTTGTCGTGTGTGACGGCCCAACCTTCCCTGACCTGGTGAACAAAGCACTCATGCTTGAAGACAAGCGGCGTGCTCTGGAAGACACTCGCAAGCACAAGATGATCAGCAAGGGAAGTTCCAGCAACCAGAAGCCTCGCCAGTGGCAGCCAGCCACGGTCAAGCCAACCTATCAGTAGCCAAGAGCTCCTGCACCTCGCACCAACTATCGGCCTCAGCATTATGCCAACCCAAGGCCATCATTCAACCCCAATAACAGTGGTGGCAACAAGATCAATAACCCAAACCAAGTCACTTGCTTTGGATGTGGTCAGTCAGGACATATCTCAAGGGTGTGTCCCAACAAGAAGCCCGATGCCCCGCGCCCCAATGCGCAGAACCCAGGACAAGGCCACGGGATGCCACCAAGGAACCAAGCTCCTCGCAACCCGCCTAACCATGGGAAGGGGCGTGTGAATCACGTCACTGCTGAAGAAGCTCAGGAAGACCCGGACGTCGTGCTGGGTACGTTCCTTGTCAACTCGGCACCTGCAACTGTCTTGTTTGATTCTGGAGCCACGCATTCATTTGTCACTCAAAGATTTGCATTAAAAAGTGGCATGACCCCTACACCCCTGAATAACCCCATGTTGGTACAAACCCCCAGAGCAGAGATGAGAGCCAAGATAGGCTGTAAGGGAGTCAGTATTATCATTAACGGCGTAGACTTCCTAGCAGACCTTATCATCTTAAGATCACAAGGCTTGGATGTGATCTTAGGAATGGATTGGCTCAACAAGCACCAAGGCTTGTTAGACTGTGCCAACCAGGCTGTCACTGTGACCAATGACCAAGGAGTCGAAGTTAAATTTGCTTCCAACTCCACTTCTACTCAAACCGCTCAAGTCAACTGTCTGTCTGAAGTTGGACTGGAGCAAGTGCCGGTAGTATGCAAGTACCCCGATGTCTTTCCGGATGAGCTACCGGGAATGCCCCCTGACCGTGACATTGAGTTCATCATCGAGCTTATGCCCGGGGCAGGACCAATCTATAAGAAGCCTTATAGAATGGGGACGGAGGAATTAGCCGAGTTGAAGAAGCAACTGGATTTATCCGCCCAAGTGCCTCCCCTTGGGGATCACCTGTTTTGTTTGTGGCAAAAAGGGACGGTACCATCCGCCTATGCATTGACTAGCATTCCCTCAATGAGGTTACAATCAAGAACAAGTATCCACTTCCCAAGATTGAAGATCTGTTTGATCAACTCAGCGAAGCCAAGGTGTTCTCCAAGATCGACCTCAGATCTGGGTACTACCAGCTGAAGATCAGACCCGAAGATATTCCGAAGACGGCATTTGTAACAAGATATGGCATGTACGAGTGCACGGTCATGTCCTTTGGATTAACCAATGCCCCAGCTTACTTCATGTATCTCATGAATAAAGTCTTCATGGAATATTTGGACAAGTTTGTTGTTGTCTTCATTGATGACATTCTTGTCTTCTCGAAGACGGAGGAAGAGCACGAGCAACATTTGAGGATGGTCCTAGACAAGCTTCGAGAGCACCAACTATACGCCAAATTCAGCAAGTGTGAGTTTTGGCTGCATAAAGTTGGGTTCTTAGGTCATGTCTTGACCAAGGAAGGATTGTCAGTTGATCCCGCAAAGATCGAAGCTGTGACCCAATGGCAATCTCCAATGACCGTCAAGGAAGTCAGAAGCTTCCTCGGACTTGCGGGCTATTACTGCAAATTCGTGGAAGGATTCTCTAGCATTGTCCGGCCGATGACTCGGCTCCTGAAGAAGTACAAGAAGTTCTAATGGACGCCAAAATGTGAAGAAATCTTCCAAGAGCTCAAGAAGAGATTGACCACCGCCCCAGTTCTGGCAACACCTGATATTCACAAAGAGTTCGTGATATATTGTGATGCCTCTCGAACCGGATTGGGAAGCGTACTGATGCAAGAAGGACGAGTCATAGCTTACCTGTCAAGGCAGCTATGACCTCATGAAGAGAACTACGCTACTCACGATCTTGAGTTAGCAGCAGTGGTTCATGCCTTGAAGACATGGCGACATTACCTTCTAGGGAAACGATGTGAGATATACACAAACCACAAAAGTAGGAAGTATATTTTCACCCAGAAGGAATTGAACATGAGGCAGCGAAGATGGTTGGAACTAATCAAGGATTATGACCTCAGTGTTCAATATCACCCCGGGAAGGCTAACGTGGTAGCCGATGCCTTAAGCAGAAAGGCTTGCTCCCTGAATGCCATAATTCAACGAAGGCAGTCAGCCCTGTTTGAAGAGCTGGAACAATTCAGTTTGGAATTGGTCACCCCTGGATTTCTAGACCATCTGGAAGTCAAACCAACCCTGATGGACGAAGTCAAGAAAGCACAATGTGGGCACGCAAGCATTGAAGGAATCAAGAAGAAGATGAAGCTAGGCAAGGCCCCAGGATTCTCCAAGGACGAGCACATGATTGTTTGGTACAAAGGCCGCGTCTGCGTACCAAACAAGATGGAGCTGAATAGCTTGATCCTACAAGAAGCCCACAACACTCCGTATTCCATCCACCACGGAGGAACCAAGATGTATCAAGACTTGAAGTGTTAGAATAAATCCGAGGCATACCGTCGATCATCCGAGTACCAAGCAATCACACGAGCTCGACACCGAGATTTGTTAACGAGGTTCACCGATATGGCTACATCCCCGGGGCTTGACTACGGGCGCTCCTCCCCGTGACACCGTCACAATACCGCACCCTGGCCGCCCGGGCGCCGGCACACGCCGCCGGCTCCCCCGCGTGCCTGTGCTATTATGTTGGCATAGGTTACATCGTGTGTCTACCCTCGGTATATAAGAGAGGCCTAGGATACAAGTGTCCTACTAGGACACGACTCCATATCCTATCTAAACACAATACAACTACAAGTCCAATTGTAACCTACCTTGTACACAATATTCGACACAACTCTAACAAACTCCACCTTGGCGAATATTCTCCACCACCTTGAATTTGTCAATGCGTCAAACTTCCATGTACATTGGACTTGAGCTTATCCCATGAGTACCGCTGCTACTCCAAAGACTCCATATGACCCCACCTGCAACTTGTAGTCCCTTCTTTTCTTGATCATGGTCAACACTCGAGCAAAATTAAGTTTCACATTACTCTAGTTAGCGCTCCCAACTTCCAGAGTATCAGTCCAACGCCATCACACACTGATCACTGACATGCGTGAAAGTGAACAACTCACATATTGGATGTCACACATAAGAGTTACCTGAACTCAACATCACCGCTCCTTTCTTGACCGCCTGTCTGAAACTTGAAGGAATTTCTCCATTGCTTGTAGTCATCCCGAGTCAAATTCGCAGTTGTCTCACCACATGTATGACCACCAGAGCCCTGGCCCGTCTCCATGTCCCGTGCATACCGCACGCCTCGCCGCTATTACCGCGCCGAGCCTCCGCTGTCCTGGTCAAGTCTCAAGGGTCGCGAACCCACACCACTCAACCTCCACTGCAGAGTACCACCGATCATCACCGACCGATGTCGAGTTCTACGCTTCCATCAGACCACTGGGCTCCAGTCCGAATTACGTGTCCCTTGCTTTTCCCCGCTCCGCTGAATAGGCTTGATTCTCTGGATCCTTACACCATAGCCCCTCAATCCAGCTCCACCTTCAACATGACTCCATGGTAGATGATCAGTCCACCCTCGCGCTCCGTCGACTTCAAGCTCCGTGTATACACCACCTTGAATCAATCCCGTGCCATAGTCATGTCGAAGCCGCACAAGCCTCGGGCATGTGCCACGTGTTTCCACGTCCAGAAGTCGGTCACCATCAGCATCACGCTCCTATGTCATCGTCGCCGATCTCACCACCGTCTTCTGTACCAACCGACTTGCGTCGATCCGTCAGACTGTCTAGTCCAACCCAGCCGAACTTATCCGAGTGCATGACACGCTCGAGGCTCCCAAATCATCTCCCAAGAATTCTAATCCATCACATGATAAATCCATCTTAGCTGACATGACTTCTCGCAACGCCTTCAAGCATCCCTGTTATGCCAACAAATCTTTCATCCTTGTCTGCCATAACCCAAGGTTTTTAGTTTCGATGAACTTCTCCACCTCAAACCCGACCCCCATGGCGTCATGATTCTTTGTATGACTGATCTTGCGAAAAATAACCAAGCTTCTTTCCACGATGCAAAAGTACATAAGCAAACCTAACGTGGTCACCTCCCAGTACTAGTAGCAATTCAACCAAAAACAATGTTGGTCTTCACGTGGTGTAGCTCCTAGGCTCAACTCTCAATGCTAGCTATTTGCTTTGTCAAATCCTTAGCCTTCCTGATGTACGCATATCCCTTGATAGACTTTTTCCTTGCCGATTGATCTGCCTCTTGCCTCGCTGTGTCACACGAGGACCGAGTCCTCGTTTTGGTCTCCAAAACAAATCTCGATCGATACCTAGTTGTACACGTATCAAGCTTGGCCCGTGACTTGCCTGCCGGCCTGCAGTCGTACGGCTTCTCCTCGGTCGTAGCCCACGCACGCGCCTTAAGCTTCGCAGCCAGTGTCCCAACCTGCTGCCAGTCTGTCCGCGCGTGACACGCCGCCGCATCTCGCCGAGCCACCGATCTCGCGACCTGCTGCTGCAACTCACCACCGCCTAGGCATCCAACCACGTGATTGCTTCTTCATCCTCTAGATCAACCTTCCACGCCCTTCAAACAACCTAGCTCTGATACCACTTGTTAGAATAAATCCGAGGCATACCGTCGATCATCCGAGTACCAAGCAATCACACGAGCACGACACCGAGATTTGTTAACGAGGTTCACCGATATGGCTACATCCCCGGGGCTTGACTACGGGCGCTCCTCCCCGTGACACCGTCACAATACCGCACCCTGGCCGCCCGGGCGCCGGCACACGCCGCCGGCTCCCCCGCGTGCCTCTGCTATTATATTGGCATAGGTTACATCGTGTGTCTACCCTCGGTATATAAGAGAGGCCTAGGATACAAGTGTCCTACTAGGACACGACTCCATATCCTATCTAAACACAATACAACTACAAGTCCAATTGTAACCTACCTTGTACACAATATTCGACACAACTCTAACATGAAGGAAAGATTCTGGTGGCACGGGATGAAAAGAAAGATTACAACCTATGTTGCAAAGTGTGATGTGTGCCAAAGGGTCAAGGCTGAATATCAGCGACCCGCTGGATTACTCCAACCACTCAAGGTTCCTGAGTGGAAGTGGGAAAAAATCGGAATGGACTTCATCACTGGATTACCACGGTGGAATAAAGGACATGACTCCATCTGGGTCATAGTCGACCATTTGACCAAGGTAGCCCATTTCATCCCTGTCAAGACTACCTATGATGGCAACCAGCTGGCAACTCACTACATCGACAGAATCGTAAGCCTTCATGGTGTTCCTAAGGAGATTGTGTCAGATCGAGGAACCCAGTTTACCTCAAGGTTTTGGAAGAAGTTCCAAGAAGCCTTGGGAACCAAGTTGTCTTTCAGCACGGCTTTCCACCTACAGACCGGAGGTCAGACAGAGCGAATAAATCAAATTCTCGAAGACATGCTCCGAGCCTGCGTCTTGGCATATGGAGCCAAGTGGGAAGATTGCCTCCCTTTTGCCGAGTTCTCCTATAACAACAGTTATCAGTCGAGCCTTCAGATGGCACCATTTGAGGTGTTGTACGGACGCAAGTGTCGCACACCCCTCAACTGTCAGAGACTGGAGAAGGGCTAGTCTTTGGACCAGATATTCTCCGCGAAGCAGAAGAGCAAGTCCAACTAGTCAGAGAACGTTTGAAGGCCGCCAAATCAAGGCGGAAGAACTATGCTGACACTCATCGCCGAGATATGAGTTTCCGTGTTGGAGACCATGTGTACCTGCGGGTGACCCCTCTGAAGGGAACCAAGCGTTTCCACGTTAAAGGGAAGCTCGCACCAATGTTCATTGGACCCTTTGAGATCACTGCACGACGAGGTACCAGTTGGAACTACCACCTGAGCTATCCGATGTGCACAACGTATTCCATGTACCCCAACTCCGGAAGTGTCTCCAAGTTCCGGACAAGCCTGATCTCTACAAGGATGTTGATCACCAAGCCATTGATCTTCAGCCTGATTTGACCTAACGCGAGAAGCCCATTCGCATTTTGGATGAAGAAGAACGACGAACGCGAAGCCGCACCATCAAGTACTTCAAGGTCCAGTGGAGCAACCACACGGAAGCAGAAGCAACCTGGGAACGTGAAGACTATCTTAGATCCGAGTATCCCGATCTCTTTTAAGACCTAGTTTAGGAATCTCGAGGACGAGATTCTTGTAAGGGGGGTAGGTCTGTCACACCCTGCATTTTGTAACATGTCATTTGCATTAATAAACCATGAAAATTTGGACCAGCATTTTTTTTGCATCATTTGGCTTTTATTTGGAATTAAGTTTTTCTCTTTGTGATTTTCAAGCGCTCTTTAAAGTCAACTACTCCCTCTTGTATATTTCATCTCCTTACCCCAAAAACCTGCCCAATGACCATACCAAGTGTATATAACAGTATAGTATTTTCTTACAAAAATAATTTGGCCAAAAAGTATTTTCAAAAATTAGTTTTCCAAAACCCCCTGAATTGAGGTTTGCACTGAAAGTGCTTGATTTAGGGTGAGAAAAATATTTCAAAGAGTATATTTGAAACCTAGTAGATATAGGACTCCCATAAACCACAGAAATATAATTTTAAAAGTTATTTTCCTATTTTACTTAAAAGCTTTTTCTTAAGGACATAAATGGTCTTTAATAGGGAAAATTTATTTAACTATTTCAAAAATATTTGCAAAAATTTAGAGATACTCTTAGGACATATATTTTCCATATGTGAGAGTTTCAACACTTGGTCATGTTCAAAATATTGGACAAATCCCTCAGAAACCCTTTTCTAGATATTTCAAGCTTTTGAAATATTTACAAAGGAAATATTCTCTAAAATTTCCAGGAAAATTCTATCATGTCATATATGAAATGTGTGATGATCTTGCCAAGCCCCATGCCTTGGGAAGCAAGAAAACATCATCAAAACCCCTCAAAACCATTGTGTCCATCTTTGAAGTTTGAGCAACTTTACATTGCCAAACTTGCCCTAATACTCTCAAACTTGGTACACTTGCTAAAATGGTCTAATAATGCATCTAGACCAAATGGCACAAGTTTTGGGGAAGGGTAACTTGATCAGAGTACCCCAAAACCATTTATGTTCAGATTCAAATTCGGACAACTTTATATTACAAACTTTTTACTTGGGACTTCAAACTTTGTGGGCATGATCACAACCCCAAATGATGACACTACACCAAGTGGTGCATCAAGGAGGGATGATTTGCTTAACTCAAACTTGGTGAAACCATTTCTGTTGATTTCTAGGGTTCACCAAAGTTACATTGGCAAGTTTCTTCAAATGAGCCCAAACTTGGTGGAACACCCTATTTCTATATACCATTTGACCCTGTTAAGTCTGATGTCTAGTGGAAATCATTTGGTTGCTCAAAACCACATCAAACACCTTCTGGTGATTTTCCAAAATTACCACTTTCACCCGTTTCCTTATCCTCCTTGAGCCTAACTTTTTACCACAACTTGCTCAGGCTCCCTTGCACCTCCAGTAACTCTCCCTGGCCTCAGCTCAATGATTTAGTAGGGGTAAAACCCCAATTTACATTCTGGACAACAGTTTTCACCATGCTATCTGTTGGTGTATTTGGATCGACACCTATGGGATTACAAGAATCCCTACTACGGTTGCGGGGCGCGGGGTTGAGAGAAGAGCGGAGCCAACAGTTAGCACACGGTTCCTTTACCCAGGTTCTGGCCGCAAAGATGCGTAAAACCCTACTCCTGCTTTGGTGGATTATATGTTTGTGTTCTTCAGCTAGCTATGGGGCGTGAGGAGCTCCGAAAAAGCCGAGTCATGAGGAGTTCTGAAAATCCGAATCCTTCTCCTGGTCGCCTCGGGCCTCCTTTTATAGGGAAAAAGGGGTTGCCACAGTGGCACACAGGAGGTGGAAAGGGTACAGTGATGCGAGGTTATCCCCCGCATTACATGACAAGGCGCATTTCATGTGTCTTGCTTAGGTGTCCTTGCTTTATCGGGGACGAGGGGAGACATCCGTCTTGTCCATCGCCGCTCCTTCTTGCGTCGACACGCGCCCTGGCCAGCGATGCCTGGGATACCATGTAGGCAGGCAGGCAGCTGAGGTGGCGCAATGGTGGGTCTTCATGAAGATCTGCATGTCGCCACGCAGGTGCCTGCCCAGCTGGTTGGGTCGGCAGCGGCATGGGGCGGTGGAAGCTTAGTTGGCGTGGGCCCGATGGTGGCCCCGCAGATGTCCTCGGCAAGGGCCTTACCGGGGCCCCGACAAGGGTCTTGCCGTGGCGCCTGCTGTCATCCCCGGCAAGGTGCTTGCCGGAGGTCTTGTCGCCCCCCTTAGCTGGGATCCCGCCAAGGGTCATCGTCTTCTCAGCGTGTATATGATCTTGAATGTCTTCACAAAGATCTGTATGCCACTACGGGGATATCTCCCAAATCCTTGCCCTATGGGGGCAGTGGACTCAAGGGTGATCCGCTCCGTAGACGTGGGGCGAGCTGCCGCGGCAAGGGTCTTGCCAGGGCCGCGAAAGTCGGCCTCGACAAGGATCTTGCTGGGGCTGCTAAGACCGGCTCCCGGCAAGGACCTTGCCGGGGGATCCCGCTTCGTCCCTTTGCTCTTTGTGGTCTTGGCTTTGGGCTTTAGTCTCCATCGAGCTTCGGTCTTACCCTGGCTCACCTCCCTTGCCATGCTTGGTGTGGTGGTGCCCATGGCTTAGACTGCCCGTGCACAGTTATAGGGGTACAAAAAGTCTACCCCTCTTTTTGTACACCGACAGGAGCCCCCGGGCCTGGGCCACACATAAGCGCGATGCGTTGTTGGGCCAGGCCCAGAACGGTGCGCGGGCAGGTGGGACGGTTTTTATCGTGGTAAGATTCTCCGGGCGCTTCGCCTCCCATGATCCGCGCGCGCGGCGTGGGGTGGAGGGGCGTGCGTGACCTGGGCGGCATGCGTGGGGCGGTTTCCGCAGGCATGCGTCACGTCACAGTAAATGCAAAAGGAGGCGGCCCACATTCCCCCCCCCCATAAGAAGGAGTAACCGCAGGCGCGCTGCTCACTTCGTCCATTTTCCTCATGCCTCTTCCAATCTCAGAGCCGCTGTTGCCCTCTCTTCCTTCCTTCCGAAGCTTCCGCCGTCGCCTGCCGCCGTTGCTTCGCCATCCCCCTCCCTCAGCCCTCCAACTCAGCCGCCATGGAGTCCAAACCCGCCAAGGGCAAGGTGGTGGCCAAGGGCGCCGAGTCTATGGAGCCGCCGGAGGGCGCGTTTTCGGGGGACCGGACAAAGGCTGCTTTCTTCATCCTGTCGACGGTCGATGTCTATGAGCTTCGGGCCGCCTTCAAGCCCCTTTGGGGGTGAAGACGGGGGG
>LR738710.1:340148122-340273881 GCA_902687465.1 Secale cereale | reverse complement strand
GGGGAAGAACTTGGGACATCCGGCGACGCGCATCATTCCGGCCGCTTGCGCCGAACCCGGCCCAAATCGGTATCCCTTCTTCGTCGATTACTTTTCTTGTGGGTTATGTCCCCCCTTCTCCGATTCTTCTGTGATGTCATGCGCACCTTTGGCTTACGCCTCTTGGATTGTACTCCGAACGCGGTGGCGTGCATGGCTTTCTTCGCGCACCTTTGCGAGGGCTTCGTCGGGGTGCAGCCCAACACGGCGCTCTTCCCCCACTATTTCACCCCTCGGATCCAGCCGGGAGGTGCCGTCTCTGGGTGCATCACCTAGATTCCAAGATCCAAGGGAACGTACCTGGACGGCGCCGTGAAGGAGAGGTGGGATGAGTGGCGCAGCCGGTGGTGCTGGATTGAAGAAGAAGAACCACCAATATTCTGCAAGGTCCGCCGGGTGCCGCCGGTCCGCGGCAGTGACTGGAGCGACGTCGACGCCGCCGATGGGAGGCTCACCATCGCCACCACCAGGATCCACCGGCTCACCCAGGCCGGACTCACACTTGAGATGATCGGGGCGGATTTCATTCGTCGTCGGATCGCCCCATTGCATAACAAGGGGAGCCCAGCCTGGCTCTTCAAGAATCCTGCTGACGTTATGCGACTCCGCCCCGGCCTTGACCACAACGTTATGGTGATGGGACATGCCCATTTCTGCCAGCGGCTCTTCCATCTTGATGTGGGTCGCGACGGCGAGGTCGAACGGACTGGCAAGGCCGCGAGGGCTACCGCGAAGGCCGGCAAGGCCATCAAGGGGCAGCTCTTCAAGCTGCCAGCAGCAGTGGTCCCACTGTGCAACAATTCGCGCCAGTCTGAGATCGTCGCCATGATGCCGGAATGCAACGCGCACGGCCCTGTCCCGAGCTGGAAGGAGCCGATGGACGAGGTCGTGCAGCAATTCTTCGACTCTCTGGTCGAGGTGTGCGTCAAGCCTGACGCCGAGTGGTGGCTAGTGAGGGACACCACCTAGGAAGAGCTAGACTACATCGCCGCTAGGGCGAGGGAGGCGTAGCTCGTCATGGAGGCCGACAGCGTCGGGGGCGTGGAGGACAAGGATGCCACGGCTGCGGAGGAGGAGGAGCTCGCCCAGTGGGCGGCGGCCGCCGGAGAGCCTAGTAGCGCCGACACCAGAGCTCTGCTGGTCGAAGACATGGCCGATGAGTCGTCGGAGGAGGAGGGCGTGGCGGCGGGCTCGGCGCCAGCCAGGGGAAGAGGGCGAGTCCTGCGGCGGGCCAGTTCCGGCGAGCCGGTCCGGCCCGGCAAGGCTGCGCAGCTTCAATTGGCCCTGGAGGGGTCCGGGCGCCACACGAGGGCCACGGCGGCGAGGAGGCTGACGAAGGCTGTCGAGAAGAAGAAAGCAACAGCCCCTTCTCCATCTGGGCGCGCACCAACTCTGCCTTCTTCGCCTCCCCCGGCAGACGTTGACTCGGATGCCGATGCGGAGTTCCCTTTTGATCTTGGGCCTCTCAGCCCGAAGAGGAAAAGGAAAGCGTTGGAGGAGGAGGAGATGGACAACGAGTAAGTACTTTATTCCTTACCGCCATTTCCATTCTCCTAAACCATGCCACTCATCTTGATCTGTTTTGCTTCTTCAGGGATGCAGAGACGTTGGCCCAGAGGATAAAGAGGGCGAAGGCCTCGGCGAGCAGCCAGCCCCGGGCTGGGGCTTCAGAGACACACCTGGTGGTGTTGAGCAGCCCGGATGGCAGCCCCTGGCACAGCCCCCAGCGTAAGTTCATCATCCTCTTCTTGCTCGACATGCAGTAGGTGGTTGATGCTATGGTGCTGACCTTGTTAGTTTTGTAGGACGGGAGCAGCAGGAGGAAGAGCCACAGGGGGCCACCCCCAACACACCACCCCCATCGACTACGCCGCCGCGAGGGGCGTCCCCGGCAAGGGCACCAAGCATGGAGCCCGCACGCATGGAGGAAGCGGGGAACTTGGGTGCTGGTGGCTCTGCCACGGCGCCAGAGGCCGGCAGGGAGGGGACTTCTGGTTCACAACCCGGCACTGGTGAGTCGCCTGTCTTCAGTCTCTGCTTTTCCCTTATTCTTTTTCTTGGATTCATCATCCCCATCACTGCCCAGGCCCTCCTTCAACAGACACGGAGGACGTGGACGCCGTCATCGGGGAAGTAGCCGAGGAGGCCGCGGTGGAGGCCGACAGGATTGCCGCCGAGGAGGCCGCCAAGGATGCTGCCGAGGCCGCCGCTGACAAGGCCGCCAAGGATGCCGCCGAGGGTGCCGGCGGTGGGCCTGCCGGGGAGGCCGGCAAGGCCACAGCCGAGGAAGAGGTGGTTGACGATCAGCCTTCTTCCTCCACAACCTCGGGCCATGGCAGGTACCTGAAGGTGGGCGACGATCTCTTCGTCCATCTCGCAGGGGTGTCAAGCTCACGAGCACCCGTCGGAGGGGAAGTCTTCAACGGCGAGGTGCTCGCCGCCATCGGGCTCGAGGTTGTTGATGAACCGGGCGTCGGCGGCGATGGCTCTCCAGAAGGGCAGCTCTTCCGGGCCATGGGGGCCAATTTCCGGAAGCTCCAAGCGCTCTACCGCGCTCGTCTGGACAAGGTTAAGTCCAGGATGGCAACGGTGGATGAGGCGGAGGTGGACTTCCAAGCGCGCGTTGCTGAGGCGCAAACCTCGTTTCACCAGTCCCGTGAGGAGCAGAGGGCCTTCCAGGAAGAATTGGCCAAGCGCGACACAAAGCTCATCATGAAGATGTCTGACGTCGAGAAGGCCCAGGAAGAGGCGGCGAACTTGGCTGCCGCGGCCGAGGCCGCCTGGAACCAGCATCAAGCCGCCCTCGATTCCCAGGAAGAAGACCTCTCCGCGCGTGAGGCGAAGCTTGCCGCAACGCTCTGTGGCAAGGATGAGGAGCTCGAGGTCCTTCTCGAGCGGCGGACTCGCGAGCTGGGGTAGAGGCACAAGGAGGCACTCGATGCCCAAGCTCTGGCCCATGCCGGCAAGGTGCAAGAGCTGGAGGTGGAGCGGGACGAGCTGAAGGAGCAGACCCTCAAGTTGTCCGACGAAAAGAACATGCTCAACTGCGCCTTGATAGAGGTGCACGGAGTAGTCATCAGCAGGGCTGGGGAGCTCTCCGAGGCACAAAACTCCATTAGAGATCTCAAGTTGAGGCTGGAGAATCTCGAGAAGATGTTATCAGAGAGCTCGGCTCGGGAGGAGACCTTGACCAAGAGCCTGGAGGAGGAGAAACAACTATGGGTGGACGAGGCCGCCTCCCACTAGGAATAAATGGCGGGCGAGAACAGGTGGATCAGCCGGCTGGAGGACATCGCCGACAGGGTTACCTCGCAGTTGGCCCTCATGGGGATGCCAAACATGAGGTATGCCCCTGAGTGGAGCGGGTCCGTCAACGCCAAGCTGACCCTGTTCTTCGAGGGCGTCCTCGGTGCCTTGGCTGATCTTCACTCCAACAGAACGGCCATGCTCGCCGGGGAGGCCCGGCGGCTTTGCCGGGGAGTCATGACCAAGGTCCTCACCAAGAAGGCGTTCTGGAACCCCACCCTCGACTTCGAAGCCGCGATGGACAGCTTGCCGGAGGGTACTGACCTCACGGTGCTCAACGAGCGCATCAAGCCCGTCATCAGCCGCATCGACGAAATCAAGAGGGTGGAGGGCCAGCGTCGGGATTAGGCATCCTGTTCTTCTCCGCCGCTGCGGGTTCCTGACCAAGACAAATTTTATCTTTAGTTAGAACCGCAGCGATGACATGATGTAATATAACTTTGAAATATCTTTGGAATTATTATTTCCCTGTTTGCCGCCCCTTTGTATGTCCACCCTACGCTAGCTGGGTAGGCTTGCCGGCGCGAGAAAACCCAAGGCGGCGTCTTGGGGACGGGTCCCAATTGGCCTGCCGGGTGAGCGTGCTGCTGGGCGAGCCAACTTGCCGCCCTTATCGCAGCCGCTCGAACTGTCGAGTTTTACTTGAGTCAGAGTCGAGAGCCTTGCCAATTGCGGAAGGCTACCCTACCGTTTCCAACGCATCCGTTTGAACTATTGAGCGGACTCGAAACAGAGCAAAGGCGTTGCCGATCGGGAAGGGCCCCATTTGCGTGCAGGTTTCTCGTACAAAGAATGACAACTCCGAGGATAATAACCTTAAATAATATGATAGAAATATTCAGGGTTCGATGTATCTTAGATTCTATTTGTAGCCGCTCGAGTGCTGAGCTTCCGGCCTCCTCCCTTCTCAAAGAGCCACGAAGACGAAGGAGTGCTGGTTTAACTGCTAGAGCCGATTCTCATAACTGCGCCCCCTACCTGGCGCGCCAAAGATGTCGGTGTATTTGGATCGACACCTATGGGATCACAAGAATCCCTACTACGGTTGCGGGGCGCGGGGTTGAGAGAAGAGCGGATCAAACAGTTAGCACACGGTTCCTTTACCCAGGTTCGGGCCGCAAAGATGCGTAAAACCGTACTCCTGCTTGGGTGGATTATATGTTTGTGTTCTTCAGCTAGCTATGGGGCGTGAGGAGCTCCAAAAAGCCGAGTCGTGATGAGTTATGAAAAGCCGAATCCTTCTCCAGGTCGTCTCAGGCCACCTTTTATAGGGAAAATGGGTTGCCACAGTGGCACACAGGAGGTGGAAAGGGTACAGTGATGCGAGGTTATGCCCCGCATTACATGACAAGGCGCATTTAATGCGTCTTGCTTAGGTGTCCTTTCTTTATCGGGGACGAGGGGAGACGTCCGTCTTGTCCGTCGCCGCTCCTTCTTGCGTCGACACGCGCCCTGGCCAGCGATGCCTGGGATGCCATGTAGGCAGGCAGGAATCTGAGGTGGCGCAATGGTGGGTCCTCACGAAGATCTGCATGTCGCCATGCAGGTGCCTGCCCAGCTGGTTGGGTCGGCAGCTGCATGGGGCGGTAGAAGCTTAGTTGGCGTGGGCCCGATGGTGGCCCTGCGGATGTCCTCGGCAAGGGCCTTGCCGAGGCCCCGGCAAGGGTCTTGCAGCGGCGCCTGCTGTCATCCCCGGCAAGGTGCTTACCGGAGGTCTTGTGGCCCTCCTTGGCTGGGATCCCGCCAAGGGTCATCGTCTTCTCAGCGTGTATCTGATCTTGAATGTCTTCACAAAGATCAACATGCCACTACGGGGATATCTCCCGAATCCTTGCCCTGTGTGGGCAGTGGACTCAAGGGTGATCCGCTCCGTAGGAGTGGGGCGAGCTGCCGCGGCAAGGGTCTTGCCGGGGCAGCTAAAGCCGGCCCCGGCAAGGATCTTGTCGGGGCTGCTAAGATCGGCTCCCGACAAGGACCTTGCCGGGGGATCCCGCTTCGTCCCTTTGCTCTTTGTGGTCTTGGCTTTGGGCTTCAGTCTCCATCGAGCTTCGGTCTTACCCTGGCTCACCTCCCTTGCCATGGTTGGTGTGGTGGTGCCCGTGGCTCAGACTGCCCGTGCACAGTTATAGGGGTACAAAAAGTGTACCCCTCTTTTTGTACACCGACACTATCTCAGCCCTCTATTCTTCAAGAAGCTTTCCCTGGCATCCAATGCCTCTCCTACATTGTTTACTCCCCTCTAGAGCCAATGGACACGGTGGCCGCGCCTAGAGCACGTGGGACACGGCCATGCCGGCCATATTGGCGCTCTGGAGCACGCTATAGTGCGCTCCCGCACTGTAGCCACCTCCAATCCGCAGCGCCCGACCACCTCGAGCCTCCCCCTTGCGCTAGTCGAGGTGCCTCGACGTCTGCGACACGGCACGGCCCTGTCCCCTTCCTCCTTCTCCCTCCTCTCGCCCCAGCTCGCACACGCGACGGCCGCCCGAGAGCTCCAATGAGCTACCCCACACGCGCGCTGCTCTGGACTCCCCCTGCTCTCTCTCTTCTTCTCCCCGGCTCTGGACCGCATCCAGCAACGCCACAGACACGGCTCCAGCCCCTCCCAAGCGTTGTGGCAACAAGCAGAAGCTCGCCGGCGCACGGGTCCATGGCACCTCGCCGTTCGCCTATAAAAGGACACTCCGCGCCCTCCGTCTCCTCACGAGCAGCTCTCTCACCCACCTAATCACCTCCCTATGCCACTCACTCCCCTCCAGACGAGACCGAGCTCGAGATCGAGCTCGAGCTTCGCTGCCTCGGGTCACCATTGATCCGGAGGTACAAGCCCTCCCCACCGCTCCTCTCGCTCGATCTAGCACCACAAGACTTCACTGATTGTTTCCCCCTCGTTTGCCCTCTCTGTAGCTGCCGGAAACGGCCGGAACCACCACCACCTGAAGCTCCTCTGCCGCGTGTCCTCGCCGCCGGCGAACCAGGCCACCCCGGCGACCAACTCCACCTCCACCAGAACGGCGACTCGACGCTGAGTCTAGCCGTGCCCTCGCCTGCCCTCGCCGTGCCCTGCATCGCCGCCGGTGAGCTCACCGGCCCTCTGCCGGAGGGTTAGGTATTACAGGCGGGTCCCTCCTGTCATTCTCTCATCTCCCTCGCCTCTCCCTCCTCTCGCTAATGCATGGGCCCCGCCCGTCAGGTTTGAAACCTGGCGCGCGCGCAGGCACCAACGCGTTGGGCTGCTTCCCCTCTGGGCCTGCTACACTCTGGCCGTTCTGGCCGAGTTGCACCGTAGCCCTTTTCCTTTTCTTTTCTGTATGTTTTTCAAATAATTCCACAGGATAAAATATGTATCCAAATAAATTAATTCTAGTCCCTAAAAACTTGTAAAATTCCAACCTATTTAATAATATCACTTTCACCTATATTCATGATCCTTATCTGTTCTGTTCAAATTTAAATCTAAATTTGAACACTAAAACCTTTGTTCAAAACATTCATGTACCCCATTCTGTCACTCCAAATTCCAAACTAATAAATTTTGCCATCTTAGTTTTCCCTGTAGTATTTTATAAAAATAAGTTGACATTTTTCTGAGCACTTTGGTTTTTTGTTTTTATTATTGTCTTATTTTCCCGTTGTTTATTGCGATGATTAGATACCGTCTTTGAAGAGGTTGCTGAAGAAGAAGGAGGGGAAGGATTTTAAGACCAAGCCAATCCAGGCAAGCAACCCTTTGACCATGATACCCCTTTTGTTCCTCGGAACCCTTTTATTTCCGAATGCATGATGATAAAGAGTGACGGTGGTAAACTTGTTGAGAGCCACCACATGATGCATACCCTACTCATGATCCTTACCATGTGCCTAGATGCAATGACAAAAGATTAGTTGTGATGCATAGTGATGCATATGTGCCATGAATCCTTCGTGGTTGCATTCTTTTCGAAAACCCCATCGGGTGCCCCTAATGCCCGAGGGTGATGTTGAGATAAGGTCATCACTTGAGGAAGAAGTGGTGCACCAAAGAAAGTTCTCGTGTGTGGGTAAAATGATGGATTAGATTTATGTGTGATTACCGTCCCAACCAAACATGTGCAACCACTCTACCCCATATGGGACGGGGCATTACTGATTACTTAGGCTGATACTAGTATGGTGCCCACATCACTAGTGACGGGGGAGACTTGAGGTCAATCCCGGGACGGGGTCGTGCTTGGATAGGCGACCGTGACTGTTTTCACAGGGCACCGGACACACCGTTGGTCCCTTCGTGTATGCGTGACATTGTAAAAAGGGCAAGTCCCACGATTTATCGTTTGTACACGAGGGATGTGCACCAATGAGTGGACCCTATGTTAGTGTCGTCTAGGGAAAGTTATTGACCGGATGCTTCCCCCAAGTACTTGAGGTGTTGCGGGATCGTGGGTCACACCAAAGCTTCCCAGATCTTGTGGGTAAAGTGTGCAACCTCTGCAGAGTGTAAAACTATTCGAATAGCCGTGTCCACGGTCATGGACAGTTGGGAGCTGCTACTTAAAGTATGTCCAGAATTTTACAATCTCGGTGGAAAGAATGTGTGTGTGTTGAGTCAAGGTGGTGACTTGACTCATTGATTATGAATTGAACTCTATTCATGTTGATATCTGTAACATGTGTTCGAGGTTACCCAAGTACATTGATGCATGTTTCACAAATGGTAGAATATTTAATCTAGCTTGTAGCTAGGTTGCTCATTGTTGTATAATTTGCATTGTTACCTTGAACCAAATCATGGGTTGCTTGCGAGTACATTCAAAGTACTCATTGGCTTGCAAATGGTTATTTAATTGGCCAGACATGGAGGAGCATGAATTTGAAGAAGAGTTATATGGAGACGAACATGCGAACTAGGATGCTTTCCCAGTTAGAATGCCTGTAGGGTTAAGGCAGATGGCATGTGTTCTACTTATCTATGAAGACTTCCGCTAATCGAGTTTATTTGCTATTCAGTCCATGAGGCTTAACCTATGTAAGACTTGGCCATAATGGTCATAATTTTTGTAAGACGATATGTATGGATGTAAGACTCTTGTTATTCAGCTTCTGTGTGTTCAGTGAGCATTGATCTCTGGGATCACTGTACACGTGCATTCAGTGATCTCGACTCTTAAGTCGGGGTCCCCACAGATGCAGTCCGGTACGTTCTGCAAATTATGTACATGGACTCAAACAATGCAGCCGAATATGAGGTCCTATTACATGGTCTCCGCCTAGCTGTATCCATGGGCATACAATGCCTCGAGGTACGCGGAGACTCAAAGCTCGCTATCTCCCAAATTAATGGAGATTTTGATGCGAAGGATCCAAAAATGGCAGCTTATCGCAATGCTATATTGAAAATGTCTGTCATATTTGAGGGGTTGGAATTCCACCACATAGCCCGGGATAATAACCAGGCTGCTGAGGTGCTCGCTCGTATGGCGCTAAATGTGACCCTATCACACCTAACACTTTTGTGGAAAGGATATTTAAGCCATCAGTAACATGGCAGGACGCGGGCAGCGATACGAATTTGGATCCGAACACACCTCCGGCCGAACTTAACCAAGACGTCATCGGAGACCCAAACATGGAGATAACTCCTTCGACTCACGAAATCATGGCTGTCATAGCCTCCTGGACAGAGCCCTTCCTAGCTTACCTTAAAAGGCATGAACTCCCTGATGACCAAAACGAGGCCCGCCGCATAATCCGGCCTATGTGAACTATATAAGAAAAGCACAACTAGTATTTTACAAAGGTGCATCTCGGAAGCGGAGGGAAGGCAAGTTCTCACTGAAATACACGCTGGAATAGGCGGCCACCATGCCGTAGCTCGGGCGCTCGTAGGCAAAGCTTTTCGAGGTGGCTTTTACTGGCCCACTGCACGAGAAGACGCTCAAACCTTAGTCCAACACTGCGTTGGCTGCGAGCTTTTTGCAAATCAAAGTAACATGCCTCCCACCGCTCTGAGAACAATCTCCATTACTTGGCCTTTTGCGGTATGGGGGCTTGATATGGTCGGACCCCTTAAAGGGGGGAAGCCATAAAAAGAAATTCTTACTGGTAATGGTGGATAAATTCACTAAATGGATCGAAGCCAAGCCAATAAAAATAGCTGAGGCAGGGCCTATGATAGATTTTATATCCAACGTATTACACTGTTACGGTGTCCCGCACAGTATTATCACAGATAATGGCACCAACTTCACAGCTGGCGAGGTAAAAAATTGGTGCGCAAAGTTAGGTATTAAACTTGACTATGCTTCTGTATACCATCCTGAAACAAATGGTCAAGTCGAAAGAGCCAATTGTCTGATAATGAGCGGCATCAAACCCTGACTAGTGTGCTCCCTACGGGAGTTTGATAAACACTGGGTCGAAGAGCTTGACTCTGTACTCTGGGGGCTGCGGACCACACCTAATCACACAACGGATACACACCTTTTTTTATGGTGTACGGCGCAGAGGCTGTTCTGCCCTAAGATATTATTCATGACTCACCTCGAGGGCGCATGTACGAGGAGAGAGAAGCCGAGCTAGATCGGCAGGATGGCCTAGATGGACGTGAAGAGGAGCGCGATACAGCGCAAGCCCGTTCCGCATTTTATCAACAACAGGCCAGGCAATACCAAAGCAGAGAAGTGTTGGCCAAGACATACAACGTCGGCGAACTCGTTTTACGCCTCCCGGAGAATAAAAAGGAAAAGCTCAAACCAAAATGGGAGGGCCCCTTCATTATCGACGAAGTACTCACCGGTGGAGCCTATCGCCTTCGCAATTCATAGGACAACTGCCTTGAGCCGAACCCGTGGAATGCTGCCAGGCTCCGACGATTTATGGATAGTTCGGTAGCAATTTTTTTCCTCCTTACAAGTTAGGTCTTGTCTTATATCTTTTATTTTTTCCCCTTTCCTTTTTACATTTTTCTCTCATTGGAAAGTATTCGGTTCGTCCGAACTACCACAGGATAAGTACATCTTCGAATGTATTTACCTCAAATATACCCGGGGGCTTCTTTAACGAAGCCCATTACCAATAAAGCTTATTGCTTAAAATGTCATCTGTTTTGTACAGTCCTTCCTTGCCATTATATGCACCAATATGACTTAAGTTCTGGCCAAGCTGGGTTGCCTGGCTCCTATGCTTACCCCTACGTTTTGGATTGTTCGGCTAGGGCATAAAGGGAGCACCTCTGCGAGTGTAACAACCGGGTAATCCGAAAAAGTACCTCAGACTGGTGAAGCCGAAAGCTAGCGCTCTTAATGGAATGATCGGTCGGCGGATACACGACATATCACATTTTAAAGCGTCTTCTAAACTATCACAAGACATGGCATCCTACAATCCTTTTCACATGATCAAAAGCCTAGGCCCGCATCTGTATGCACGCCAACCCAGGGAAAGGAACCCCTAACGGAACATTTCTCTCTAGAAGATGTTTCTTATGTTAAACAATAATATAACATAACTCCCTGAACACAGTTCATCTGTTCAAGCAATTATGACCGGATTGCCTGGTTTCCAAACATATCACATGTTTACCACAGATGTAGTATTCAGAAGCACTCCGACCTTTGGGTTTATGGAGTTTAAAGCAGATGGTCGGCCATGACAAACTTTTATAAATTCGGCCGGAGATAATTTTGATGGTAAAAGTACAATAATACATAGAATCAAACAACAACTCCTTTTCTATTCCCTCTATAAGGCTGTCTAGTTTACACTCCTCTTGGGAAAGCTTGGCAGCTATCTCTACTTGGTAATATACCAAAATCGGAGGAATGTCTTGTCCATCGGACCCTCGAGGTCCCACGCGGGCCATATGATTTGGATCAAGACGAGTGTAGTGAATCTTCACCATGGCCTAGGCTTCTCGAGCACCCATCCGACATGCTAATGCTTTCCACAGTTCGAAGCAGCATCGAGCCCCTTTGAACAAGTCCGCGAAGTCCTCCATAGTTTCTGGAGGCGAATCGCCCGGCCATAAAGCCCTTCCATACTCTTCGTGGCCTTATGAGCTCGCTCATGTACTCTGGAAAGCTCTTGCAGCACGTCACCCTCAAAACCGGACACTCCTACGGGCTGCCCAGTTAACAAACCAGCTGGAAAAGTTTTATAAGAAACTTCCAAAATTAATGACTATACGGAGAGATAGGTATAAGGGATATACTGGACATGCCGCCTTTTAGCATCCGGTTCTCTCCCAAGGCTCTTGAGAGTTGGGTCCTTACGTCCTTTAGCTCCTGTTCGAGCCTAATATTTTTATCCTGCGCTTGGTTCTTCTTATCTATGGCTTGCGTCAATACGCGCTTGCCAGCAGCTTTTTCATCTTCGGCAATTTTTTTGTCTGCCAAAGCATCCCTTAGCTCCCTCTCTAGTTGGTCGGTCGATCCTGTTGTTGTATAACAATTAGTATGTACATAACGACTCAGTGATCGGCACAAATATCATACTATCCGGACACCATTGTTCTTACCACCAACATCCTTCCCGAATTTCTTCGAATTTTCTAATTTGGCGGTTGCATTCGCGAGCTGGGTCCGACACTCTTCAAGCTCTTTGGATTATTAGTTATTCTTTTATTGAAGTACCTACAAAAACACAACGATCCTCAAATCAGTTGTACCAACTGTTTTAAGTCTCGGGGGCTACTGGCATGGGAACATCAAACTCTACACTTACCTGCATATCTTTCGAAAGTCGATGAGTGGCTCTAGCCAGTCCTTCTTGAGCGGCTCGAATAGAGGCATCTGTAGAACTAAGGGCGTTAAACGCCTCCTCGGAAAAGGCTGGGTCACGCATGGCTGCTTTCCGCCGCCTGTGAGCCATCGCAACCTCCACTTCAGAATTAGTAACTGACATTTCGTCCGAATCCTCCTGGAGAGGACAATCCGACATTGAATCCGCGTTAACCCTTGACGGGCCAGATGCCGGATTGGCTGGAGCTTGGTCTGCACGATCTCCGGAAATAGTCCGGTGTGTATTCCTCCTAAACAGAAAAACAAAGTGGAAAGTTGTAATACCGACTTCTCCACCAAGCGTGTGTCAAGACAAAACATACCTCTTTGAAGGTCCGCTGGGGTCCGTGGTCCTCTTTTGCATCGAGGCCTCACCCGACATGGGCGTCACCCTCTGGGACGACCGTCATCGCACAGTCTGGCGTGAGGAGTGCCATCCCTGTTCAGTATGATAAAATAAGGTGGGTAAGGCGCACTGGGAATCCTATCTTTGATGATATATCTCCTAGGTACTTATGCGGGAAGAAGGAATGAGGCCTGGGTAATCGGCTACGATAGCCACCAGGTTGCCCTCATGGCAGAATTGATAGAAGCCTCCCTCTTCTAGCTCTATGCCTATGTCCGGATCTTCATCGTATCCGGGGCCTGCATTTTGAAATTGGTCCTCTGGCTGTGGGGCGGGACTGTTAATCCCCTCGATCACCTTCCTCCACTCCTGTTGGGAGAAACCGAATTCTGTTCGGTCGATACATCATCACGAAGAAAAAGTGGGCGGTCAAGAGAGAGACTTACCCAGTCAGGAGGATTATACATAGAAAAACCCTCCCAGCACGTTAAACGAATGAAATCTTGTTTCTCTCCCTTATAAAGACCTTCAGGACAACGCTAGAGCGGTGGGGTCATCCGGACCAGGGCGTAAGCGGCGCGAGGCATCATCTAGGCCATTATATTGCCACATTGGAAATCCTCTTGCTTGAAGCGGCTGCACGCATCGCTTTATTGAAATAGCCATCACTTCGATTATAGATAACCCCGAACTGGCGAGCAATCTGATCTTGCCAACCAGTGTGCTAACCTCCACTCTCTTTTCTTCCGAAGGACTACAGGGACACCAATTGAAAAGCTTCTTTGGCAGAGCACTGAAATATTTGGGTAGGCCTCACCGAACTGGATCCGGCAGAGCAACGTCCTCAATGTAAAACCACTCCGAAGGCCACTCTTCGGATGCCTTCTTCGGAGTACCGGGCAGATAGCCTGTCCCGGCTATGCGCCATACTTCGGTGCCCCCAACTTCAAATATGGATCCCTTTTCCGAGCGAGGGACAAGGTAGATGAACTTTCGCCACAGCTCAAAGTGAGGCTCGCAGCCCAAGAACAATTCGCATAAAGCTACAAAACCCGTGAAATGCAGGATAGACCCCATCGTAAGATCGTGCAATTGGAGACCATAGAAATCCAGGAGACCCCTAAGGAAGGGGTGGACGGGGAACCCTACACCTCTTAAAAGGAAGGGGACAAAACATACCCGCTATCCATCGGAGGGGTTGGGAAAGCTCTCTGCCAGGGCTTGATTGTCGATAGAAGTTAGTCCGACCCAAACGGGCACTAGATCCTCTGGAGAATACAATATTTGAAGAAGCCGAACTGTCATCCAGGAGGACTCACCTTGCAGGACCGAAGACATGAAGTCGGACATGATCTCGTCCTTGAAGGCAAGTCCGGGGTCTACTGAGGGAGTACTGTATTCAGGGGTCCTCAGGCATCCGGGTCGATGAAGCTGGGCCGTATTGGCGGGACAAAAAAAAGAAGCAGAAGACTCTCCCCCGTATTCGGTCAGGACTCCAATGCACATAGAAAGGCAAGCGTAGAGTCCGGATGTATCAATTACTTCCTCCCCAAGTCACCCTTCTAACCCTAGGTCCCCTCTGGCGCGTATATAAGCCGGGGGGTTTAGTCTCTAGGGGGGATCATCAACATCACAATATCCTCATAGGCTAGGCTTTAGGGTTTAGCCATTACGATCTCGAGGTAGATCAACTCTTGTATTCATATTCATCTATATTAATATAGCAGGAAGTAGGGTATTACGTCGGTCGAGAGGGCCTGAACCTGGGTAAACATCGTGTCCCCAGCCTCCTGTTCCCATCGATCCTCTAAACGCATAGCTTAGGTCCCCTACTCGAGATCTGCCGGTTTTGACACCGACAATGGGGTTGAGTGGACGCGCGCATGGGAGGAGAGGTGGAGGGAGACGACGATGGTGTTCTAGTTGTCGACGGCGGCAGCGAGCTTCGGCTCAAGGAGGCAAGCGAGCACGACATTGAGGGAGGTCATGGGAGCAGCAGGCACAAGGGTGCGGGGCAGCGCTGCCTTGCGGGAGCGAGGAGACGGGGATGAGCGCTCCTACTCGGGGCCTTCTGGTGATCATTACGAGCGCAAGGGGATGGTGGCGGCACTACAGTCCTCTGCTGGGCATGGATGCGTCAGGCTGGTGCTACTTCTCGAGCTTGCGTTGTATTCCCTCGAAGAGGAAAGGGTGATGCAGCCTAGTAGCGTAAGTATTTCCCTCAGTTTTTGAGAACCAAGGTATCAATCCAGTTGGAGACCACGCGCGAGTCCCTCGCACCTGCACCAACATATAAGAACTTCGCAGCCAACGCGATAAGGGGTTGTCAATCCCTTTACGGTCACTTACGAAAGTGAGATCTGATAGAGATGATAGTTTGATATTTTTGGTAGTTTCGGATATATGAACAGAAAGTACAAGCGGAAAAGTAAAGTAGATTGTAGATTGATATGTTGAGAATAGACCCCGGGGCCATAGTTTTCTCTAGTGGCTTCTCTCATGATAGCGATATTCTACGGCAGGTAAACAAATTACTGTCGAGCAATTGATAGAAAAGCTAATAATTATGAGACTATCTAGGCATGATCATTATATATAGTCATCACGTCCGAGACAAGTAGACCGAAACGATTCTGCATCTACTACTATTACTCCACACATCAACCGCTATCCAGCATGCATCTAGAGTATTATGTTCATAAGAACAAAGTAACGCCTTAAGCCAGATGACATGATGTAGAGGGATAAACTCAAACATAGTGATATAAACCCCATCTTTTTATCCTCGATGGCAACAATACAATACGTGCCTTGCTGCCCCTACTGTCACTGGGAAAGGACACCGCAAGATTGAACCCAAAACCAAGCACTTCTCCCGTTGCAAGAACTATAGATCTAGTAGGCCAAACCAAACCAATAATTCGAAGAGGCTTGCAAGGATATTATAATCATACATAAAGAGTTCAGAAAAGAACCAAATATTTCTCATAGATAATCTTGATCATAAACCCACAATTCATCGGATCTCGACAAACACACCGCCAAAAGAGATTACATCGAATAGATCTCCTCGAAGACCGAGGATAACTTGGTATTGAGATCCAAAGAGAGAGAAGAAGCCATCTAGATACTAGCTATGGACCCGAAGGTCTTTAGTAAACTACTCACAACTCATGGTGAGGCGATGATGATGATGTAGAAGAGCTCCGCGGAAGATCACCCCTCCATCGGAACTCCGGAACAGGCCCCAAGATGGGATCTCATGGGAACAGAAGGTTGCAGCGGTGGAACTAGGGTTTTTTCTCCTCATCTGATGTTTTCAGGGTACGTATATATATATATATATATACATATACATATAGGAAGAAGAAGGGCACCGGGGGCCAGGCATGGGGCCCACGAGGCAGGGGGCTCGCCCCCACCCTCGTGGTCGCCACCTCAGCCCTATTCTGTGGTTCTCAAGTCTCCCGTGCGTATTTTGCTCCAAAAATATATCTCCCGAAGTTTCATTCCGTTTGGACTCCGTTTGATATTCCTTTCATGTAAAACCCTAAAATAGAAAAAACAGTAATCTAGACTGGACCTTTGGGTTAATAGGTTAGTCCCAAAAATAATATAAAAGTGTATAACAAAGCCCATTAAACATCCAAAACATCATAAATAATAGCAAGGAACAATCATAAATTATAGATACATTGGAGACGTATCAAGCATCCCCAAGCTTAATTCCTGCTCGTCCTCGAGTAGGTAAATGATAAAAACATAAATTTTGATGTGGAATGCTAACCAACATAGTTTTCAATGTAATTCTCTTAATTGTGGCATGAATGTTCAGATCTGAAAGATTCAAGACAAAAGTCTATATTCACATAAGAAATAATAATACTTAAAGCATACTAACAAAGCAATCATGTCTTCTCAAAATACTATGGATAAAGAAAGTTATCCCTACAAAATCATATAGTCTGGCTATGCTCCCTCTTCATCACACAAAATATTCATATCATGCACAGCCCCGGTTTCAGCCAAGCACTTCTTTTCATACTCTATTCTTTCAAACCTTTCAACTTTCACGCAATACATGAGCGTGAGCCATGGACATAGAACTATGTGGAATAGAGTGGTGGTGGTGGAGAAGACAAAATGGAGGGAGATAGGCTCACATCGACTAGGAGTATCAACGGGCTATGGAGGTGCCCATCAATAGATATAATTGTGAGTGAGTAGGGATTGCCATGCAATGGATGCACTAGAGCTAAAAAATGTATGAAAGCTCAACAAAAGAAACTAAGTGGGTGTGCATCCAACTTGCTTGCTCATAAAGACTAGGGAAATTGAGGAAGCCCATCGTTAGAATATACAAGCCAAGTTCTATAATGAAAATTCCCACTAGTATATGAAAGTGACTAAACATGAGACTCTCTATCATTAAGAACATGGTGCTAATTTGAAGCACAAGTGTGGAAAAAGATAGTAGCAATTGTCCCTTCTCTCTATTCTCTCATTATTTTTTGGAGGGGCTTTCTATTTTTTTATTTAGCCCCTCTGTATATTTTTTTGGGCCATCTCTTTTTTTATTGGCCTTTCCTCACATGGGACAATGCTCTAATAATGATAATCATCACACTTTTATTGATTTACAACTCGATACTAGAACAAAGTATGACTATATATGAATGCCTCCGGCTGTGTACCGGGATGTGCAATGAATCAAGAGTGACATGTATGAAAAATTATGCATGATGGCTTTGCCACAAATATGATGTCAACTACATGATCATGCATGGCAATATGATAATATGAAGCGTGTCATATGAACGGAATGGTGGAAAGTTGCATGGCAATATACCTCGGAATGGCTATGGAAATGCCATGATAGGTAGGTATGGTGGCTGTTTTGAGGAAGAAATATGGTGGCTGTTTTGAGGAAGGATATATACTGGGTGTATGGTACCGGTGAAATATGTGCGGTACAAGAGAGGCTAGCAATGGTGGAAGGGTGAGAGTGCGTAATATCCATGGACTCAACATTAGTCATAAGAACTCATATACTTATTGCAAAAACTAACGAGTCATCAAAACAAAGGAATCAACGCATGCTCCTAGGGGGGAGGTTGGTAGGAGTTAACCATCACGCGCCCCCGACCACCACACAAAGGATGACACTCTACAAATACCTCATGCTCTAACTTCGTCACATAACGGTCCACCATACGTGCATGCTACGGGAATCACAAACTTTGACACAAGTATTTATCAATTTCATAATAACTCCACTAGCATGACTCTAATATCACTATCCTCATATCTCAAAACAATTATCAAGCATCCAACTTCTCATCATATTCAATGCACTTAGTGTGAAAGTTTTTACTACATTGATCTTGGATGTCTATCATGTGAAGGTTAGTTTTATAGGCAAAGCACATTACCATGCTGTTTTAATAGACTCTCAAAAGGATATAAGTGAAGCATGAGAGATCAACAATTTCTACAAAATATAATTACCACCATGCTCTAAAAGATATAAGTGAAGCACTAGAGCAAAAACTATTCAACTCAAAAGATATAAGTGAAGCACATAGAGTGTTCTATCAATTCCTAGGCCATATTTATCTCTCTCAAAAAGGTGTGTCCAGCAAGGACAATTGTGTCAAACTAACAAGCATAGACTCAAATTATACATGACGCTCTAGGTAAAACACATATCATGTGGTGAATAAAAATATAGCTCCGAGTATAGTTATCGATAGATGAAGACGAAAGAGGGGATGCCTTCCCGGGGCATCCCAAGCTTAGGATTTTGGTTGTCCTTGAATTTTACCTTGGGGTGTCTTCGGCATCGCCAAGATTACGGTCTTTCCACTATTTGTTCCATAGTCCGTCAAAGCAATACTCAAAACTTGAAAACTTCACAACACAAAACTTAGACAAAAATCTCGTGAGCTCCGTTAGTATAAGAAAATAAACCACTACTCAAAGGTACTGTAATGAATTCATTCTTTGTTTATATTGGTGTTAAACCTACTATATTCCAACTTCTCTATGATTCATATCGTCCAATACTACTCTTATATGCATTGAAATAAGCAAACAACACACGAAAAACAGAATCTATCAAAAAACAGAACAGTCTGTAATAATCTGTAGCTTTCGCATACTTCTGTAACTCCAAAAAATTGTAATAAATTGTTAAACGTGAGGAATTTGTCTATTAATCATCTGCAAAAAGAATCAACTAAATAGCACGCACAAGTAAAATCTGGTGACCATTCTAGCGAGCTCTAACGATTCTGTTTTTCCACAGCAAGATCATATAAACTTCACACAAGTCTTCCCAAAGGTTCTACTTGGCACAAACACTAATTAAAACACAAAATCACATCTGAACAGAAGCTAGATGCAATATTTTTCCTAAACAGAAGCAAAAACAAAAAATATAAAATTGGGTTGCCTCCCAACAAGTGCTATCGTCTTACGCCCCGAGCTAGGCACGATACATGGATAGATCTAGGTATTGCCATCTTTGGAAGGCAATCCATAAGTGGCTCTCATAATAGATTCATATGTTAATTTAATTTTCTTCCTAGGAAAGTGTTCCATGCCTTTCCTTAACGGAAATTGGAATCTAATATTTCCTTCCTTCATATCAATAATTGCACCAGTCGTTCTAAGGAAAGGTCTACCAAGAATAATAGGACATGAAGGATTGCAATCTATATCAAGAACAATGAAATCTACGGGCACATAATTATTATTGGCAACAATAAGAACATCATTAATCCTTCCCATAGGTTTCTTAGTAGTGGAATCCTGTCGGGACCCCGATCCTAAGTCACACAGGTCTAGCATGTAACACATCATATCACTTTGCGGCCTCACGCACGGTATCCCCACGGGTGCCACCTTACCTGGCTCGGGAACGTTTGCGCATTTTGGCACACGTATATGATAGTGTCGCTAGCATCCATATGAGAGAGAACCCAGGCCGACATGACTAGTTATAAACCAAAGGTGGCGCTAAATTACAGAGACATGCATACATGACCCAGCAACGAACGTGTCGGTCATCAACGTATGAACCCAAGTCGTAGCAAGCTACAAGGACTTAAAGGAACAACGCGTGGCATTTCCCCTAAAGGATAGACACAGGAATGAAGAAGGACACATGCCGGCCAACGTAAGTGTTCTGGAGCAGTAGCAAGCTACCAAGGCTCAGTGGAAGCACTAGGAGACATTTCCCTGTAAGATAGGCTACCAAGGGTAAACAACTAGGTGTCGGATCCCACACATAGCAATACACATTACACGTACGCATAACATGCAAGTATGTGATGTACAACATGGCATCACAACATAACTCAACAACTCATATAGATAAGGCCCAGAAGAGCCATCATAGCATTTATTACAAACAGGGGTCACATGACCCAACATACAGAGCATATAGGCAACAGAAGCATAACATGTCTGAGTACAGACAACTACAAATGAAAAAGGCTGAGAAGCCTGACTAACTACAAGACCCTCCCAAGGGTACAAGATCGTAACTGAGGTAACAAGCTAAACGTCGTAGTCCACGCGGAACCACTAGCGAGACTGAAGTCTCTCTGCAAAACATAAATTAAGCAAACGTGAGTACAAAGGTACTCAGCAAGACTTACATCAGAACTCGTAATGCCCAGGATGGGACTATATCTCCTACGTGTCGAGGCACGACTTAAAGATATAAGCCGATTCTAGAATGATCGCAAGTTTGGTACATTTGCACATCTCATGTAAAAATAGGGATGGAAAACTGAAAAGATAGTTGGCTTACACTTGCCACGTCACACAAATACATTACATGTTCAAACATCATTCAGATAAACATCATAGCCCATCTAAGGGTAAAGATCCAAATGACAAGATACCAAACATAACATTAAAACCACAGGTCTAGATCGAATCCTAGTAGAAGCTCTACTGATCAACCGGATAGTTCACATAGTAACGGCTACGCTCCTCGTCGTACTCCCAGTCTAGCTTGGTGCCATCGCCTGTGTAGCTCACCATCGTACCTGCATCTGGTGTGTTGAAGTAACTGTGAGCCACAGAGGACTCAGCAATCCCGTTCCCGGGTAACATGACTATCCAAGCCTTGGGTGTGGAACAAGGCTGAAGAAAGAACAAGAGTCTGCAGCAGCACTAGCCTAGCTTACGTAAAAGAGAGCGAGAAGAGAAGGTGCCTCGGACGAGAGATGATCACGAAGTGATCCTAACTAAAGCAAGTCAAACATAACCCCACCGTGTTCATCTCCCGAAACCCTTTCGGAAAATGACCGTCACAGTACTCATGCCGATAGTGTATTGGAACATGGTGTCAAGTTTTCTACAACCAGATATTAACAAATTCCCATCTGCCACATAACCACGGGCACGGCTTTCGAAAGTTCATAACCCTGCAGGGGTGTTCCAACTTGGCCTATGACAAGCCCACGATCCGCGGAGTCGCAACTCCAAGGTGGGAAGGCCCGAGTATCCTCGGAATCCCGTGCTCAAGATACTCCGACTAAGTTATGGCTAATCCAGCAAATCCTCCCGGTGTGCCGACACCCTGGTAGTAGCCGCGCGTATCTAGTCTCAAGCCACGACCGGATGAGCGCTACGTACAGATACCGAAGATCCCAGCGAACTGGGTGGCACCGCAAGTGGCTCTAGTTTGGACCAACACTCAAATCGAGCACTGGCCCAGGGGGGTTGATTAATTAATCCTCGGGTTAATTACTCCCTCGGCAAGTTTTAGTTGTTTGGGCGAATTGTACCAATGTTGGGACTTGCTGGAAAAGACTTAGCACTTAGCGGTTTATCGAGGGGGTCCCATAACCCCAACCGTGTGAGGAACGCATAATCAAGGAACATAACACCGGTTTATACGGTTCCTAGCGGCATGAGTGGAACAAAACACCAAGCAAAAGGCTTAGCCTTCCACCCATTACCAATATATAGATGATTTCATTTAATAATTTTATAGTGTGATATCCCAACAAGCTTCAACAAGAAGCAAGAATCTTCAAACTTCTCCTGCAATTAACAATGCTATAAGAGGGGCTGAGCGAAGCCTACGTATAGCCAATCAATGGTTTGCATAGGTAGGGTGGTTAAACAGGTTCATGGTTACAATAGGAGGCTGACAGGAAAACATGGGCATCGAGGCAAAACTATAGATCGAGACTTCTAGCAATAGGCAAAGATAGTAATGTTATCGGGGTTCGGTCATCTTGCCTTAAGAGTTGTCGATGGGATCGTAAGAGGGGTCCACGTTCTCAACCTCGGTAGTAACCTCGTGCTCGTACTCGGACTCGGTCTCAGCTTCCGGCTCTACTCAAACACAAGAACACAAGGCAACGAATCAAACAAGATGCAATGCGCAGAAAAATTACTGGATGCATGACTGATGCACTATGGAAGCAAAACAGATGCACTATGGAAGCACAGAAAGTCTACTTAGGAAGCACAGTGTTACAGCACAAGGAGCATGGCAATTTGCAATCAAGCAAAATACTTCACAACATGAAACCATGAGGATATTATGAAACTACATGCAAAATCACACAAGTTTCATATAGGACTTCCTCAAAACGGAGCAACGGGCTAAAAGTTACACCCGAAACAATAAACATGCACAAGCTGAAAATAACAGCCACATAGCAACTTCGGAGCAAGAGATAAATGGCCTACAGCACTCAAACATCATGGCAAGGAGCATGGACATAAACTAGACATATCCTACCGCAAACAAATCCATTGGAGCATCCACAAAGAAAGCATGGATCAATAGCAACAAGCTATGACATATTGAACTTGACAACAAAATCCTGACAGCAGTAATTTGTTGCAACTTGGGAGCAAGAGTTAAATATGCTACAGCCACTCAAATAAGCATGTGAGAGCATGAGTGGATAGCCAACAATATATACAACAAGGAATCATCAAGAGTCACCCTAAAACTAGCATGGATTTGCCTAGAATGACAAACAAACATGGCATCTAGAAATTACAGATTCCAGACTTAGTGAAATTTCACAAAGTGTTAAAACAGTAGTTTCATCATGGCATCTTTGTGAGCAAGTTTAAGTCACCTCAAAGTAAGAAATGGCAAGTGGTAAGCATCACATCAAAGTACACATGATGGTGAATCCAAAACATCTAAGCATGCATCAAGGGGACAAACACAATGATAGCAACGAGTTTCTCTACGAGGCATCTCGTAACAAGTTTAACAAGATAACAGCCCCATAGCACTTTGCAAAGGAGATAAGCATGGCAAGATGAAATCTATCATGCAAGCTAAAGCAATCAACATGTAGAGCATCTCAAGACGAACATGTGGACATATCATTGGCTTCATTTGGATAAACATGCACCAAGTTATCACATTACAAAGATGGCATGAAAACAACTACTAACAGCAATTTATAACAAGTAGCACTCTTCTCGTGAAGATTAAGACATCTAGATGACCTCAAACATGCATGGCACAATGGAACAAAACGTAGTACAAGTCTCCACGATCATTTTGACATATCATTTGCTCAAATCGGACCATCACACAAAAAGTTATCCACAATTTAAAACAGCATCAGACATCAAAATACCCAGTGACTTAGAGATAAAAAAAACCTCAGGGAATCTGGGTCAACGGGCTTCGAAGGCGGATCGGACCGGATCCGGCCCAGCGGTCAAACGGGCTGGCGGATCCGGGCTAACGGGTCGGGCTCGGCCCGTTAGCCCTCCCTGGCCGACCGGATCTGGCGGAGCCTCTGTCTCCCTCGATCGAGGACGCGGCGGCGGCTTCGAGCGCTAGCTCGAGCGGTGGCGGGCAGGGGCGAGGTGGCCGGCGGGACGAGGTCGGGGCAGCGCCGGCAGGCGGGAGGCGGCGGCGCCGGTGCTCCGGTAGGAGGGGCGTGGCGGGCGGCGTGGAGGCGGGCCCGGCGGCGGTAGTTGGCGCCGGCCGGCATGGCGAGGGCGGCGGGGTCTGGCGGTGGAGGCGAGGGCGCTCTAGCCGGAGGCGGAGAAGAAGAACGGCGGGGCGCGGCGGAGGTTGAAGAAGCTCGGCGCGGGGCCCACGCGGCAGGAAGCAACGGCGACGAACTATGGAAGCACGGTGGCTGAGGAAGGAAACACGGTTTCCTGGGACGTCGGAAGCACGGACTTTCAACGGTGGAACCACCGCGGATCAACGGTGGAAGCACCCGCGGTGAACTGAGGAAGCATTAGGGTTTCAGACGCGAAAATTGGGGGAGTGGGACGTTTATATAGGCACAAGGAGCTAGGGTTGTCCAAATGAGGTGCGGCTTTCGGCCACGCGATCAAAATTGGATGGCCTAGATGAAGGGAGGGGTTTGGGTTGGTTTGGTGGGCTGTTGGAGGGGTGTCTTGGGCCTCAAAGAGGGGTACTTTCAGCCCACGAGAATAACTGTTGGGGTAGCAATCGAACTCCAAACGCGACGAGATTTGACAGGCGGGTTACACACACCAAAACAACATCGCACGACAAGTCTCACACCAAAACGGAAACGTTACACTGCGAAACACAAAAGTAGGCCTCGGGGATGCCTCGGACACGTGAGAGCTCCGGAACTCGAAACGGACAACGGAAAGGAACGAGTGGGACCGGACGCAAACGACAACACAAATGCAATGCAATGCACATAACAACATGATATGGATGAATGCCACACACGCACACAACAAAACGACGAAAACCCGAAAGACGAAGAACCCAGCATGGAACTGATGAAGCCAGAGATATATATATATATTGCCCAAAAGGGAAAGTATTACATCCGGGGCATTACAACTCTCCTCTACTACAAAAAGATCTAGTCCCGAGATCTAGGACTGGAAAAAGGAAGGGTACTCAGAACGAAGATGATCTTCTCGTTCCCACGTAGCTTCTCGGTCGGTATGGTGTGACCATGACCACTTGACTTTCAAGAATTTGATGGACTTGTTGCGGGTCTTGCGCTCGGTTTCTTCGAGAATAGCAACTGGGTGCTCTCGGTAAGACAAATCTTGTTGAAGATCAATCTCCGCAAATGGAATCATGCGTTCAGGAGTCTTGAAGCACTTGTGGAGTTGGGACACATGAAACACATCATGAACATTGGCGAAGTTGGAAGGGAGCTCAAGTTGATAGGCTAGATCGCCTCTTTTGCCAAGGATCTTGAAAGGCCCGACGTATCTAGGAGCAAGCTTTCCTTTGATACCGAATCTTTGGGTTCCTTTCATCGGAGAAACACGGAGATAGACATGATCCCCAATGTTGAAAGCCAAATCACGATGCTTGCCGTCATAGTAGCTCTTCTAACGCGACTGAGCGGCCTTGAGATTCTCACTTATGACTTTGCACATTTCTTCGGCTTCTGAGATCAAGTCATTGCCAAGAAGTTGACGTTCACCTGTCTCGGACCAGTTGAGAGGGGTACGGCACTTTCTGCCATAGAGGATTTCAAACGGAGCTTTGCCGGCACTTGCTTGAAAGTTGTTGTTGTAAGAGAACTCGGCAAATGGAAGGCAATCTTCCCATTTCATGCCAAAAGATATGACACAGGCTCTGAGCATATCTTCTAGAATCTGATTCACTCTCTCGACTTGCCCACTAGTCTGAGGGTGAAAAGCAGTGCTGATCCTAATCTTAGTGCCCATGGCAGACTGAAAGGAGTCCCAGAACTTGGAAGTGAACAAACTTCCACGGTCTGAGGAGATAACTGGAGGAATGCCATGTAAGGACACAATTCTGGAAGTGTACAACTCTGCCAATTGAGCTGCATTGATGGATTCTTTGACTGGAAGGAAGTGAGCGACTTTGGTAAGCTTGTCAATCACCACGAAGATAGAATCATTCCCTCTCTTGAACTTAGGAAAGCCAGTGACGAAATCCATTTCAATGTGGTCGAATTTCCACTCGGGAATCGGAAGAGGTTGGAGAAGACCGGCTGGACGTTGATGCTCTGCCTTCACTCTTCTGCAGACATCACATTCATTCACGAATTGGGCAATCTCCCTTTTCATGCGTGTCCACCAGTAGGATTGCTTGAGGTCTTGGTACATCTTGGAACTACCAGGATGATGGAAAGGAGGGAATCATGTGCTTCGTCCATTATGAGCTTCCTGAGATCACCTTTGGGAACCACGAGTCTGTCCTCGAAGAACAAGGTATCTCTCTCATCAACGCGATAGCACTTGTATTTAGGAGTACCCTTTGCAATACCATGTTTCACTTTCTGCACCATAGCATCACTGAGTTGGGCCTCACGGATCTGATCTTCCAAGGTAGGAGCAACTTGAAGATTTGCAAGAAAACCCTGCGGAACAACTTGGAGGTTGAGTTTCCTGAATGCTTCACAAAGCTCAGGCTTGAACGGCTTGATAAGGAGGCTGTTGCAATATGCCTTTCTGCTCAAAGCATCTGCAGTCACATTCGCCTTGCCAGGAGTGTATTCGATACTGGGATCATATTCTTGGATCATTTCGACCCAACGAGTCTGGCGGAGGTTCAGATTCGGCTGTGTGAAGATGTACTTCAAGCTCTTGTGATCGGTGAAGATGTCGACTTTTCTGCCCAACATTAGATGTCTCCACGTAATCAAAGCATGTACCACAACTGCTAGTTCAAGATCATGTGTGGGGTAGTTCTTCTCACTTGGCTTCAGTTGACGAGAAGTGTATGCCACAATTCTCTTGTCCTGCATAAGCACACCACCAATTCCTTGAAGAGAAGCATCACAGAATACTTCATAGGTCTTGGACTCATCTGGAGGAGTAAGAACTGGAGCAGAGATGAGCTTTTCTTTGAGAGTTTTGAATGCCACTTCACAATCTGGAGACCAGTAGTACTTGACATTCTTCTGCAGCAAGTTGGAAAGAGGCTTGGTAATCTTGGAGAATTTCTCAACGAACCTTCTGCAATAGCTGGCAAGACCAAGGAAGCTTCGGAGTTGCTTAACATTCTGAGGAGGTTCCTAGTTGACAATTGCTTCAACTTTCTCGGGGTTTACCGCAATACCGTCAGCGGAGATGATATGGCCCAGATACAAGACCTTATCGAGCCAAAATTCGCACTTGGAGAACTTGGCATAGAACTTATGTTCACGGAGTCTGTCGAGAACCAGACGGAGGTGCTTTTCGTGATCTTCTTCGTTTTTGGAGAAAACCAAAATGTCATCCAGATACACAAGCACAAACTCGCCGGTGTAGGGGTTGAAGATGTAGTGCATCATTCTCGAGAAGGTAGGTGGAGCATTGGCGAGACCAAAGGACATGACTGTATACTCATATGAGATGTAGCTCGTTCTGAAGGCAGTCTTGGGGATATCTTCTTCTCGAATGCAAATATGGTGATAGCCCATTCGGAGATCGATCTCTGAGAACACTTTAGCTCCTTTGAGCTGCTCGAACAGTTCGTTGATGTTGGGGAGCGGATACTTGTTCTTTATTGTCTTCTTGTTCAATGGCCGGTAATCGACGCAAAGGCGCTCCGTGCCATCCTTCTTCTTGACAAATAAGACACCACAGCCCCAAGGGGACGTACTAGGCCTGATCAGACCCATACGCTCCTGTTCATCAAGCTGCTTCTTCAACTCCTTCAACTCTTTAGGAGAGAGCTTGTACGGACACCGGCATGCTGGCTCAGTACCACGCTCGAGTTCAATGACGAATTCCACTTGACGGTGTGGAGGCATGCCTGGAAGTTCTTTAGGAAAGACGTCTTCGTATTCGTTAACCACCGGAATTTGAGATATGGCATTCATTTCGCCCTTGTCATTGAGAGAGAAAAGCCTGATTGTGTTATCCCTGGAGGCGAAGATAATCACATCATCATCAGAATGAATAATCTTGACTTCCATCTGTGCACAGTCAATTTGAGCATCATGCTGAGAAAGCCAATCCATTCCGAGGATAAGATCGATGTCAGAATTGCCAAGAACCACCGGAGACGCCAGAAATCCATAATCACCCATGCGAATAGATACATCCAGAGCAAATATCTTTGAATGCATTAGTTTGCCCGGAGAAACAACTGACAATTCCCTTGGCAAACTTTTGGTGACAATGTTGTGCTTGGATGCAAATGGATATGACATGAAAGAACATGAAGCACCCGAATCGAACAATACTTTAGCAGGAAAAGAGTTAACTGGAAGGTTACCCAAAATGACATCAGAAGAATTCACCGCTTGCGCTGCATTCATCAGATTCACCCTTGTAGACTTTGGATTATGCTTGACAATAGCTGTGCTGACAGGTGGAGGAGGCGGAAGGCGCCTTGGGTTGGGGCACTTGTTAGCATAGTGACCTTTCTGAGTGCACTTGTTGCAGACCACTTCTGAGAGAGGACGGAAATGAGAACCACTTGACTTGGAACCTTGTGACTGAAACTGATTCTTCGACTGGTTGCTCGGGTTGGGTGGGTGGGAGAAACCACGTCCACCAGAGTTCTTGTTGCTGTTGTAGGGAGCTCGGATCACTGGAGGAGGAGGAAGCCAAAATTTATGTTGCTTCGCGACCACTTGAGAAGATGAGGAGGAGTGAACGGCATCTCGGATCCTCTTTTTGGAAGCCTCCATCTTGAGCTGGGCTGCCTCTTGCTTGAGCGCCATGTTATAGAATTTGTCAAACTCATCAGATTCGAACAAGGTGAGAGCAAGTTAAAGTTCATCCTTGAGACCTCCACGGAACTGATAGATCTTGCTCTTGGCATCTGGTATGTCTTGCTTGGCATAGCGGGCGAGGTTCTGGAACTTGACATTATACTGGTAGACAGTCATATATCCTTGCTTCAGGTTGCGGAATTGCTCACGCATACCCTCGATGACACTTGTTGGAATGTGGTGAGAGCGAAAGTCCTTGAAGAAATCCTCCCAAGAGATCACACGCCCTTCTCTGGAGTCTTTGTACTGCTGCCACCAGTCAGCTGCTTGGTCCTTGAGTTGGAAGGCTGCAAATTTCACATAGTCCTCTGGCCTTACGTTGCTGCACTCAAAATGCTTCTTAATATCAGTGATCCAATCTTCAGCATCGAGAGGGTTGACACAGTAACTGAAAGCCTTTGGTTGATTGGCCAAGAACTGGTTGAGCGTAGCATGGTGCTGTTGGTTGAAGAAATTGCCTTGGTTCCCTGGAGCACCCTGATTTGCTTGATTTGCTTGCATCTACTGCATCATCTGCATCAACATCTGGGTGTTCTGATTTGTAGTTTGCATAATCGCTCTCCAGGCCTCAGACGGAGGAGGAGGGGAAGGAGGACGATGTGGAACCTCTTCACCCTCTGGGTTAGCGTTGGGAACCCGTTTCGGAGCCATCCTGAAAGAGATGACCACCAATCAGCAATTTGATTGAAAGAAGGTATAAGCTGAAAAAACGAATAGAAATGCAACATAGTCTTCACAAGAATCATTCGAACAAGAGGAACGAATGAAATTCTCAGTTTAATGATAACAACAATCTTCACGAGAAGCCACTGGGAGACAAAAGGTAAATAAGAAAAAATACAAGGTACAGATAGAACAAACATAAGATAGGAGCTTCGTTCGACATCTTTCTGCTGAAAGCTTATGGAGCATGTTACGAAAGGGTTTTGCAATCCCCGGATCAGCATAGCCAAGGACCCTTTAAGATGCAACTACCGATCGGAACATCGGCCATAAAACCACTTCACTCAATTTAGAACCCCGAACTCGCTAACCTGCATTCGTTGGAAGAATGCCTACGATCTACTGGATAAACCCACCTATTAATTTCCGAAAGTTTCCAGTTATGCAATCAGGTGTTGGGGATACAGGGGAAGCACCGCGCAATCAACTCTAATCCTACATCCAACTGTATCCATCCTTCAACACATAACCAGTTGTTCTTGGAAACCGTCTACCTCGGACCTTCGAAACGCATCCACTATACAAAGCTATGGCAATACTCCTGAACTACCTCCCCAGTACTGGGTGATGTCGGGGTTATCTTGCCACTAACCGTATAGGAGAGTTTTCGATGTCGGCCGTCTTAAATATTCTAGTACTATCGCGATATGCTTGTGACGACAATACCCCAAAGCTCAACTCCCCGGGACACTGCCACAACCCCTAATGTCAGGAGGCATCGAGAACAATATTCTCGTCACAAAAACATTGAAACAATCCAAACAATACTCGCGAGATTCCTAAATAAAAAAATTGGTGCAATTTTTTTGAAAGTAGAAGAGGCAAGATTAGTCGTCAGGAGTCCTCACCAGAGTGAAAAGAGATGAGGAGCAAAGAAATCCTACTCTCCGATATAAATATAGGACTCAAAACATTTTCAGTGTGTGCCTAGACTTAACCGTCAACGATTCGATCAACCAGTGGGGGCTTCTAGGTCGGAGAAGGCTCTGAATACCAACTTGTAATGCCCAGGATGGGACTATATCTCCTACGTGTCGAGGAACGACTTAAAGATATAAGCCCATTCTGGAATGATCGCAAGTTTGGTACCTTTGCACATCTCATGTAAAAATAGGGATGGAAAACTGAAAAGATAGTTGGCTTACACTCGCCACGTCACACAAATACATTACATGTTCAAACATCATTCAGATAAACATCACATCCAATCTAAGGGTAAAGATCCAAATGACAAGATACCAAACATAACATTAAAACCACAGGTCTAGATCGAATCCTAGTAGAAGCTCTACTGATCAACCGGTTAGTTCACATAGTGTGTAGCTCACCATCGTACCTGCATCTGGTGTGTTGAACTAACTGTGAGCCACAGAGGACTCGGCAATCCTGTTCCCGGGTAACACGACTATCCAAGCCTTGGGTGTGGAACAAGGCTGAAGAAAGAACAAGAGTCTGCAGCAGCACTAGCCTAGCTTACGTAAAAGAGAGCGAGAAGAGAAGGTGCCTCGGACGAGAGATGATCACGAAGTGATCCTAACTAAAGCAAGTCAAACATAACCCCACCGTGTTCATCTCCCGAAACCCTTTCGGAAAATGACTGTCACGGTACTCACGCTGGTAGTGTATTGGAACATGGTGTCAAGTTTTCTACAACCGGATATTAACAAATTCCCATCTGCCACATAACCGCGGGCACGGCTTTCGTAAGTTCATAACCCTGCAGGGGTGTTCCAACTTGGCCCATGACAAGCCCACGATCCGCGGAGTCGCAACTCCAAGGTGGGAAGGCCCGAGTATCCTCGAAATCCCGTGCTCAAGATACTCCGACTAAGGTAAGGCTAATCCAGCAAATCCTCCCGGTGTGCCGACACCCTGATAGTAGCCGCGCGTATCTAGTCTCAGGCCACGACCGGATGAGCGCTACGTACAGATACCGAAGATCCCAGCGAACTGGGTGGCACCCTAAGTGGCTCTAGTTTGGACCAACACTCAAATTGAGCACTGGCCCAGGGGGGTTGATTAATTAATCCTCGGGTTAATTACTCCCTCGGCAAGTTTTAGTTGTTTAGGCGAATAGTACCAATGTTGGGACTTGCTGGAAAAGACTTAGCACTTAGCGGTTTATCGAGGGGGTCCCATAACCCCAACCGTGTGAGGAATGCATAATCAAGGAACATAACACCGGTTTATACGGTTCCTAGCGGCATGAGTGGAACAAAACACCAAGCAAAAGGCTTAGCCTTCCACCCATTACCAATATATAGATGATTTCATTTAATAATTTTGTAGTGTGATATCCCAACAAGCTTCAACAAGAAGCAAGAATCTTCAAACTTCTCCTGCAACTAACAATGCTATAAGAGTTGCTGAGCGAAGCCTACGTATAGCCAATCAATGGTTTGCATAGGTAGGGTGGTTAAACAGGTTCATGGTTACAATAGGAGGCTGACAGGAAAACATGGGCATCGAGGCAAAACTATAGATTGAGACTTCTAGCAATAGGCAAAGATAGTAATGTTATCGGGGTTCGGTCATCTTGCCTGAAGAGTTGTCGATGAGATCGTAAGAGGGGTCCGCATTCTCAACCTCGGTAGTAACCTCGTACTCGTACTCAGACTCAGTATCAGCTTCCGGCTCTACTCAAACACAAGAACACAAGGCAACGAATCAAACAAGATGCAATGCGCAGAAAAATTACTGGATGCATGACTGATGCACTATGGAAGCAAAACAGATGCACTATGGAAGCACAGAAAGTCTACTTAGGAAGCACAGTGTTACAGCGCAAGGAGCATGGCAATTTGCAATCAAGCAAAATACTTCACAACATGAAACCATGAGGATATTATGAAACTACATGCAAAATCACACAAGTTTCATATAGGACTTGCTCAAAACGGAGCAACGGGCTAAAAGTTACACCCGAAACAATAAACATGCACAAGCTGAAAATAACAGCCACATAGCAACTCCGGAGCAAGAGATAAATGGCCTACAGCACTCAAACATCATGGCAAGGAGCATGGACATAAACTAGACATATCCTACAGCAAACAAATCCATTGGAGCATCCCCAAAGGAAGCATGGATCGATAGCAACAAGCTATGACATATTGAACTTGACAACAAAATCCTGACAGCAGTAATTTGTTGCAACTTGGGAGCAAGAGTTAAATATGCTACAACCACTCAAATAAGCATGTGAGAGCATGAATGGATAGCCAACAATATATACAACAAGGAATCATGAAGAGTCACCCCAAAACTAGCATGGATTTGCCTAGAACGACAAGCAAACATGGCATCTGGAAATTACAGATTCCAGACTTAGTGAAATTTCACTAAGTGTTAAAACAGTAGTAACATCATGGCATCTTTGTGAGCAAGTTTAAGTCACCTCAAAGCAAGACATGGCAAGTGGTAAGCACCACAACAAAGTACACATGATGGTGAATCCAAAACATCTAAGCATGCATCAAGGGGACAAACACAACGATAGCAACGAGTTCCTCTACGAGGCATCTCGTAACAAGTTTAACGACATAACAGCCACATAGCACTTTGCAAAGGTGATAAGCATGGCAAGATGAAATCTATCATGCAAGCTAAAGCAATCAACATGTAGAGCATCTCAAGACGAACATGTGGACATATCATTTGCTTCATTTGGATAAACATGCACCAAGTTATCACATTACAAAGATGGCATGAAAACAACTACTAACAGCAGTTTATAACAAGTAGCACTCTTCTCATGAAGATTAAGACATCTAGATGACCTCAAACATGCATGGCACAATGGAACAAAACGTAGTACAAGTCTCCACGATCATTTTGACATATCATTTTCTCAAATCGGACCATCACACAAAAAGTTATCCACAACTTAAAACAGCATCAGACATCAAAATATCCAGGGACTTATAGATAAAAAAACAACCTCAGGGAATCTGGGTCAACGGGCTTCGGAGGCGGATCGGACCGGATCCGGCCCAGCGGTCAAACGGGCTGGCGGATCCGGGCTAACGGGTCGGGCTCGGCCCGTTAGCCCTCCCTGGCCGACCGGATCTGGCGGAGCCTCTGGCTCCCTCGATCGAGGACGCGGCGGCGGCTTCGAGCGCTGGCTCGGGCGGCGGCCTGAGCGGTGGCGGGCAGGGGCGAGGTGGCCGGCGGGACGAGGCCGGGGCAGCGCCGGCCGGCGGGAGGCGGCGGCGCCGGCGCTCCGACAGGAGGGGCGCGGCGGGCGGCGTGGAGGCGGGCCCGGCGGCGGTGGTTGGCGCTGGACGGCGTGGCGAGGGCGGCGGTGTCCGGCGGTGAGAAATCCAGCGGTGGAGGCGAGGGCACTCCGGTCGGAGGCGGAGAAGAAGAACGGCGGGGCGCGGTGGAGGTTGAAGAAGCTCGGCGCGGGGCCCACGCGGCAGGAAGCAACGGTGACGAACTATGGAAGCACGGCGGCTGAGGAAGGAAACACGGTTTCCTGGGACGTCGGAAGCACGGATTTTCAACGGTGGAAGCACCGCGGATCAACGGTGGAAGCACCCGCGGTGAACTGAGGAAGCATTAGGGTTTCAGACGCAAAAATTAGGGGAGTGGGACGTTTATATAGGCACAAGGAGCTAGGGTTGTCCAAATGAGGTTAGGTTTTCGGCCACGCGGTCAAAATTGGATGGCCTAGATGAAGGGAGGGGTTTGGGTTGGTTTGGTGGTCTGTTGGAGGGGTGTCTTGGGCCTCAAAGAGGGGTACTTTCAGCCCACGAGAATAACTGTTGGGGTAGCAAACGAACTCCAAACGCGATGAGATTTGACAGGCGGGTTACACACACCAAAACAACATCGCACGACAAGTCTCACACCAAAACGGAAACGTTACACGGCCAAACACCAAAGTAGGCCTCGGGGATGCCTCGGACACGTGAGAGCTCCGGAACTCGAAACGGACAACGGAAAGGAACGAGTGGGACCGGACGCAAACGACAACACAAATGCAATGCAATGCTCATAACAACATGATATGGATGAATGCCACACACACACACAACAAAACGACGAAAACCCGAAAGACGAAAACCCGGAATGGAACTAATGAAGCCAGAGATATATATATTGCCCAAAAGGGAAAGTATTACATCCGGGGCATTACAGAACTAGCTACATATGCATCAGTATCAACAAAGGGGTGGTGGAATTTGACTGCAGCAAGCCAGCTTTGACTCAGTGGCTATCTTGAACTACAACTGCAAGTAACTCTTTTGAGGTGGCGCACATGAGTCCACATATTCACCAAACAATACGCCACTATGGATCCGCTCTCGTCTCCCTACGAGAAGGCCATCCATAGCACTCACACTTGTCTTGAGCATTCCAGAGTATCCACTTTCAATTGTCTATGTACCACGTAAGCATCCAAGAAGTCTATATCCGCGGACCCGGCTATTCGAATAGATCATGTTAACCCTGCAAGGGTGTACTTCTTCACACACGCTCTCGCCACTTACCGCCATGTACACGTCGTGTATCTCGGCAACCTTCAAGCGGAAGCCTGGCGAGGGTGTCGGCCACGACCTGACTAACCACACAAGACTCTAGTCCAGGTTTATCGCCTATTCGGGTTCGATCCATAAGGAGATCCGGCCGGGGTGTCGCTTACGGCCCCAAACAATGTGTACAGGGTTCCCAAGCCCACCAACCGGGTGCCACTTCATACACCAGGCCACTCCACCTATTCTGTCCCAAGCCCACCTGTACCGGGTTCCACTTGGTAGACTACTAGCACTACCTAGAAACACCAGAAACTAGTTGCAACTCCTGGACAGAGATTTAGTTGACTAATAAGTCGAGAGGGGCACTTAAGCATTCCAATGCATGGTAGTAGCTAGTCATTGGACAACTTACACAGAACTCGGTTCTTAAGGATGGCTCCAGTGAGCCAACCCACCATGTACTCCTGGATGGCCTCTCACCGCTACCTTTACCAAATCGTGTTCACATACTTGGCTCACACATAGTAGGACATGTTCATCACCATTCCAATTCATCCCCGATGAATCAGACCTGACACAACTCTAAGAAATAGCAGGCATAACCAGAAAGCATGAATGAGTAGGCACAACATGGCTCAAACAACTCCTACTCATGCTAGTGGGTTTCAACTATTTACTATGGCAATGACAGGTCATGCAGAGGAAAGGGGTTCATCTACCGCAGCATGTAGCAGTTGAACGTTGTTGTCCTAATGCAATAAAAGAGGGCATGAGCGAGAGAGTGGGATTGTATCGGAATGAACAAGGGGGTTCTGCTTGCCTGGCACTTCTGAAGATAGTAATAGTTCTTCATCGGTGTCATTGAACTCATCGCCGGAACGTCATCTATTGAGAGGGGACAAACACCGACAACAGAGAAAGAACACAATCAATGCAAGGCAACAATATGATGCATGATCATGACATGGCAATATGCTGTGGAATGAGCTAATGCAACTAGCAACACAATTAAATGAAGTTGGTTTGAACCCAAGGTTCAAATTCAAACTCCACATGTGGTTATTTAATTATCATTTTATTGATTTGACCTGATCAGCAGGTTTAACTTCTTCAAACATGCATGAAAATGCCATAAACAGATTCCTTGAATTTTTCTGATCATTTTTCATATATAAATTATTTTCATCTGAGTTATAGATTAATTTTTTGTGATTTTTAGAAGATTTAGCTATTTTTCGAAATAAATAAATCATTTCTAATTTATTTCAAATTCTAGAAAAGCATTTATGACATCACCACTATGTCACTCTGACGTCACCTAGTAAACAGGTCGGCCAGGGTCAAACCTGACGTGTGGGGTCCACACGTCAGTGGCTCTGCTAATTAACATGGTTAATTAGCACTAACTAAATCCTAAATTACAATTAGACAGGGCAGGGCCCACATGTCAGTGACTACAAACAATTAGTACTAACCTAGGTTAATTAACAGGGCGGGCCCCACTTGTCAGCGAGTTAGTGGTTGACTAAGGGCGTGGGGACCATACGTTAGTGACCTGGGGTGGTCAACCCCCCGGTCAAACAAGTCAAACTCGCCGGCGTTCTGCCGCCGACGAGGTCAAACACGGCGGCAAGCTTCAGATTTGGTCCTCCGGCGACCAAATCGTCGGCGGAGAGCACCTACACGGAGCTAGCACTCGCGCACATCCATTCGTGGCAGCGGCTGGAGCTAGGGTGGCCGGGAAAGGTGCCGGCAACGAGCGAGGCGGTGGCCGGAGTTCGGGCATCGGCGATGTATCGCTATGGTGCACAAAAAGATGAGCTGGTGGCGGTGTTAGCTTGCTGTGGAGCTGCTGAGCACGTAGCAATGCTCGGGCGTGACGGATGCTAGCTAGAACAACGACGGCGATTAGTGCGGCGGCGCTGAGCTCTCGGGCACGATGGCTCGATGGGTTAGATGACGAGAACGACCAGGAGAGTAGGGGGGCGACGGAGGAGCTCACATCGAGTGGTTTGGAGCAGACGGCGTGGCCGGAGACGGTCTGAGGTGGCCGAATCGACGGGTAGAACGGCGGCACCCGAGGTTGAAGATGGCGATGATGGCGGCGGTGTGCTGCTCCCGCGCTTGCAATATCCGGCGTGAAGGATCTGAAGTCGACTTCGGGGCTCTTGGACACGGCAAAGGGGCAAGGGGACGGCGGTGGGCGTGGTGTTTTGCGGCGGCGCACTTCGGTGCCTTCGGTTGGTGAGAGAGAGAGAGCAGAGGAGGGGAACGAGCTCGAGGGAGTGAGCGAGAGGGCCCAGGGGTGTGCGTGGCGTCCATAGCAACGTTTGGGAGGGGCAGGCAGGCAGGGGGAGAGGAGGTGGCCATGGCGTGTGGCCGCAGGTGCCGGGCACGCGCCTCCCGTCCTCCTGGCGAGAGGAGCAAGATGACTGGCAGCGGTGGTGAGGTGGGTTGGGCCAACAGTGTTGGGCTGCAGCTGGGCCGCCAGGTAGGTTTTCTGCCCTTTCCTTATTTTCTTTCTGTTCTCTATTTGTTTTGCTCTATTTTGATTTAGTACTAATACTAAACCATTTTTGTTGCTTCTGAAATTATTTGTGGATGCAATATGGATTATTCCAAAACTCCACAAAATGTTTTCAGAATAATTGGAGCAATAAAAATAATTATAGGATTTATTTGCTCCAACTCAAATACAATATGAGTTAATTCAAAAATCCAAAAATGTCCTAGAAATATATTCATCATTTTTGGGAGAGGTTTCTACCTTAACCAAAAATCATGAACTTTTCTTGAGGCACTTTGGGTACAATGAAAATATTTTTAGGTTGAACCTAGGTGGGTTCTTTTGGTGTTAGGGTTTGAACAATCCCCAATTCCAGTTTAAAGAAAAGTTTAGACATGATGCAACAACCAATCTAGCACTAGGCAGACAGAAGCTAGGGATGTGAGAAATCCACAAGATGCAAATTTAAAGAATGATCATCAAGCTCATGGAAACCTAACAAATCACACAAAGTTTATGGAATAGTGGAAACACTTGCACCCAAATCACAGAAAGCAAAGCACTCATGATCTTTAATTTTAATTTCAATAGTAGGTTCCCACTCATCTTAAAGCTTTCTAGGGATAGAAACCACTAATTCAAGTTTTTCTTCATAAGATTGCATCAAAGCATCAACTATGTGTTTGGTAAAAGCATTATATTGACTATAAGCATGCGGAGAGTTTAGTATGGATTGCAACAAGGAAATACAATAAAATCAAAGAGCAATTATCATAATTGAATCCCTTGAAATCCAAAGTAGTGGGTTCATCACTATGCAAAGTTTTACTTTCTTCACTCCCACTTTTAACAATTTTAGCATCAAGATCTAAAAACTCTGAATTATTGGAACACTTTAAAGTACACTCATCTCCAATCCTATCTTTATCAAGATTCATACTACGAAACAAGGATCTAATAGGAGACACATCAATAACTTTCAGATCTTCATCTTTATTTTCATGATAACTAGAAGAACACGCTTTTATATAATCCTCTCTTTTAGCACACATCCTAGCGGTTCTTTCTTTGCATTCATCAATGGAAATTCTCATGGCTTTGAGAGACTCATTGATATCATGCTTAGGTGGAATAGATATAAGTTTCAAAGAATAAACATCAAGCTTGACTTCGCAAAAGCTTTTGACACCATCAATCACTCTGCTATGCTCGAGATCATGAAAGACATGGGCTTTGATGATCGATGGCTTGGATGGATCAAAAATATCTTCGGCTCAGGCAAATCCTCGGTGCCTATGAACGGGGTCCCGGGTCGACAGTTTGACTGCAACTGTGGGGTACGGCAGGGAGACTCGCTCTCCCCCCTCATCTTTGTGCTTGCGGCCGATCTGCTGCAGGCAGCCATCAATGACGCATACCAGCGTGGGTTGATCGAGCTACCGATCCCATCGCGTACTGGGATGGACTATCCGGTAGTGCAATACGCAGATGATACTATCCTGGTCATGCCGACGAGTCCGTCCCAGGCGCGAGCCATGAAGCAGATCCTAATTGACTATGCGGACTTGATCGGACTCAAGATAAATTTTAATAAATCTATACTGGTGCCACTTAATATGGATGAATCTCTGGTTGCGGAATTGGCACAGATTTGGCAATGCTCTATTGGGGCAATGCCGTTCACGTACCTGGGACTGCCCATGGGGACAACCAAGCCCACGTTGAGCGAGCTCATGCCGATTGTGGAAAGAACGGAACGCAGGCTCTCCTCCTCGCTGTGTTTGATGAATCATGGGAGCAAGCAGACGCTGCTTAACTCGTTGATCACCTCCCTTGTAATGCCCAGGATGGGACTATACCTCCTACGTGTCGAGGCATGACTTAAAGGTATAAGCCCATTCTGGAATGATCTCAAGTTTGGTATCTTTGCACGACTCATGTAAAAATAGGGATGAAATTGCAAATGGATAATTGGCTTACACTCGCCACGTCACACAATACATTACATAAGCAAATCATCATTCAAAACATCACAACCCGACTACGGGCGAAGATCCAAGAGAAAGATACCAAAACATAAAGCCACAGGTCCGGATCGCCCCTAGTTGAAACCACTACTGATCGTCGAAACGTCACTAGCATACGGCCACACTCTTCATCGAACTCCCGGTGGAGTTCTGATCCATCTCCTGCATCATTCTCGGCTGAACCTGCATCTGGTGTTGTAGTATCTGTGGGCCACGAGGACTCAGCAATCCCATAACCATGGGTATCAAGACTAGCGAAGCTTTATAGGTAGGAAGAGGTAAAGTGGTGAGGTTGCAGCAGCGGCTAAGCATAATATGGTGGCTAACTTACGAGTACAAGAATAAGATGAGCATCTACGCAAACGGTCGCAAACTAGTAGTGATCGCTAAAGATCCTGAACTACCTACGAGTCAAACATAACCCCATCGTGTTCCCTTCTCAAAGTGAAAAGAGACTGTCACGGTTACTCACACAGTTGTGTGTTTTACTTCGGATCATCTGTCAAGTTTTCTACAGCCGGACATTAACAAATTCCCATCTGCCACATAACCGCGGGCACGGCTTTCGAAAGATCATAACCCTGCAGGGGTGTCCCAACTTAGCCCATCACAAGCTCTCACGATCAGCTGAAGTGATAAATATAATATCATCACCCCTTATCTTAGGGAAAATCCGATCAGGCTTGGCATCCCGATGCACAAGACATTTCGACAATGGTAAAACAAGTCCAGCAAGACCTCTCGGCGTGCCGACACCCTGATAGTAGCCGCGCGTATCTCGTCTCAGGCCACGTCCGGATAGGTGAGCCTACGGGAGCCAATCCTCGAGTTTCCCCGTGGTGGCCCCGCAATCTCCCCGTTTGGGACCAACACCATCAGCTCTGGCCCCCCCTGCTATGTAGAAAAAATACCCGGGGATGCGACCCCCTATGCAATTTTAATTAATTAATTAAGTTGTTATTATGAGGCAAATTAAAACCAATGTTGGGCCTTGCTGGAGGAGTTTTATTCAAAGACAAACTGTCAAGGGGTCACCATATACCCATCGTGTAAGGAACGCTAAATCAAGGAACATAATGTCGGTTTATCGGCGCCTAAGGTGGCATGAGTGGAACAAAACACCGAGCAAAAGGCCATGCCTTCCACCCATGCCCAGTATATAGGTGTGTTAATAATAATAATAGATATTGTGATATTCCAACAACAAGTTCCCTCCTGGAACAAACTTCATCTTCACCTGCAACTAACAACGCTATAAGAGGGGCTGAGCAAGCGGGTAACATAGCCAAACAATGGTTTGCTAGGAAGGTGTCAAAGGTTAGAGGTTTCATTGCAACAAGGAGAGGGGCTGACAATAAGATGGGTAGCACGACATATAACGATAGCATCTTGCGTGGGATTTCGCGAGGAAGAAGAACAAGTCCAGAAGAAGACGAAGAAGAAGCCTTGAAGAAGAACCACGATAAGTCGAACGAATCCACACGATCGCAACGGAACAAGCACTAACGAGAAGAAGCAAGCAAATATGGTAAACACACAAGCATAAACATGGCATCCGATGCACATCCAAGTAATGGGATATTTTTATAATAGATCCATAACTATTAGGAGGGTATATATATGTTATAAAGAGAAGTCATCCTTCCCTCAATTTTAGTGGACCGAAGGTCCACACGATTTATTTAGTTGAGATGCAAAGATTAATGACATGATGGCATGATGACATGATGCAATGCAAAATAAATAACACAAGCACAAATGAAACACACGGGAGAACTCGAAACATCTGGAATCTTCTGGGACGACGGTCTTCGGGCGTCACAACTCTCCCACACTAATAGAGGATCTCGACCCGAGATCCTAGAGATGGCACCGGGTGAAACGGAAAAAGGAAGAGGTAAAACAAAGTTGCTTCTTCGAGAAACGAGTGAAACCACGAACCTGAGAGGTTAAACAAGTTGAATTAAGAATACAATGGAGATGAACGAAGATGAACACACTCCGTTAGAAAAGAGTGACAAGGAGCATTATGAGAACCTTGTAGGTTGAACGACGTGAAACAAGAGCTTACGAACCAAAAGAATATGAAACTGCAATTGTATAGCCAAGGAATAATAATGACATAATTTGGATAGCACTCCGTCTAAAAATCGAAGGAATAACATGAGCTTGAGGAGATTGGATGATCTTGATGAAATCGACAGCATATTGCCTCTGAAACAATTGAAAGGATGGCACAAGAGGTAAGAAAGATTTCAGACAGCACTCTAGTTGAAAAGAGAGGAAAAACTTTGATAAGATGAGAGAACTCAAACGTTGGGCACAACACTCCAGTTAAATAGATAAACAAGGAAAAGAACATGATCTTGACAAAACGAGATTATGGGACAAAGAGGGCAATATCACAATACCTCCGAAATGAAAGAATATATGCTAGGTCGTTGGAAAGAACAGAACGGAGAAGAAAATGACAACTTCTCTCAAAATTGAATTTGAAAGAGCATCCTTACGAAGAAGGGTTGAATAGAGTTGTTGGAAATTCAACAACGAAAAGAATAAGCTTGATGTGGGCTTATGGAAAACATCTCAAAATTAAGAGGTGACAACCAGCCACTGACGGAAACATTTGATTGGATTGAGATCAACAAGGAGATGAAAAACTTATTTCACCGGAATGATAAATGAAGAACCTGGGTCATTTATAAGCACCATACTTAGCAACAATCCTTAGTGAAAGCTTTTAGGTGAATTATAACCCAAGATGACTCCAACGAATAACTGAAGGGTTGAAAGATTTCATGAACGAAGAAAATGATGGTTTTAAATATCTCATTCTTGATAAGTCGTGAATCATAATTCATGAAGGAATTGTCGAGAATGACATAACACCATCTTAAAAGATAAGGTAGAAAGGATTGCAATTGGAATGCATGATGAAGAATGCTTGAGCTCCAAAAAGAATCTTGATGAAGACTTCGAGGATGAATTAAAACATGATGAACCACCATGAGAACTCTGGTAATGAAAGCATGCGAAGTGGAAGATGAAAAGAATAAGATTGAAGGCCTGCGATGAATTCAGATAGAGCTCCGTGACAAGATAATTGAGAGAGCTTAGAACACCGGGTAACAAGACGAACAACTTAGAACCAAGGATATATTCCTTCTGAACAAACTTCGAAGGAAGGGATTAACCTCTTGGAAGAAACTAGAATAAGATTTATGTTATGCATATCCTTCACCAATTTAAGTTGAAGACAACCAAAGGATTTAGCATACTACTTATTTTCGTTTCAAAGAATTAAAGAGAGATCTAGTACAACCTTGGATAAATCTTCAACGAACCACCGGTAGGATTATGAAAAGAACGAGTGAATTAATACGATAACAAAGGAACAGAAATCTTGAATGAACCGCCGTAAGAATATGGAGACGAACGAAGAGGCAATCAATGAAGAATATTTGTAAGACAAAGTTGAAAACTGAGAACGAAGAAATATTCTGAAATGATGGCCTTCGGAGGATCACAATGGAAAGGATTCATGAAATGCTTCGGATGAGTATGAAAATAATTCCTCATAATCGAAACAATAATGAGGATGTCATTAAGCTAGAACCACAAATCTTCAAGAGAACGTCCAAGATTTAATAGAAACACTTCTCCGGTCTCCAAATGTTGAGAATGAAGACGAGAAATGCCATAAGAATTGTTGAGCACTCCGGAATGAAGAATTAAAAAGGTTGAAACAATGGTGAAAAGAATTGAACGCTATCTTGGAGAAGATATATGACTGATGTAATCCATTCTTACGTCACATTTGAAAAGAATTCTTCGGAAAAAGAAGAGTCAGGTAAGATCCTGGGAAAAGACATGTGGGTTAGGGCCCACTCAAAGAAAATCACCGTTGAAAAGATTGCTTTAGAGATATTGCACCGGTTGAATCAAATGGCTTGAATAAGATAACAATCCTCAAAATAGCTTGAACGGGTTAAGAATGGAAACACGAATCTTTCGAGATATCTTCAGCACTCCGGAGAAGAATTAGAGAGTTGAATAAGCAAGAGAGACTTCGGATAAGAAATTTCAACATGTTAAAACATGTGAAACAAAAAGGAAGAGATATGATCAACACCGAAGCTTGAATTAATCCACCGGAGAAGAAACGAGAATGGAGAATGAAAAACTTGAAGCTCCTGAGCATCATCCTGAGAAATCACCGGATAATGAAATTGAAAGAAAAGAATGAAGAAACATCACATGAATAAAATGGATACTTCATCTGAGAATTTCTAGCTCCGAGAAGTAGAAGGGTGGGAGGGTGGGGAAAAACAAAACAACTTGGGATGAATGAAATAGACACTGTTGAGAAAAGACTAAGAGTTAATCTTGCAAATGATGAAGAGATCGAATTAACTTGAAGCAAAGCACGCCGGTTGAAAAGGATTTACATGAAAATCTCGATGATCAAGAAGGATTAGCACTCCCATAGAAATATGAGAATACCGATTAGGAAGGTATGGAATCAACATTTGACATCGAAGCAACTCGAATACCAGAATAAAAAAAAACAATGGATAGATATGTTGCAACATAATCTTCACAATATCATCGGAGCAAAGAATGAACGAATGAATTCCGTAGGTACATCAACTTGTCGAGAAGCCACTTGGGAGAACAAAAGGTAAATAAAAAACAACAAGGAGCAGATAGAGCAAATACAAGATAGAAGTTTCGTTTCACATATTCGTGCAGAAAGCTCATGGAACATGTTACAAAAGGGTTTTGCAATCCACGGATCAGCATAGCCAAGGACACTTTAAGATGCAACTCCCGATCGGAACAACGCCCATAAAACCACTTCACTCAATGTAGAACCCCGAACTCCATATCATGCATTCGTTGGAAGAATGCCTACGAGCTACTAGATGAACCCACCTATTAATTTCCGAAAGTTTCCAGTTATGCAATCAGGTGTTGGGGATACAGGGGAAGCACCGCCCACTCAACTCTAATCCTATATCCAGCTGTATCCATCCTTCAGCACATAACCAGTTATTTCCGGAAACCGTTTACCTCGGACCTTTGAAACACATCTACTATACAAGCTATGGCAATACTCCCGAACTACCTCCCTAGTACTGGGTGATGTCGGGGTTATCTTGCCACTAACCGCATAGGAGAGTTTTCGATGTCGGCCGTCTTAAGTATTCCAGAACTGATGCGATATATTTGTGACGACAACACCTCGGAGCTCAACTCCCCGGGACACTGCCACAACCCCTAAATGACAGGAGGCATCGAGAACAACGTTCTTGTCACAAAAACATCGAAACAATCCAAACAATACTCGCATGATCCTAACAAAATTGGTGAAATTTTGAGAGTAGAAGAGATAAAAGTAATCGTCAGGAGTCCTCACCAATGTGAAAAGAGATGAGGAGCAAAAGAAATCCTACTCTCCGATATATATATATATATATGACTCAAAACATTTGCAAGTGTGTGCCTAGACTCAACCGTCAATGATTCGATCAATCAGTGGGGGCTCCTAGGTCGGAGAAGGCTCTGATACCAACTTGTAATGCCCAGGATGGGACTATACCTCCTACGTGTCGAGGCACGACCTAAAGGTATAAGCCCATTCTGGAATGATCTCAAGTTTGGTATCTTTGCAAGACTCATGTAAAAATAGGGATGAAATTGCAAAAGGATAGTTGGCTTACACTCGCCACGTCACACAACACATTACGTAAGCAAATCATCATTCAAAACATCACAACCATGGGTATCAAGACTAGCAAAGCTTTATGGGTAGGAAGAGGTAAAGTGGTGAGGTTGCAGCAGCGGCTAAGCATAATATGGTGGCTAACTTACGAGTACAATAATAAGATGAGCATATACGCAAACGGTCGCAAACTAGTAGTGATCGCTAAAGATCCTGAACTACCTACGAGTCAAACATAACCCCACCGTGTTCTCTTCTCAAAGTGAAAAGAGACAGTCACGGTTACTCACACAATTGTGTGTTTTACTTCGGATCATCTGTCAAGTTTTCTACAACCGGACATTAACAAATTCCCATCTGCCACATAACCGCGGGCACGGCTTTCGAAAGATCATAACCCTGCAGGGGTGTCCCAACTTAGCCCATCACAAGCTCTCACAATCAGCTGAAGTGATAAATATAATATCATCACCCCTTATCTTAGGGAAAATCCGATCAGGCTCGGCATCCCGGTGCACAAGACATTTCGACAATGGTAAAACAAGTCCAGCAAGACCTCCCAGCGTGCCGACACCCTGATAGTAGCCGCGCGTATCTCGTCTCAGGCCACGTCCGGATAGGTGAGCCTACGGGAGCAAATCCTCGAGTTTCCTCGTGGTGGCCCCGCAGTCTCCCCGTTTGGGACCAACACCATCAGCACTGGCCCCCCTGCTATGTAGAAAAAATACCTGGGGACACGACCCCCTATGCAATTTTAATTAATTAATTAAGTTGTTATGATGAGGCAAATTAAAACCAATGTTGGGCCTTGCTGGAAGAGTTTTATTCAAAGACAAACTATCAAGGGGTCCCCATATACCCATCGTGTAAGGAACGCAAAATCAAGGAACATAATGCCGGTTTATCGGCGCCTAAGGTGGCATGAGTGGAACAAAACACCGAGCAAAAGGCCAAGCCTTCCACCCATGCCCAGTATATAGGTGTGTTAATAATAATAATAGATATTGTGATATTCCAACAAAAAGTTCCCTCCTGGAACAAACTTCATCTTCACCTGCAACTAACAACGCTATAAGAGGGGTTGAGCAAGCGGGTAACATAGCCAAACAATAGTTTGCTTGGAAGGTGTCAAAGGTTAGAGGTTTCATGGCAACAAGGAGAGGGGCTGACAATAAGATGGGTAGCGCGACATATAACGATAGCATCGAGACAACTAAGCATGGCAATGGTAGCCAAGGTATCCAAGGGTATGGTCATCTTGCCTGGGATTTCGCGAGGAAGAAGAACAAGTCCAGAAGAAGACGAAGAAGAAGCCTTGAAGAAGAACCACGAGAAGTCGAACGAATCCTCACGATTGCAACGAAACAAGCACTAACGAGAAGAAGCAAGCAAATATGGTAAACACACGAGCATAAACATGGCATACGATGCACATCCAAGTATGATGCATGACAGTTCTATATAGGATGCACTACAAGTATATATAGGAAGCACAACATGACAAGGTAGGAAGCACAGTAAAACAACACAAGTATATATTATGCAATACATGGCAAGGTATGATGCATGACAAGTCTATATAGGAAGCAATACATGGCAAGGTAGGAAGCACAGAAAAACAACACAAGCAACATAACAAAATGCTCAACCATGTAGGATGCAAGACAAGTCTATATATGATGCTAAACATGGCAAGGTAGGAAGCACACAAAAACAACACAAGTCAACAAGTTTAAATGAGGCCGGAAACTACAACAACAATTCCGGAAAATCCCCATATGCATGTTTAGAAATTTTAAGCAAACAACAATTCCACACATTTTAATGTTGTTAACATGATGCGGATGACATGATCAAGTTTTATGCAATTTTAGTAAAAGTTAACATGAAGAGATATGAAGTATTGTCACCGTGGTGGAAGGAAAGGGTGCCACGACAACGATCTGAAAATGATGCAACGGCAACATCTCGGTTCCGGTAAATCGTTGAGAGAACGGTGCAAAAGAAAAGGTGGCGTGAGCGAGTCGAACAAGATGAAAGGTGGGGTGATCCCGTCACCGGGTTCCCACGGGTTGCCGCCAAGGCAAACGAGGGCACAACGGACACGAGCAAACATTCGATACATCTCATACAACACAAGCATTCATTCTCGGGTCATCGTCTCGGGGTTATACCTTCGGAACATTCATTTTGGGGCGGCTCGAGATCGTAGAGGAAGTAGTGGTACTCGCGGGTCGTGGTACACGTTTTGTAGCCGTTCACGTTTCTGAAGAGGTACTTGTCGCGGCATCGGACGTCTTCGGGGCGATGGTAGTGGTAGACGGTTCTTCGGCGACGGTCGTCGTACCCGTTCCGTAGATGAACTTGAGGGTTCCGAGTGCTCCGGGCGTAGTGGTACTTGACGCGTTCGTTCATGGTTCTTCATGCGTCGTGGGACTTGGGTCTTCAAACTTGTCGGTCTTGAGAAAATGAAAGGGTACTTGGTGTTCGCCATGTTCTGTCTTGGCGAGTTGTAGGTGGCAGTAGAGGTACATAGACATCCTGGCACTTGGCGAAAAAAACAACAGCAACAAGGCCAAGGCTGGTCTCGGTCACGGCCACGTGAGGTCAGGCGAAGCTCGCCGGGCAGCGAGGAGGCAGGGGCAGCAGCGAGGAGGCAGGGCTTGGCGTCCTTGGCGAGGAAGGCACGGCGGTGCTGAGGTCGGATCACGATGAAGCACGGCGGAAGGCGGCGAGCTTGAGGGCGCGGGCTTGAGGAGGACGGAGGCGCCTAAGGTTGCTCGAGGGCCTCGGTCGCCGGCACTTGGCGAGGAGGAGACAGGAGGAGAGGCGCGGTGATGCTCCGGTGGCCTGTGGCGAGGCCAAGGCAGCGCGCCACCTGGTCGTCTTCAACGCGGCGAGGCGCGGCTCCCTCGCGAGGGGAAAGGGGCATGGCGCGGCGGCGATGCTAGGACGCGCGGGGACCTGGAGGGACGACTCGACGAGCCAGGCGCGGGGAAGATCGCGGAGGAGGGGTCGGCGAGAGGAGCGAGAGGGATCGAGCGAGGAGGTTGCGGGGAGCGAGGGGAAGAAGAGATGGCGGCGCACGGGAGTGAGCGAGGGAGAGAAGGAACTCGGGGTCAAGGGACGTAGTGCTAGGGTTGAGAAGCTGGGGGCGGCTGGGCCTGATGGGCCTAGAAGGCGGATGGTCTTAGAGGCCGGCGGCTGGGCCTCTTCTTCTCCCTAAAATAAAATAAAAGAGAAGAAAAAGAGAGAGGAAAAAGAAAGGGCACTTAGGGAAAGAATTTGGGCCTGAGGGTAATTTCTCTGGACTCGCAAAAATGCGCTGGTTCCAAGAAAATAGAAAAGGGCAAGATGCAAGAGTTAAATTCAAACTCATTTGAATTTAATTCAAATGGTATGAATTAGGACATGGTTTAGGAAGTGTCCAAAAATGTTGAGGTTTTTGGAGGAACCTCGATAAATGGGAAGAGAATTATAGAGAAGGTTTCGACGGTGAAACTTGAAGCAAAAGAGGTCTGGAGAATAATTGCAAGTGTGTTACGGTGATCCCAAACTAATGGGATATTTTTATAATAGATCCATAACTATTAGGAGGGTATATATATGTTATAAAGAGAAGTCATCCTTCCCACAATTTTAGTGGACCGAAGGTCCACACGATTTATTTAGTTGAGATGCAAAGATTAATGACATGATGGCATGATGACATGATGCAATGCAAAATAAATAACACAAGCACAAATGAAACACACGGGAGAACTCGAAACATCTGGAATCTTCTGGGACGACGGTCTTCGGGCGTCACAACTCTCCCACACTAACAGAGGATCTCGACCCGAGATCCTAGAGATGGCACCGGGTGAAACGGAAAAAGGAAGAGGTAAAACAAAGTTGCTTCTTCGACAAACGAGTGAAACCACGAACTTGAGAGGTTAAACAAGTTGAATAAAGAATACAATGGAGATGAACGAAGATGAACACACTCCGTTAGAAAAGAGTGATAAGGAGCATTATGAGAACCTTGTAGGTTGAATGACGTGAAACAAGAGCTTACGAACCAAAAGAATATGAAACTGCAATTGTATAGCCAAGGAATAAGAATGACATAATTTGGACAGCACTCCGTCTGAAAATCGAAGGAATAACATGAGCTTGAGGAGATTGGATGATCTTGATGAAATCGACAGCATATTGCCTCTGAAACAATTGAAAGGATGGCACAAGAGGTAAGAAAGATTTCAGACAGCACTCTAGTTGAAAAGAGAGGAAAAACTTTGATAAGATGAGAGAACTCAAACGTTGGGCACAACACTCCAGTTAAATAGATAAACAAGGAAAAGAACATGATCTTGACAAAACAAGATTATGGGATAAAGAGGGCAATATCACAATACCTCAGAAATGAAAGAATATATGCTAGGTCGTTGGAAAGAACAGAACGGAGAAGAAAATGACAACTTCTCTCAAAATTGAATTTGAAAGAGCATCCTTACGAAGAAGGGTTGAATAGAGTTGTTGGAAATTCAACAACGAAAAGAATAAGCTTGGTGTGGGCTTATGGAAAACATCTCAAAATTAAGAGGTGACAACCAGCCACTGACGAAAACATTTGATTGGATTGAGATCAACAAGGAGATGAAAAACTTATTTCACCGGAATGATAAATGAAGAACCTGGGTCATTTATAAGCACCATACTTAGCAACAATCCTTAGGGAAAGCTTTTAGGTGAATTATAACCCAAGATGACTCCAACGAATAATTGAAGGGTTGAAAGATTTCATGAACGAAGAAAATGATGGTTTTAAATATCTCATTCTTGATAAGTCGTGAATCATAATTCATGAAGGAATTGTCGAGAATGACATAACACCATCTGAAAAGATAAGGTAGAAAGGATTGCAATTGGAATGCATGATGAAGAATGCTTGAGCTCCAAAAAGAATCTTGATGAAGACTTCGAAGATGAATTAAAACATGATGAACCACCATGAGAACTCCGGTAATGAAAGCATGCGAAGTGGAAGATGAAAAGAATAAGATTGAAGGCCTGCGATGAATTCAGATAGAGCTCCGTGACAAGATAATTGAGAGAGCTTAGAACACCGGGTAACAAGACGAACAACTTAGAACCAAGGATATATTCCTTCTGAACAAACTTCGAAGGAAGGGATTAACCTCTTGGAAGAAACTAGAATAAGATTTATGTTATGCATATCCTTCACCAATTTAAGTTGAAGACAACCAAAGGATTTAGCATACTACTTATTTTCGTTTCAAAGAATTAAAGAGAGATCTAGTACAACCTTGGATAAATCTTCAACGAACCACCGGTAGGATTATGAAAAGAACGAGTGAATTAATACGATAACAAAGGAACAAAAATCTTGAATGAACCGCCGTAAGAATATGGAGACGAACGAAGAGGCAATCAATGAAGAATATTTGTAAGACAAAGTTGAAAACTGAGAACGAAGAAATATTCTGAAATGATGGCCTTCGGAGGATCACAATGGAAAGGATTCATGAAATGCTTCGGATGAGTATGAAAATAATTCCTCATAATCGAAACAATAATGAGGATGTCATTAAGCTAGAACCACAAATCTTCAAGAGAACGGCCAAGATTTAAGAGAAACACTTCTCCGGTCTCCAAATGTTGAGAATGAAGACGAGAAATGCCATAAGAATTGTTGAGCACTCCGGAATGAAGAATTAAAAAGGTTGAAACAATGGTGAAAAGAATTGAACGCGATCTTGGAGAAGATATATGACTGATGTAATCCATTCTTACGTCACATTTGAAAAGAATTCTTCGGAAAAAGAAGAGTCAGGTAAGATCCTGGGAAAAGACATGTGGGTTAGGGCCCACTCAAAGAAAATCACCGTTGAAAATATTGCTTTAGAGATATTGCACCGGTTGAATCAAATGGCTTGAATAAGATAACAATCCTCAAAATAGCTTGAACGGGTTAAGAATGGAAACACGAATCTTTCGAGGTATCTTCAGCACTCCGGAGAAGAATTAGAGAGTTTAATAAGCAAGAGAGACTTCGGATAAGAAATTTCAACATGTTAAAACATGTGAAACAAAAAGGAAGAGATATGATCAACACCGAAGCTTGAATTAATCCACCGGAGAAGAAACGAGAATGGAGAATGAAAAACTTGAAGCTCCTGAGCATCATCCTGAGAAATCACCGGATAATGAAATTGAAAGAAAAGAATGAAGAAACATCACATGAATAAAATGGATACTTCATCTGAGAATTTCTAGCTCCGAGAAGTAGAAGGGTGGGAGGGTGGGGAAAAACAAGACAACTTGGGATGAATGAAATAGACACTGTTGAGAAAAGACTAAGAGTTAATCTTGCAAATGATGAAGAGATCGAATTAACTTGAAGTAAAGCTCGCCGGTTGAAAAGGATTTACATGAAAATCTCGATGATCAAGGAGGATTAGCACTCCCATAGAAATATGAGAATACCGATTAGGAAGGTATGGAATCAACATTTGACATCGAAGCAACTCGAATACCAGAATCAAAACAAAAACAATGGATAGATATGTTGCAACATAATCTTCACAATATCACCGGAGCAAAGAATGAACGAATGAATTCCGTAGGTACATCAACTTGTCGAGAAGCCACTTGGGAGAACAAAAGGTAAATAAAAAACAACAAGGAGCAGATAGAACAAATACAAGATAGAAGTTTCGTTTCACATATTCGTGCAGAAAGCTCATGGAACATGTTACGAAAGGGTTTTGCAATCCACGGATCAGCATAGCCAAGGACACTTTAAGATGCAACTCCCGATCGGAACAACGCCCATAAAACCACTTCACTCAATGTAGAACCCCGAACTCCATATCATGCATTCGTTGGAAGAATGCCTACGAGCTACTAGATGAACCCACCTATTAATTTCCGAAAGTTTCCAGTTATGCAATCAGGTGTTGGGGATACAGGGGAAGCACCGCCCACTCAACTCTAATCCTATATCCAGCTGTATCCATCCTTCAACACATAACCAGTTATTTTCGGAAACCGTTTACCTCGGACCTTTGAAACACATCTACTATACAAGCTATGGCAATACTCCCGAACTACCTCCCTAGTACTGGGTGATGTCGGGGTTATCTTGCCACTAACCGCATAGGAGAGTTTTCGATGTCGGCCGTCTTAAGTATTCCAGAACTGATGCGATATATTTGTGACGACAACACCTCGGAGCTCAACTCCCCGGGACACTGCCACAACCCCTAAATGACAGGAGGCATCGAGAACAACGTTCTTGTCACAAAAACATCGAAACAATCCAAACAATACTCGCGTGATCCTAACAAAATTGGTGAAATTTTGAGAGTAGAAGAGATAAAAGTAATCGTCAGGAGTCCTCACCAGAGTGAAAAGAGATGAGGAGCAAAAGAAATCCTACTCTCCGATATATATATATATATATATATATATATATATATATATATATATATATGACTCAAAACATTTGCAAGTGTGTGCCTAGACTCAACCGTCAACGATTCGATCAATCAGTGGGGGCTCCTAGGTCGGAGAAGGCTCTGATACCAACTTGTAATGCCCAGGATGGGACTATACCTCCTACGTGTCGAGGCACGACTTAAAGGTATAAGCCCATTCTGGAATGATCTCAAGTTTGGTATCTTTGCAAGACTCATGTAAAAATAGGGATGAAATTGCAAAAGGATAGTTGGCTTACACTCGCCACGTCACACAATACATTACATAAGCAAATCATCATTCAAAATATCACAACCATGGGTATCAAGACTAGCAAAGCTTTATGGGTAGGAAGAGGTAAAGTGGTGAGGTTGCAGCAGCGGTTAAGCATAATATGGTGGCTAACTTACGAGTACAATAATAAGATGAGCATATACGCAAACCGTCGCAAACTAGTAGTGATCGCTAAAGATCCTGAACTACCTACGAGTCAAACATAACCCCACCGTGTTCTCTTCTCAAAGTGAAAAGAGACAGTCACGGTTACTCACACAGTTGTGTGTTTTACTTCGGATCATCTTTCAAGTTTTCTACAACCGGACATTAACAAATTCCCATCTGCCACATAACCGCGGGCACGGCTTTCGAAAGATCATAACCCTGCAGGGGTGTCCCAACTTAGCCCATCACAAGCTCTCACAATCAGCTGAAGTGATAAATATATATCATCACCCCTTACCTTAGGGAAAATCCGATCAGGCTCGGCATCCCGGTGCACAAGACATTTCGACAATGGTAAAACAAGTCCAGCAAGACCTCCCGGCGTGCCGACACCCTGATAGTAGCCGCGCGTATCTCGTCTCAGGCCACGTCCGGATAGGTGAGCCTACGGGAGCAAATCCTCGAGTTTCCTCGTGGTGGCCCTGCAGTCTCCCCGTTTGGGACCAACACCATCAGCACTGGCCCCCCTGCTATGTAGAAAAAATACCTGGGGACATGACCCCCTATGCAATTTTAATTAATTAATTAAGTTGTTATGATGAGGCAAATTAAAACCAATGTTGGGCCTTGCTGGAAGAGTTTTATTCAAAGACAAACTATCAAGGGGTCCCCATATACCCATCGTGTAAGGAACGCAAAATCAAGGAACATAATGCCGGTTTATCGGCGCCTAAGGTGGCATGAGTGGAACAAAACACCGAGCAAAAGGCCAAGCCTTCCACCCATGCCCAGTATATAGGTGTGTTAATAATAATAATAGATATTGTGATATTCCAACAACAAGTTCCCTCCTGGAACAAACTTCATCTTCACCTGCAACTAACAACGCTATAAGAGGGGTTGAGCAAGCGGGTAACATAGCCAAACAATAGTTTGCTAGGAAGGTGTCAAAGGTTAGAGGTTTCATGGCAACAAGGAGAGGGGCTGACAATAAGATGGGTAGTGCGACATATAACGATAGCATCGAGACAACTAAGCATGGCAATGGTAGCAAAGGTATCCAAGGGTATGGTCATCTTGCCTGGGATTTCGCGAGGAAGAAGAACAAGTCCAGAAGAAGACGAAGAAGAAGCCTTGAAGAAGAACCACGAGAAGTCGAACGAATCCTCACGATCGCAACGGAACAAGCACTAACGAGAAGAAGCAAGCAAATATGGTAAACACACGAGCATAAACATGGCATACGATGCACATCCAAGTATGATGCATGACAGTTCTATATAGGATGCACTACAAGTCTATATAGGAAGCACAACATGACAAGGTAGGAAGCACAGTAAAACAACACAAGTATATATTATGCAATACATGGCAAGGTATGATGCATGACAAGTCTATATAGGAAGCAATAAATGGCAAGGTAGGAAGCACAGAAAAACAACACAAGCAACATAACAAAATGCTCAACCATGTAGTATGTAAGACAAGTCTATATATGATGCTAAACATGGCAAGGTAGGAAGCACACAAAAACAACACAAGTCAACAAGTTTAAATGAGGCCGGAAACTACAACAATAATTCCGGAAAATCCCCATATGCATGTTTAGCAATTTTAAGCAAACAACAATTCCACACATTTTAATGTTGTTAACATGATGCGGATGACATGATCAAGTTTTATGCAATTTTAGTAAAAGTTAACATGAAGAGATATGAAGTATTGTCACCGTGGTGGAAGGAAAGGGTGCCACGGCAACGATCCGAAAATGATGCAACGGCAACATCTCGGTTCCGGTAACTCGTTGAGAGACCGGTGCAAAAGAAAAGGTGGCGTGAGCGAGTCGAACAAGATGAAAGGTGGGGTGATCCCGTCACTGGGTTCCCACGGGTTGCCGCCAAGGCAAACGAGGGCACAACGGACACGAGCAAACATCCGATACATCTCATACAACACAAGCATTCATTCTCGGGTCATCGTCTCGGGGTTGTACCTTCGGAACGTTCGTTTCGGGGCGGCTCGAGATCGTAGAGGAAGTAGTGGTACTCGCGGGTCGTGGTACATGTTTTGTAGCAGTTCACGTTTCCGAAGAGGTACTTGTCACGGCATAGGACGTCTTCGGGGCGATGGTAGTGGTACACGGTTCTTCGGCGACGGTCGTCGTACCCCTTCCGTAGATGAACTTGAGGGTTCCGAGTGCTCCGGGCGTAGTGGTACTTGATGCGTTCGTTCATGGTTCTTCATGCGTCGTGGGACTTGGGTCTTCAAACTTGTCGGTCTTGACAAAATGAAAGGGTACATGGTGTTCGCCATGTTCTGTCTTGGTGAGTTGTAGGTGGAAGTAGAGGTACATAGACATCCTGGCACTTGGCGAAAAAAAACAACAGCAACAAGGCCAAGGCTCGTCTCGGTCACGGCCACGTGAGGTCAGGCGAAGCTCGCCGGGCAGCGAGGAGGAAGGGGCAGCAGCGAGGAGGCAGGGCTTGGCGTCCTTGGCGAGGAAGGCGTGGCGGTGCTGAGGTCGGAGCACAATGAAGCACGGCGGAAGGCGGCGAGCTTGAGGGCGCGGGCTTGAGGAGGACGGAGGCGCCTAAGGTTGCTCGAGGGCCTCGATCGCCGGCGCTTGGCGAGGAGGAGACAGGAGGAGAGGCGCGGCGATGCTCTGGTGGCCTGTGGCGAGGCCAAGGCGGCGCGCCACCTGGTCGTCTTCAACGCGGCGAGGCGCGGCTCCCTAACGAGGGGAAAGGCGCATGGCACGGCGGTGATGCAGGGACGCGCGGGGACCTGGAGGGACGATGCGACGAGCCAGGCACGGGGAATATCGCGCAGGAGGGGTCGGCGAGAGGAGCGAGAGGGACGAGCGAGAGGTATCGAGCGAGGAGGTTGCAGGGGCGAGGGGAAGAAGAGATGGCGGCGCACGGGAGTGAGCGAGGGAGAGAAGGAACTCGGGGTCGAGGGACGTAGTGCTAGGGTTGAGAAGCTGGGGGCGGCTAGGCCTGATGGGCCTAGAAGGCTGATGGCCTTAGAGGCCGGCGGCTGGGCCTCTTCTTCTCCCAAAAATAAAATAAAAGATCAGAAAAATAGAGAGGAAAAAGAAAGGGCACTTAGGGAAAGAATTTGGGCCTGAGGGTAATTTCTCTGGACTCGGAAAAATGCGTTGGTTCCAAGAAAATAGAAAAGGGCAAGATGCAAGAGTTAAATTCAAACTCATTTGAATTTAATTCAAATAGTATGAATTAGGACATGGTTTAGGAAGTGTCCAAAAATGTTTAGGTTTTTGGAGGAACCTCGATAAATGGGAAAAGAATTATAGAGAAGGTTTCGACGGTGAAACTTGAAGCAAAAGAGGTCTGGAGAATAATTGCAAGTGTGTTACGGTGATCCCAAACTAATGGGATATTTTTATAATAGCTCCATAAATATTAGGAGGGTATATATATATGTTATAAAGAGAAGTCATCCTTCCCTCGATTTAAATGGACCGAAGGTCCACACGATTTATTTAGTTGAGATGCAAAGATTAATGATATGATGGCATGATGACATGATGCAATGCAAAATAAATAACACAAGCACAAATGAAACACACGGGAGAACCCGGAACATCTGGAATCTTCTGGGACGTCGGTCTTCGGGCGTCACATCCCTCTTGATCTACCCAATGTACACGCTTAAGTTCCCACTCAAACTAATAGAGCACTTGGACAAGATCCGTCGCAGGTGTCTCTATCGCAAAAAAAACGGAGCAAGGGGAAATGTGCAATCCTTTGGCCTCCTAGGATCTGGTGTGTAGACCTAAGAAACATGGAGGGCTAGGGGTTTTAGATATAAAGGTTCAAAATGAAGGATTTCTCCTCAAATTTCTGCACTGCTTTTATGACAAGAGAGACACTCCCTGGTGCGCTTTGATCTGGGACACGTACTATGAACACTAGGTCCCGCACGCAACAGATGTCTGCGGATCCTTCTGGTGGAGAGATGTGATGAAATTGAATGACAAGTACAAAGGGGTTACCAAGGTAATGGTGGGCGATGGCTTGTCGACGTTGTTCTGGAAGGACCTGTGGCTGGATGAAACCCTTGAGTCCTCGCACCCGAGGGCTTTCTCCTTCACTGCGATGGAAGACGCGTCTGTCAGAAATTTCCTATCCATCACAAGCATGCAACAGGGGTTTTATCTACCCCTCTCTCAACAGGCTTGAGACGAGGTGCTGGCAATACAAGACCTTACGAGAGGAATCAGCCCCGAAGATGATCGAATGGACTCATGGGTGTGCTTGTGGGGAGGGCGATACTCCTCCCGGAAATACTATGGAAACTACTACAAAGAAGTGGTGGCGGATGCAGCTTTCAGATGGATCTGGAAGAGTATATGTACGATGAAAATTAAGGTGTTCACGTGGCTGCTACTGGCTGACCGTGTGAGCACTAAAAACATGCTCAAAAGGAGACACTACAATGTCTCAGATGGGGTTGAGTGTGAGCTGTGTTCGGGACGGGAGGAGGAAACTGTTGAACACCTTTTCTTTCGATGCACTTTCAGCAGAGCTTGCTGGAGGAGGTTGGGGATGGAATGGACGTACGGTGGGGAGCGCCTACAAATCATGCACTCCGGGCAACAGCGCTGGGCAAAGCCCATGTTTATGGAGGTCTTCGTGACGGTGGCCTGGAGTATATGAAAAGAACACAACAATAAAGTGTTCAGGCAGTCCCCCTTCGGAGACCTCTTGGCAGGAGAGATTCAAAAGAGACTCTGGCTTGCTTACGCATAGGGCTAAGCCCTCCCTAGAACAGTGTATTAGTGACTTCTTGCAAACACTTGTGTAATAGTAAGACAACTTGTGTCAAAAATAGGGGTGCTTGACAAAAATGATGGGTATTTGATCATGCCTTGTTGGCTGGTTTGAGACCCTCATGTTGTCTTGCATGAGACCCCGAGGTACCATGTAACTTTGTTGATATATGGAAAGTCAGTAGGATGTTCTCCTACTGTCATTGATTGTTCAAAAAAAACACTTCTAGCCAATTCATCAATCTTAAGCAATTTTTCTTCAAGCATAGCATTGAAATTCTTTTGCGAATTCATAAACTCCTTAACACTAGTTTCAAATTCAGAAGGCATCTTTCCATTAGAGTTGTTGTAGGAATTACCATAAGTATTAAAGGAATTACTAGGAAAAGGTCTAGGATTAAAGTTCCCTCTATAACCATTGTTACCAAAATTATTCCTACCAACAAAATTCACATCCAAAGATTCATTATTAGTTTCAATCAACGTGGACAAAGGAATATCATGAGGATCAGAAGAAGCACTCTTAACAGCAAATAGTTTCATAAGTTCATCCATCTTTCCACTTAAGACACTAATCTCTTCAATAGAATGCACTTTTTTACTAGTAGATCTTTCAGTGTGCCATTGAGAATAATTAACCATAATATTATCTAGGAGTTTGGTAGCTTCTCCTAAGGTAGTTTCCATGAAAGTGCCTCCTGCGACCGAATCTAAAAGATTTCTAGCAGCAAAATTCAAGCCAGCATAAAAGTTTTGAAAAATCATCCATTAGTTCAAACCATGTGTAGGGATATTACGTGTCATTAATTTCATTCTCTCCCAAGCTTGTGCAACATGCTCATGATCTAGTTGCTTAAAATTCATAATATCGTTTCTAAGAGAGATGATCTTAACAGGAGGGATATTCTTAGAGATAAAAGCATCTTTGCACTTATTCCATGAATCAATACTATTTCTAGGCAAAGAGGAAAACCAAGTTTTAGCACGATCTCTAAGTGAAAACGGAAATAACTTCAATTTCACAATATCGTTATCTGTATCCCTTTTCTTTTGCATATCACACAAATCAACAAAGTTGTTTAGATGGGTAGCGGCATCTTCACTAGAAAGGCCAGAAAATTGATCTTTCATAACAAGATTCAACATAGCAGCATTGACCTCACAAGATTCAGCATCGGTAATTGGAGCAACCAGAATGCTAATAAAATCATTATTATTGTTATTGGAGAAGTCACACAATTTGGTATTGTTTTGAGCCATAGTGACAAGCAAGCAATCCAACACACAAGCAAACAAGAAGCAAGCGAACGATAAACACACGACAGAAGAAGGGCAAATAAAATGGCAAGGGTGAAGTGGGGGAGAGGAAACCGAGAGGCAAAAAATGTAATGCGAAGGATAAGGGTTTGTGATGGGTACTTGGTATATGACTTTTGCGTAAGCCTCCCCGGCAACGGCGCTAGAAATTGGCAAGTTGACGGGAGATCAAATCTTGACTTGACTTGGCGTAACTCTCCCCGGCAACGGCACCAGAAATTCTTCTTGCTACTTCTCGATCTTGCGTTGTATTCCCTCGAAGAGGAAAGGGTGATGCAGCACAGTAGCGTAAGTATTTCCCTCAGTTTTTGATAACCAAGGTACCAATCCAATAGGATACCACGCGCGAGTCCCTCACACCTGCACAAACAAATAAGAACTTTGCAGCCAACGCGATAAGGGGTTGTCAATCCCTTTACGGTCACTTACAAAAGTGAGATCTGATATAGATGATAGTTTGATATTTTTGGTATTTTTGGATATAAGAACAGAAAGTAAAAGCGAAAAAGTAAAGTAGATTGTAGATTGATATGTTGATAATAGACCCGGGGGCCATAGTTTTCTCTAGTGACTTCTCTCATGATAGCGATATTCTACGGCGGGTAAACAAATTACTGTCGAGCAATTGATAGAAATGCGAATAATTATGAGACTATCTAGGCATGATCATTATATATAGGCATCACGTCTGAGACAAGTAGACCGAAACGATTCTGCATCTACTACTATTACTCCACACATCGACTGCTATCCAGCATGCATCTAGAGTATTAAGTTGATAAGAACAGAGTAACGCCTTAATCAAGATGACATGATGTAGAGGGATAAACTCAAACATAGTGATATAAACCCAATCTTTTTATCCTCGATGGCAACAATACAATACGTGCCTTGCTGCCCCTACCGTCACTGGGAAAGGACACCGCAAGATTGAACACAAAGCCAAGCACTTCTCCCATTGCAAGAACTATAGATCTAGTAGGCCAAAACGAAACCAATAATTCGAAGAGACTTGCAAGGATATTATAATCATACATAAAGAGTTCAGAAAAGAACCAAATATTTCTCATAGATAATCTTGATGGTAAACCCACAATTCATCGGATCTCGACAAACACACCGCAAAAAGAGATTACATCGAATAGATCTCTTCGAAGACCGAGGAGAACTTGGTATTGAGATCCAAAGATAGAGAAGAAGCCATCTAGATACTAGCTATGGACCCGAAGGTCTGTGGTAAACTACTCACAACTCATGGTGAGGCGATGATGATGATGTAGAAAAGCTCCGTGGAAGATCCCCCCTCTGGCGGAGCTCCGGAACAGGCCCAAGATTGGATCTCACGGGAACAGAAGGTTGCGGCGGTGGAACCAGGGTTTTTTCTCCTCGTCTGATGTTTTCGGGGTACGTAGATATGTATAGGAAGAAGGAGGGCACCGGGGGCCAGACATGGGGCCGACGAGGCAGGGGGCGGGCCCCCACCCTTGTGGACGCCACCTTAGCCCTATTCCGTGGTTCTCAAGTATCCTGTGGGTATTTTGCTCCAAAAATATATCTCCCGAAGTTTCATTCCGTTTGGACTCCGTTTGATATTCCTTTTTTGTAAAACCCTAAAATAGGCAAAAGACAGCAATCTGGACTAGGCCTTTGGGTTAATAGGTTAGTCCCAAAAATAATATAAAAGTGTATAAAAAAGCCCATTAAACATCCAAAACATCATTAATAATAGCATGGAATAATAAAAAATTACAGATACGTTGGAGACGTATCAGCTGACTGGATGGCTTTGTGGATCTGGAGGTGAGCGCTAGTGGTTGGCTGTAGGTGGCGAGCACTAGTTGGGGAGGGATGGATCCTGAAGGGGATTTTGGAGTGGCAGCGACGATGAGACTGATGGGACAAGCGCCCTTGGTTTTAGGGTTGAATTGCTATATATAGCAAGTGGAATTTTGGTTAGGTGCATTTGGTCCATCTGATCTTAATCGGACAGTCCTGGATAAATAGGTTAGATAGCTCAAATAAGAAACCGAAGATATATTTGGGATGTTTGGGGAAGATCCAGACCCAATGGTCATGACAGTTAGGTTCGGGTTCGGGGAAGTTTCGAACATGGGCGAGGGGTCTGTGCACTTTGCAGATGGGTAAGACGGTTGCGGTCAAGTGTGTGGTTGGATTGCGAATGATCAACGAAGACAAGCAGAGTGACAACAAGCCATAGATATAAGGAGGGAAGAGGCAACTATGAATGGCTATGAATTTTTATGAAACCATGCTGATGCAATGGACATGATGACATGATGAAATGCAATAAGCAAAATAAATCACACAGCGACAACGAAATAGCTAGAAGTCTTCTGGAGCGTCGGTCTTGGGGCGTCACACCCATAGAGGGATCTCAAGTAGTCGTGGAACATTTTCTCAAGGGAAACAAAGGCATCGTGCTTCATGACGGTTGTTTCCTATGCCTCGGCAAGGGACCTCCGGCTCACCTCCAGCTGCTCCTCAAGCTTCTCCAGGTGGCCACGTTCTGTGGCTTGTTCTTGTGCGTCATTGTATGTCCTGGAAGCCACCGCCACTGAACTCGGGGGTAGGGTTCGGCATATTTGGAAGCGCTTGTGGCAAAAAATAAAGGGGATCTAGGGCAAGACGAAGGGAAAGCAGAAAAGACCAGAAGTGGGTGCTGGCCCCTTCCAGTTAAATTGAACAGTTGCCGAGGCAGCGTGGGGAAGTGGAGAGACCCACGTCCAAACCGACCGCCACGCGTCGGCCAGGTCCGTAGGCGATTGGGGCCCACGACACTTCGCCCTTGCCCTTTGGCTTCGCCTCAAAGCCAAGTCCGAGCGCGCCTTGGGCCCGGGGGCTACTATCGGCGTTCTAGGAACCAGGGTACCCAAGCTTGCCTACCTGCGGCCCGCAACATGGCTCCTTTTCAGGACTGGTACGGCCCATCTCCAGCCTCGACAATCAAGACCCTCGCGAGGGGCCAAGCCTCGCAGGGCGGATGATACCAAGACCTCCGGAAGGGGCAACCTCGTCTGGCTGGCTCCTGAGGAGCGGAGAACTCTATGCAACCCCCACCTCACGAGGTTTTCATGACGCAAGCTATGACGACCAAGACCAGCCAGGTGTCAACGGGCGTAGTACAACAGTTTCCTCATTGGTGCTAAGGAAGCGGGCTTAGGCGCGGGGTCCCGAGGAATCTGCCAAAGGTTTCCATTCCACTGCAACAAGACCAACTCCGCCGGGACGGTAGGACACAGGTCATCACTGAGCCCACAATGGCGTCGAGATTAGAGGCTTTGTTGGCGAAGACCACCTTTAGTCAGGATAAGATGTACTAGTTGTCTCCCTTCAAAATTGGCCGTTGTGGGATCCCTTCCTGCCAACATTTCCGGGGAAGAGGACCAAGGCCACTATATAAGTAGGATAGCCACCACCATAGAGGGGGGGGATCAATCGATCGGAGAACAGATCACTTAGACCTTCCTCTCCACTGCAAGGCAAGAACACACCTCCGAAGGTTGTTCGCCCATTGTACTAGTCCATCCACAGTCCATCTTGAGGCTAATCCACCACACTGCTGGAGTAGGGCCACTCACTGCTAGGTGGCCTGAACCAGGATAAACTGCCTCGTGTCTCTTTTACATTCCTGTCCATCGTGCTAGTTCGTGAGATGGCGAGTAGGTAGATAGGCGAGGTTGAGTTCTTCGCACGCACCCTAGAGTTTGAACCTAGTATGGTGCAATCCCCTCCGCAACGATGACCTGAGCTGCTGGCCGTACTGAGGGGCAACCCTACGGTGCAATCCCCTCCGCGACAGCCAACGCAGGAACCGTAGCCAGAGCCACATGACCAAGCACCTGACAATGTATCGATGTCTTCATCCAATCCTCGAGCACGTCAGGGCCAGTGACAAGTCCTAGAAGACAGGCGGAGGGATGACGCGCATGTCACCATCGAACGACGCTGCGGAACCCGCCACTAGTCTGATAGGCACAATGGCCCCAACGTCGACGAGCCCGCGCCCGGTGAGAGCAGGTACCAGCTTTTCGAGGTTGGGTGCCCCGCCTTCACCCGTGAGCTACGGCAAGTCCATTGGCCATGTACTCACACGTTCAATCCAGACATACCAGAGAAGTATGATGGAAGACTGAACCCCGCAGAGTTCTTGAGCATCTACACTATCGTTGTTCAAGCTGTCGGGGGAAGATACGAGAAGGTGTTCGCCAATTACTTCCCTTTGGCACTCAAACCAAATGTGAGGTCTTGGCTAATGCACCTTCTGGAGAACTCCATCTCGACCTGGGCTGACCCGTGCTGTGAGTTCGTAGGCACCTTCACAGGCGGCCATCAAGAACTAGGGCGGCCTAGCGACTTGCAACTCCTCCCACAGAAAGAAGTAGAGAGCTTGCGGAAGTACATGCAGAGGTTCACTCTAGTGCAAAGGAACATTCCACACATCCACCATGCAGCTGTGATAGCTGCGTTCCAGTCCAACATGCGCAACCACAGGATACATTCCAAGATTAACGTGTAGTTTCCCAAGACTATGAATGAGCTATACACTCTGGTGGATAAGTGTGCTCGGGTGGAGGAGGGGAGGAGACTTTCTGGTGAAGAAGATGGCGGCAACGTCTACTGTGAGGACGATGATGACGCCACCGACCAGAAGAAGAACTGCAAGAAGTGCAACAAGAAGCTCAAGGATAAGGTGGTGATGACCGTTGAAGGATCGGGCGCACCTAGTACCAGCAAGAAGGCCAAGGCCAATGCTCCCTCCAAGAAAGCTACCACGTGCATTGATTGCCAGGAAGCTGCGGCCGCCGAGAAAGCTGGGAAGGGTGTTGTATCGTATTGCAAGATTCATCGGACCAAATGCCACAATCTTCAAGAGTGTCATCAGGTTGAACAACTCGTCAAGAAGGAGAGGGCTGAGTACGAGAAGCGTGACAAGGAGAAAGAACAGGATGGCACTAGCTGGAAGGGCCAAGGAGGCAAAGCAAGCCGCCCCGGCAAGGCTCCTCGGTATCCGGGAAAACCAACTAGATGCCGCGAGGAGAAGGTTTGCGATGGCAAAATTGATGAAGGAGATGAAGAGGAAACTAGCGAGTAGGAGTTCCAGAAAGCCACTGACACCATGCGCATTGACAAGGGTGCAGCTTGGCACTCCTCTCACCGCCAACTTAAACAGTGGGCGCGTGAAGTCAATGTCGTGGAGCAAGTGGCAGATTATTGGAAGCCACTAAAGTGACCCCGTATGCCTATCATCTTTGATGAAGAGGACCACCCTGGCCGCACCACTGCGGTAGGATGTTTGTCGTTGTTGGTCTCACCAACAATCTGCAACCTCACGGTCATGAAGGTGTTGGTTGACGACGAGGCCGGGTTGAATCTGATCTCTCCAAAGGATATCAGCAAAATCCAAATAGCAGATGAAGTGCTCAAGGTAACTGGTACGCTCGAAGGAATCATCCCCGGCAGGAGTCATCCTAAGGGAAAGATCATGCTGCTAGTGATGCTTGGAGGGGAGTTAAACTACCGGACTGAGAAGATTGTCTTTGATGTGGTTGACCTCCCCCTACCATAAAATGGAATCCTTGGTCGCCCAGCGCAGGCCAAATTCATGGCCGCATCCCACTATGCCTACAACTCCCTGAAGATTCCTGGGCCGATGGGTGTCATTTCCATTCCATCAAACAAGAAAGACGTAATCATATGCGTGGACAAGATGTATCGGAAAGCAGTTGTGACAGGGGCTGCCGAAATCACTCCTCCCGCCAAGAAAAGCAAGAAAAAGAAGAAAGCTAGCATGGATGCCAACAAGGAATTCTGGAAGCGTACCTCCTCAGAGTGCGCTGCGCCTGTTGACGACTTGCCGGGAGTTCCAGTAGCAAGATATCCAAGGCCGCTGCACCTGTTGTGAAGAAGGTCCCGGCAGGGCTTGGCGCTGATGGTACATTGACTATCAGTGCCACCCTCAATTACAAATAGGAAAGCACACTCATTGCCTTCATGTGGACGAATGTCAATGTGTTTGCATGGCAACCATCTAACATCCTCGGTGTTCCCAGGGAAGTAATCGAGCACCACCTTGCTGTATACGCACATGCCCGGCCTGTCAAGCAGAAGGTTCGGAGGCATGCTTTGGAGCGGCAACAATTCATTGCCAAGGAGATCAAGAAACTTGAGGCAGCTGGTTTAGTCAGAGGAGTGTTGCATCCAATGTGGTTGGCAAATCCAGTGGTGGTGCGCAAGGCTAATGGGAAATGGAGGTTTTTCAATGATTTCACAGATCTAAAAAAAGCATGCCTGAAGGACCCATTCCTCTTGCCGCACATCGACCAGATTGTGGATTCCACCTCCGGGTGTGACATGCTTTCCTTCCTGGATGCCTACTCTGGATACCACCAGATCTTCATGTCTAAAGAAGATGAAGAGAAGACCGTGTTCATAACCCCATGTGGCACGTACTATTTTGTACGGATGCCCTTCGGGTTGAAGAATGCTGGATCCACTTTTGCAAGAGTAGTATAGATCAGCTTTGAGTCATAGCTGCACAGAAATATTGAAGCTTACATGGATGATATTGTGGTCAAGACCAAGGACAGATTGACTCTCATTTAGGATTTGGAGGAGACCTTTGCAAATCTACGCAAGCTCAACTTGAAGCTGAACACGGAGAAGTGCGTGTTTGTGTTCCCTCCGGCAAGATACTTGGCTTATTTGTGTCCCACCGGGGGATAGAGGCCAACCCTGACAAGATCAAAGCTATCGGGCAGATTCAAGCACCCAAGACGGTTAAAGACGTGAGACATTTGACTGGGTGTGTTGCCGCACTGAGAAGGTTCATTTCCAAGTCTGCCGAGTGTGCCTTGCTGTTCTTAAAAATCTTGAAGAAGGCATGGCATGTGGAGTGGACCCCGGAGGCAGACCCTGCGCTATAAGATTTGAAGACCTACATTTCCTCTGTTCCCATCTTAGTTGCTCCCAAACCACAAGAGCCGTTGCTTTTATACTTAGCAACAACCAATCAAGTGGTTAGTGCAGCACTGGTGGCACAGCGGGTGGTAGATGACGCGACAGCCACCACTACAGTCTCCTTTGGAAAGGAAAATGTACCCATCTCGGCAAGCTCAGAGGCAGTTGAAGACAAGGAAGAGCAGCGCAGTGGGGACGGTTCCATGGTCACGATAAGGAAGAAAGTGGTGCAACGCCCAGTGTACTTTGTCAGCTCCCTAATGCAGGGGGCTAGATCAAGGCACTCTGGCATGCAAAAGATGATTTTTTGGCCTTATCAAGGCCTCAACGAAACTACACCACTACTACCAAGCCCACGAGATCACGGTTGTCACCCGTTTCCCCTTACAACGTATACTCCGGAACACTGAGGCCACTGGCAGAATTGTGGAATGGGCTTTGGAGTTATCCAGCTTTGGCTTGAAGTTTGAAAGCACGTCAACTATTCAGAGCAAAGCACTAGCAGAGTTCATTGCAGAGTGGACACCTACCCCTGATGATGAAGTATTGGAAACAGTCATCCCCGGCAAGGAAGCGCCCCAAGAATGGATCATGTATTTTCATGGTGCCTTCTCCCTGAAAGGTGCAGGAGCTGGCATACTTCTCATTGCTCCCACTTGGGAGCACATCAAGTACGTTGTTCAAATGCACTTTCCCCAGGAAAAGGCTACCAATAACATCGCAGAGTGCGAAGGGCCCCTTGCCTGCCTCAGAATTACCACAGAACTTCGAATCAAGATGCCGATCATCCGCGGAGATTCGCAACATGGGGTGAGACAAGTGAACAAGGACTATAAAATACCATTGATGGAGGCATACATTGAGGAAGTGAGAAAGTTGGAGGAGCGCTTTGACGGATTGCAAACAAACACTACCACTAGTACAACGAGGTGCCAAACAATCGGTTTTCAACCCCTTTCCGCGACGGCATTTGGAACTGTCGCCTAGTGAGTGACTGTGATAGGGGGAGTCCTTCCCACATGATCCAGAAACCGTTGGGGATATGCCATCCTGGCACACACGCTCGGCAAAATGAGGTCGTGTACGGTTATACGTACAGTAGTGCTCAAATAAATTCAATTATACAGGCAAAATCATTTTCGGTCATAAGTTCATCCCACACAGTCAGTCCCCACTAAACCTATCCATTTATATATACATCCCACACAGTTTCTTTAAGGAAAACGTTTCTGTTCGTAGGTACAACACACACAGTTTTACAGGTTAAATCGTTTGTGATAGCGTTTTCATTGCACACGGTGCGTAGAAGAAACTTTGTGGCAAAGGCTATCCATCACACATAATTTTTATGTGGTAAACTTTTGCGAGAGTGACCAAACGCAAACAGTTTTCAAGACGATGTCGTGTGTGATTGTTCATTAATCCAACACGGTTTATTCCTAGAAACTGTGTGCGTTGCCTCAGGTCATCGCCCACAGTGTTTTCTCAATAACCGTTTGCAATAGAAAAACCCAATTAGCAGGCTAATCGTCCTATTACTAATAATCCATTTATTAATATATTTGACATTTCATATTAAGCACCCAATATATTTCATTTTCATAATTGAAATACATCAGAGTACAGCATGATAGAGTTTCAGCACTCAGCTACCCAATTACACAAATGCACTAGCACCAAGTTTCACATGCAAGATCTATAACATTTCAAAATTAGCATCATAGATGGTACATAGACAGATGTATCTCATCTGGAAAACTGCTGAAGCGGAAGGCGAATATTGAGCCTTCATTGATGTTAAAGGTCTTTGCCACTTTAGGCCACTCCATGTGGATGATTGACCATCCATCCTTCGTCCTCTCCAGGAACACTTCAATATTGAACCGTGGGTGTTGTATGAATACCTTCCTCGCCTCCTGACCATACAGGTGGTTTGAGAGGTAATCATCAGTGAACTGCTTTGGAAAGGCCTGAAAACAAGGATGTGCATAAATATCTTCTCTATATTTGAAATGGGGCAAAGGAATAAAAAAGGCATGGTATAATAGTTAGTACCATCCTGTAGTAAACCGAAGTCTTCTTCATTGTGCATACAAAGATCTTGTTGTTTTTGTCGTTTATCCTAACAATCTTTCTCAGTTTCTTGACTTTAATGATATTCATGGACAACTCATTTCCCCACATGCAAAAAGGGTCACATAGTGGGTTAAAACCTCTGACAGCAGGACCTACATGTGCAAGACCAAATTGTTAAAACCTAAATATTAGAATGGTTCCTGCAATTGCACAATAATGTGCTATTAGACAAAGGACCATGCATGTGCAGACCTCGATTTTAAACCTCAGTGCTTCCCATTGTTTCCCTAGAACACATATAAGGTAGTTAGTGATCAGGTTAAGTGAGGGTTCACATGCTATTAGTAAAATATGCTGATGAAAAATAAGCACATTGCAGATTCATCAGATTAATTCAAGCCACATGGAGAACCCATTTATCCAAACCAAGCATGATTAAGAACTAGGAAATATAGCAATTGTATATGCGTTTCATGTATTAAGTGCAGCCAAATTCGATTGTTCCTCACATGCACAACAATACAAAATTCTACCCGTGACAATTGGACATCGCATTGCAGAATTGAACCAAGTAGTTCACTAAACACCACAACAAATGAACCAAACATTAACTGAGCACCACATTCAGCAATATAACATACTACTAATAGAAGACCAGATAGTTAACCAAACCAAGCATGCTTAACAACTTGGAAATATAGCAATTATATTTGTTTCTCATGTATTTAGCACAGCCAAATTCGATATATTTATAACATGGTATACAATAATAGAAAGCACCCACACCAATTGAACATCGTATTGCAGAATTGAACCAAACATTGAACTAAACACCACAACAAATGAACCAAACATCAACTGAGCACCACATTGCACAATGTATAACATACTAGAAGATCAGACAGTTAACCAAACCAAGAATGCTTGAGAACTTGTAAATATAACAATTGTATTTGTTTCTCATGTATTTCGTAAAGAAAAATTTGATTTATTTCTCACGTGGAAGACAATACTAAATTGCACCCTAAAGAATTGAACATCACATTTGCGGAATTGAACCAAACAGTTAACTGAACACGACAACTAATTAACCAAACGGTTAATAAGTGAGCACCACATTGCACAACATATAGAACATATACACTAGAGCAACAAATTGCATGGTAAAAGTAGATAGCACAATTCACTAGATTTTGTTAAGGAAAGGCGGTAGCTAGCAAACTGAACATTGGTCCTTATAGTGAGCTAATAAGACAAGTTACTCCTCATTGTTGAAGATATCGATGACGATTGGCTCCTTGGACATGGAAGAGGGCGAGGCCTCCGCATCGTGTGTGCCCTCATCGTAGTGGTGAGTTGCTTGAGCCACTCTGCGCGCCAACCTACTGGCTCTCGAGTTGAGGTAGGCACGTGCACGCTGAGAAAACACTTCGTAGTCTTTGTCGAAGGCACCGAGGGTGGCCTCTGATACGTCCAAAACGTATCTATAATTTTTGCTTGCTCCATGCCTCTTTTGGGGTGATATTGCTATGATATTTATACACTTCCATACACTTTTGATCATATTTGGACTAACCTATTAACTCAGTGCACCCCAGTGCCAGTTTCTGTTTTCTCCTGTTTTTGTATTTCAGGTTTTCCCATTACGAAAACTGCCAGAAAAATCCCGGAAAAATTATATAAAAAATCAGCGTTCCAGAAGCTTCCCGGTAGCCAAAGTACAGCCGGAGGGGGGCCACCAGGGCTCCAGGCGCCCTGGTGGCGCGGCCCCCCTCCTGGCCGCGCCGGGGGGGCGCCTGGGCCCCCCGGGCCTCCGCTGATGCCCCCCTTTGGCATATATTTATATCGTGTCCCGAAACCCTCGAGACGGGAACCCTTATTCGCGATCTCATCTCTGTTCTGCCGCCGCCGCGCTTCCAAGATCGGGAGCATCAGGAGAACTCTTCCCGGCACCCTGCCGGAGGGGAGGATCACCACCGGGAGCCTCTCCACCACCATGCACGCCTCCCGGATGAGTTGTGAGTATTCTCCCTTGGACCATGGGTCCATGACCAGTAGCTATGTGATGTTCTCCTCCCCTTCTTGTGCTTCACTAATTAGTCCTCGTGAGCTGCCCTACATGATCGAGGCACATATGTAATCCTTATGCTGTTGCTATGATGAGTTTGATGGATGCGATGGATTGTGAGATTATGTTCAGATTGTGTTTGAGTAATATATTTGATCTACCTCTTTTATATTTATGTTCGTAAGTAATTCTTGCATGTTCTCCGTTGTTATTTATTGCTTTGGCCAAGTAGTAGGTAGTGACTCCAAGAGGGAACGTTATGCTTGATTGTGGGTTCATGCCCCTCGATGACTAGCTTGAGTGACAGAAACATGAGTCTAGGGGATGTGCTGTTGCCACAAGGGGGAAAACAACGGTGCTTGTGCCCGCGGGTGCAAGGATTGTTTACTTTACGCAAAGTTCTTTTAATGCAGTTGTCTGTTGCTTTGAGTTTACACTATGGGTGGGACTCGCAACTTAATACCAGCGAGATGTTCTGGATAGATATCTCAAGGTGGATGATTAGTAGTAGATGCAGATGGATTTCGGTCTACTTGCCTTGGCGTACCGCCCATGCTTTGAACCTCTACCTTTCTTGCAACATAGTTAGCATTGGTTTGCGCACATAATTCTGTCAATTGCCCAGCTATAATTCGTTTACCTCACATACCTGTTTTATCGTCTTTTGGGAGAGAGACATCACTAGTGAACATCATGGGACCCCGGTCCATATTACCATCACTGATCACATCCGCTATTTACTTTCCGCTTTTACTTACTATTTGCAGCATTACCTATCACTATTATCACTTGCGTTTGATCCCTTGTAAACTACAAGGCCGGAGGGATTGACAACCTCTCTGTACTCGTTGGGAGCAAAGTTATTTGTATCTGTGTGCAGGTCCACGTTGATTGCTAATATCTGGCGCCTTTAGCAGTTGACACCTTCTTGTTGAAACTGGGAGTTTCAGGGGAAATCGATCCTTGGTATCTTTGCCAAGGGAAAACTTCCGCTACACTGCATCTCAAACCTTCCACTTGGGGTAACCAACAAGGGGCGAGAAGCCATCAAGCAAAGTTTTCTGGCGCCGTTGCCGGGGACTCCACTCTTCAAGATAGGGGAGTTGCACGCTATCTTTTACCTTTGCTTTTTAGTCTTGTTAGTTTACCTTTCAGTTTTGCTTTAGTATCTTTTATCGAAAATCACAAAAATAGTTATCTTGCTTGCTTGCTACTATGGGTTCCACCGAGAACACCAAGTTGTGTGACTTCACTAGTCACAACAACGATGACTTTATCTGCACACCTATCACTACACCTGCCACTTCAGCACCTTCTTATGAAATTAAACCTGCTTTACTGAATCTAGTTATGAAAGATCAATTCTCCGGTGCTGGAGATGATGCTGCTTTACACTTAAACAACTTTGTTGAACTTTGTGATATGCAAAAGTACCGAGAAGTAGACGGTGATATTGTTAAGCTTAAGCTTTAACCTTTCTCCTTGAGAGGAGGAGCTAAAATTTGGTTTCAGTCTTTGCCTAGAAATAGCATAGATTCATGGGACAAGTGCAAAGATGCTTTTATTGGAAAATACTATCCACCTGCTAAAATTATCCAACTAAGGAGTAACATAATGAATTTCAAACAATTGGATAATGAACACGTTGCCCAAGCTTGGGAACGTATGAAATCTCTTATCAAGAACTGCCCTACTCATGGTTTGACTACTTGGATGGCTATCCAAACTTTTTATGTAGGCTTGAACTTTACCTCGCGGAACTTGTTAGATTCGGCCGCGGGAGGAACCTTTATGTCAACTACACTTGGTGCTGCCACAAAACTTCTCGATGAGATGATGACCAACTATTCCCAATGGCACACCGAACGCGCTCCAACAGCTAGGAAGGTAAACTCTGTCGAGGAGATTTCCTCCCTAAATGAAAAAGTTGACTTGATCATGTCTCTACTTTCGAAGCAATCTTCTGTTGATCCTCGTGATGTTCCTTTAAACTCTTTGATTGATCAAGAACAAGTAGATGTGAACTTTATCTCTAGAAACAATTTTAATAACAATGCTTATAGGAGTAATTTTGGTAGCAGTCCTAGACCGTTCCCCTCTAATTCTTATGGGAACAACAATACTTATCCTAGCACCAAGAACTCCACTACTGAACTAGAGATTATGCTTAAAGATTTCATCACTACCCAAAAAGCCTTTAATAAGAGTGTAGGAAACAAACTAAACAAACTAGATGATCTCTCTTCGAAGGTAGACAATTTAGCCAACGAGGTAGAATTACTTAAAATTAGAACTTCTCCTCTTGAGGAGAGGAAGGTCACTCCTATGAATGCTATTCAGGTGCAAATTAATGAAAACATTAGGATGTTGGCTAAACTTAAAGAGAGATGGGCTAGAGAGAGGGAGGAAGAAGATAGAATTAAGAACCTTCCTACCCACCACACTGTTGCTACTATCCGAGTTGTTGAGGATATTCAAACTCTTAGCACCCAATGCACTCCTGGTCCCGATGGACCTATTAATGGTGATGCTATGACTATAGAAACTACCAAACAAGTGAACCTAAAGGACACCACAACCACTTTACTTGATAGTAGTGACCTTGATTTTGATAATTTCACTCTTACCGAAGTTATTGATTTCCTTCACAAGATGTCTAGAGATCCCCGCACTAGCACGCTTAACCTTGCCTTCACAGAGCATATCACTAATGCTCTCATCAAAGCTAGGGAGGAGAAACTTAGAGTAGAAGCCTCCATACCTAGAAAGCTAGAAGATGGTTGGGATCCTATGATTAAAATTAAGTTGAATAACTCCTCTTGCTATGCTTTATGTGATGTTGGAGCTAGTACCTCCGTTATGCCCAAAAGAATATATGATATGCTTAAATTGAAACCTTTTGATTCTTGTTCTTTTGGTGTTCGTCTCGTTGATTCTTCCATAAAGAAACCTTTGGGGAGGATCGACGATGTTCTTATCATTGTCAATGACAATTATGTTCCCGTTGATTTTACTATTATGGATATTGAATGTGAACCTTCGTGTCCAATTATTTTGGGACGTCCTTTTCTACGCACCGTTGGTGCTATCATTGACATGAAAGAGGGGAATATAAAATTCCAATTTCCTCTCAAGAAAGGGATGGAACACTTCCCTCGAAAGAAGATTAAGTTACCTTTTGAGTCCGTTATACGGGCTAGCTATTCTTTTACTCTTGATTAAACTTGATCTCTTTGCATTATGCCTAGCTTAAAGGCATAAAAGAAAGCGCTTTTGGGAGGCAGCCCACATGAATAAAATTTTTATTTTGCTTTTGTTGTGTCTTGATGTTGTTACTACAGTAGCATCATCATTGTATCTTTGCTTTTCAATTTTGTGCCAAGTATAGCCTCTGATTGCAAGAAAGTTCAAAAGTTGTGACGTGCTGTCCAGGAAACAGATTCTGTCCTTGGATAGAAAAATTCGTATAAAATCACCAGATCATCTTTTGGTCTGAATTTTTTCGACAGCGTGCTCTATACAATTGTCTTTCGTGCGTCTGTTTTGAGTTTTTTCATTAGATTTGCAGAAGTGCCCCGAAAAAATCATTTACTACCTGCTGTTCTATTTTTCACAGATTCTGTCCTGATTTGCCTTTCCTTCATTTTGCAAACCTTGAGCTTTCTTTTTCTTTGCAAAAACCTTTTGGCAATCTTGAGAAACAGTAGACCTTCAAGAATATCTTTATTTCCAGCAAGGAACAATTATTTTATTATGGGTACTAACCTCGCTAATCAGATTATGATGAGTTATGTATGAAGGGAGTTTTCAAGTGTGCGAGGGAAGATGATAAAAAGATTCAGGAGTGTCAAACGCTCAAGCTTGGGGATGCCCCCATGCACCCCCAACAAATATTCAAGGAGACTCAAGCGTCTAAGCTTGGGGATGCCCCCGTGCATCCCCTTCTCCATCAACATTATCAGTTCATCTTTCGTTCCACTATATTTTTATCACTTCATGTGTTATGTGCTATGCTTGGAGCGTCTTGCTTTTAGTTTTCCTTTTTAGTTTTCTTTAGCTTTTCATAACGAGTCGGAACTCAGCTTTCTTTGTGTGGGAGAGAAACACGCTCCACTTCTACCTTGAACATAACATAGAATTTTCATGTCTATCTTTGTTGTGTGTGTTCTTTGTCTTTCAATAGCTACTATCATGTTCAGCTCTTAGTATTCATGCTTATCTCTTTAAAAGAGCTTTTCTTTAGTTGGTTGCTTGAACTCTCTTTAGTTATCATGCTTATCTTATTAAGAGAGTTTGCTTCCGTTGCATTGGTTGGTATGTCTATGATAAAGATGCTACGTGCATAATGGTGCTTAGTAGTTCATGTTTTCTTATGGTTAGTCTCAAATAGCTGGGGGGTTTCCAATGTGTTATTGGAGTACCAACATGATTTGTTTGCCTATGATGTGGTATGGTTTAGTAATATCTTCCTTCAAGAATTTATTTTGATTGACTTGGCGTATGCTCACGCATATTTAAGACTGTAAAGAAAGTCTGTCAAGCCCTGATGATCTTTTGTTTCTGAGTAGCGATATAACTACCATGCCTGATTCAATGTTGCTTTGTCGCTCTGCATGATTATGACCGTCATTGCTCTCTTAGTTGGTCGCTCCCAGTCTTTTGCTAACCTCCACCTGTACTAAGCGGACTGACTGCTTGTGCATCCAAATTCTTTTAAACCAGGTCTGCCATATGAGTCCACCATACCTTCCTGCATGGTATTTACCTGCCATTCCTAACGGAGACTTGCATGTACCATCTCGAAATTATTCAAAAAGAAAAAAAATGCATTCCTATTTTGTGCCTCTGTTTTAAGTCCATGAGGAAGTAGTAGTTAATTCATGATCTTTTTAAGTTGGACAAGCTTCACCCCGGGATTGCATGCCTAATGTGCAAACCCATAATACGAGAAGGAACTGGCATTGAGTGCGCCCGGCTCAAAATTAATATAACAAACAAACCCTCCTTCACGCTTTGTTCATGAGAAATCAGAAAACTTTGGTAGTGATAAACAAAGGAGATTAAGAGGATGTGATCTTCCTCATTCGGGAGCCGTACCTCGAAACTTGTCCATCTCAAGAAGTAATTGAGTTATCTGCTAGCATTCGTTGACGAAACATGCATGATCAAAAAAAAAATATTACCTCTGTTTTTAAAACCAAGAGCTCTGGTACAGGTTTTGTCTTTGTTTCCGACTACGGGTTTTCAACCTTGCCAACAAAAGCCACGGTTCGAGAGTCTCCACCTTCTTTTAAAGCACCAACTACTGAGAGCATGATTGTCATTCTGAGTGTAATGTGCATTGTCCCAAAGTAGCATTGTCTTTTGCATGATTATGATATCGTTTATTTTGAAATCATTGTATCTAGTCATCACTTAAACCTTGGAGGTGCCCCTGCATTTATGTTTTGCTTCACTAAAGGGGGCAAGCGAGATATCACTTCATCATATTTGCACACCATGCTCATTACAAATCTATTTGATGTTTCAGTATAATGTTGTAAAACTTTCAGTTCTTTGTGATTTTCTCATAAGGCAACTTAATTACTACAGATTCATTGTCTCAGTAAGCTTTTGTCATGTGACTATGAAAAAGTCCTATATGGTTAATAGCATGTCACCACAGAAATTATTCTTGTTATCATTTACCTACTCGAGGACGAGCAGGAATTAAGCTTGGGGATGTTGATACGTCCAAAACGTATCTATAATTTCTGCTTGATCCATGCCTCATTTGGGTGATATTGCTATGGTATTTATACACTTCCATACACTTTTGATCATATTTGGACTAACCTATTAAATCAGTGCACCCCAGTGCCAGTTTCTGTTTTCTGCTGTTTTTGTATTTCAGGTTTTCCCATTACGAAAACTGCCAGAAAAAACCCGGAAAAATTATATAAAAAATCAGCGTTCCAGAAGCTTCCCGGTAGCCAATGTACAGCCGGAGGGAGGCCACCAGGGCTCCAGGCGCCCTGGTGGCGCGGCCCCCCTACTGGCCGCGCCGGGGGGGCGCTGGGCCCCCCGGGCCTCCGCTGATGCCCCCCTTTGGCATATATTTATATCGTGTACCGAAACCCTCGATACGGGAACCCTTATTCGCGATCTCATCTCTGTTCCGCCGCCGCCGCGCTTCCAAGATCGGGAGCATCAGGAGAACTCTTCCCGGCACCCTGCCGGAGGGGAGGATCACCACCGGGAGCCTCTCCACCACCATGGACGCCTCCTGGATAAGTTGTGAGTAGTCTCCCTTGGACCATGGGTCCATGACCAGTAGCTATGTGATGTTCTCCTCCCCTTCTTGTGCTTCACTAATTAGTCCTCGTGAGCTGCCCTACATGATCGAGGCACATATGTAATCCTTATGCTTTTGCTATGATGAGTTTGCTGTGATCCGATGGATTGTGAGATTATGTTCAGATTGTGTTTGAGTAATATATTTGATCTACCTCTTTTATATTTATGTTCGTAAGTAATTCTTGCATGTTCTCCGTTGTTATTTATTGCTTTGGCCAAGTAGTAGGTAGTGACTCCAAGAGGGAACGTTATGCTTGATTGTGGGTTCATGCCCCTCGATGACTAGCTTGAGTGACAGAAACATGAGTCTAGGGGATGTGTTGTTGCCACAAGGGGGAAAACAACGGTGCTTGTGCCCGCGGGTGCAAGGATTGTTTACTTTACGCAAAGTTCTTTTAATGCAGTTGTCTGTTGCTTTGAGTTTACACTATGGGTGGGACTCGCAACTTAATACCAGCGAGATGTTCTGGATAGATATCTCAAGGTGGATGATTAGTAGTAGATGCAGATGGATTTCGGTCTACTTGCCTTGGCATACCGCCCATGCTTTGAACCTCTACCTTTCTTGCAACATAGTTAGCATTGGTTTGTGCACATAATTCTGTCAATTGCACATCTGTAATTCGTTTACCTCACATAGCTGTTTTATCGTCTTTTGGGAGAGAGACATCACTAGTGAACATCATGGGACCCCGGTCCATATTACCATCACTGATCACATCTGCTATTTACTTTCCGCTTTTACTTACTATTTGCAGCATTACCTATCACTATTATCACTTGCGTTTGATCCTTTGTAAACTACAAGGCCGGAGGGATTGACAACCTCTCTGTACTCGTTGGGAGCAAAGTTATTTGTATCTGTGTGCAGGTCCACGTTAATTGCTAATATCTGGCGCCGTTAGTAGTTGACACCTTCTTGTTGAAACTGGGAGTCTTAGGGGAAATCGATCCTTGGTATCTTTGCCAAGGGAAAACTTCCGCTACACTGCATCTCAAACCTTCCACTTGGGGTAACCAACGAGGGGCGAGAAGCCATCAGCCTCGACAAAATGCCACGAACTGTCATTTAAAGCAGCCCACCGCGTCGCGACATCAGTGCGTGAGTCGTCGACAGTGGCCTCGACGATGAGGTGCTCCTCCAAGATCTAGGGGTCGGCATGAATGGCAGCCATCACAACCTCATGCGCGCGTGCGGCCGCGATTTGCTTCTCCGCTTCCAAATGCTCCTTGAGCTCCTGGCTATACTGCGTGCACCATGGCTTAGGGTGGAGCTTATTAGGTGGAGGGGACGGTGATTTGGGTGGAAGGTGTCTCGCTAGCGGTCGGGCATGTGGGATGTGGAAGGAGGTGGAGGATGGGGGTCGGGTGAGCATTACCTGCCTGGATAGACGAGGCCACGCAGCATGAAGGAGGGTCGCCGGCGAGGAGGCAGAGCTGCAAGCATGGAGTGTAGGTTTGAACTTGGAAAGACTGGCGGAAATATGGGAAATGTGGATTTTGGTAAGGAGGAGGGGGCGGGGAGGTAGATATTTCCGCGGAAGCCGAAATTTTCGAAAGGATCAGCGAAAAAACTGGCGCACAAAGTGTCATCAGACACGGTCCCTTATTCATCATTGTGTACGATATGTGAACATCACAAACAATTCAGATAGCTTAACCCGTGTGTGATAAGTTTGAACGTCAGAACTTCTGTTTTGAATTTAACTGGTTACAGTGGTCATCCACCTCATTGCATAATTAGCCTACACAAAGGAGACTGCAGCGCACCCACACTTCTTAATCGAGAAATTTCAGCAATTAAATAGATATAGCTGACCTAAACAATACTAGTGCGTAGCCCCATTTAACGTGAATGCAGCTGCCTCTAAGGCGTAGCCCCAAAATGATAGTGGTAAATTGGTAAGAGACATCATAGATCGCAGCATATCTAATAAAGTATGATTATGACGTTCAGACACACCATTACGCTGTGGTGTTCCGGGTGGCTTGAGTTGTGAAACTATTCCATATTATTTCAAATGAAGACCAAACTCGTAACTCAAATATTCGCCTTCACGATCAGATCATAGAAACTTTATTTTCTTGTTATGATGATTCTCTACTTCACTCTGAAATTCTTTATACTTTTCAAATGATTCAGACTTGTGTTTCATCAAGTAGATATACCCATATCTACTTAAATCATGAGTGAAGGTCAGAAAATAACGATACCCGCCGCGATCTTCAACACTCATCGGTCCACATACATCAGTATGTATGCTTTCCAACAAATCTGTTGCTCGCTCCATTGTTCCGGAGAACGGAGTTTTAGTCATCTTGCCCATGAGGCATGGTTCGCAAGCACCAAGTGATTCATAATCAAGTGATTCCGAAAGTCCATTAGTATGGAGATTCTTCATGCGCTTTACACCAATATCACCTAAACAGTAGTGCCACAAATAAGTTGCACCATCATTATCAACCTTGCATATTTTGGCTTCAATATTATGAATATGTGTATCACTACGATCGAGATCTAACAAGAATAGACCACTCTTCATGGGTGCATGACCATAAAAGATATTAGTCATATAAATAGAACAACCATTATTCTCTGATTGAAATGAATAACCGTCTCGCAACAAACAAGATCCAGATATAATGTTCATGCTCAACACTGGCACCAAATAACAATTATTTAGGTCTAAAACTAATCCCGATGGTAGATGTAGAGGTAGCGTGTCGACGGTGAGCTCATCGACTTTGGAACCATTTCCCACGTGCATCGTTACCTCGTCCTTAGCTAATCTTTGTTCAATCCGTAGCCCCTGTTTCGAGTTACAAATATTAGCAGCCGAACCAGTATCAAATATCCAGGTGCTACTACGAGCATTAGTAAGGTACACATCAACAACATGTATATCAAATATACCTTTGTTCACTTTCCCATCCTTCTTATCCGCCACATACTTGGGGCAGCTCCGCTTCCAGTGTCCAGTCCCTTTGCAGTAGAAGCTCTCAGTTTCAGGCTTGGCTCCTGACTTGGGTTTCTTCATGGGAGTAGCAACTGTCTTGCTATTCTTCTTGAAGTTCCCCTTCTTTCCCTTGCCCTTTTTCTTGAAACTAGTGGTCTTCTTAACCATCAAGACTTGATGCTCCTTTATTATTATTACCTCCCCAACTTTGAGCATAGCGAAGAGCTCGGGAATTGTCTTCTGCATCCCTTGTATATTATATTTCATTAGGAAACCTTTATAGCTTGGTGGCAGTGATTGAAGAACTCTATCAATAATACTATCTTCGTCAACTTTGCAACCAAGTTGAGTCATATGGTTGTAGTAACCAAACATTATGCGCAAGTGTTCACTAATAGAACTGTTCTCCTCCATCTTGCAGCTATAGAACATATTGGATACTTCATATCTCTCAATTTGGGCATTTGCTTGATATATTAACTTCAACTCTTGGAACATCTCATATGCTCCATGACATTCAAAACGCCGTTGAAGTCCTGACTCTAAGCCGTAAAGCATCGCACACTGAACTATCGAGTAGTCATCAGGACGAGCTTGCGAGACGTTCATAACGTCCAGAGTTGCTCCTGCAGCAGGCCCGTCACCTAGCGGTGATTCCAGGACATAATTCTTCTGTGAAGCAATGAGGATAATCCTCAAGTTATGGACCCAGTTCGTGTAGTTGCTACCATCATCTTTAAACTTAGCTTTCTCAAGGAATGCATTAAAATTCAAGGGAATGGTAGCACGAGCCATAGATCTACAACAACATAGATATACAAAAACTATCAGGACTAAGTTCATGCTAAATTAAAGTTCAATTAATCATATTACTAAAGAACTCCCACTTAGATAGACATCCCTCTAGTCATCTAAATGATCACATGATCCAAATCAACTAAACCATGTCCGATCATCACGTGAGATGGTGTAGTTTTCAATGGTGAACATCTTATGTTGATCATATCTACTATATGATTCACGCTTGACCTTTCGGTCTACAGTGTTCCGAGGCCATGTCTGTACATGCTAGGCTCGTCAAATTTAATCCGGGTATTCTGCATGTGCAAAACTGTCTTACACCCGTTGTATTTGAATGTAGAGCTTATCACACCCGATCATCACGTGGTGTCTCGGCACCACGAAGTTTCGCTACGGTGCATACTCAAGGAGAACACTTGTACCTTGAAAATTTTGTAAGGGATCATCTTATAATGCTACCACCGTACTAAGCAAAATAATAAGCATAATAAGATAAACATCACATGCAATCAAAATATGTTACATGATATGGCCATCATCATCTTGTGCTTTTGATCTCCATCTCCAAAGCATCGGTATGATTTCCATCGTCACCGGTATCATTAATTCATAGCGATGAAGTAAAGAAATTACATGGCCTTCGTAATTCATACACTAAAGAGACAACCATAAGGCTACTGCCGGTTGCCGATAACTTTACAAAACATGATCATCTCATACAATAACATATAACTCATCACGTCTTGACCATATCACATCACAACATGCCCTGCAAAAACAAGTTATACGTCCACTACTTTGTTGTTGCAAGTTTTACGTGGCTGCTACAGGCTTAGCAAGAACCGTTCTTACCTACGCAGACAAAAACCACAACGATTTTTCGTCAAGTATGTGATGTTTTAACCTTCACAAGGACCGAGCGTAGCCACACTCGATTCAACTAAAGTGAGAGAGATATACACCAGACTGTCACCCTTAAGCAACGAGTGCTCGTAACGGTGAAACCAGTCTCGCGTAAGCGTACGCGTACTGTCGGTCCGGTCCGCTTCATCTCACAGTACCACCGGATCAAAGCATGACATGCTGGTAAGCAGTATGACTATTATCGCCCACAACTCATTGTGTTCTACTGATGCATATCATCTTCTCATAGACCTGGATCATGATGCCACTGTTGGGGAACGTAATATTTCAAAAAAAGTCATACGATCACGCAAGATCTATCTACTAGAAGCATAGCAATGAGAGGGGAGAGTGTGTCTACGTACCCTCGTAGACCGAAAGTGGAAGCGTCTAGTGACGCGGTTGGTGTAGTCGAATGTCTTCGCGATGCAACCGATCCAAGCACAGAACGTACGACACCTATGCTTTCAGCACACGTTCAGCTCGATGACGTCCCACGATCTCTTGATCCAATTGAGCTTCACGGAAGAGTTTCGTCAGCACGATGGCGTGGTGACGGAGATGATGAAGCTACTAGCGCAGGGCTTCGCCTAAGCACTGCAACGGTATGACCAAGGTGTGTTTCTGTGGAGGGGGAACCGCACATGGCTAAAACAATGTTGTTTGTGTTCTAGGGTGCCCCCTGCCCCTATATATAAAGGAGCAAGGGGGGAGGCCGGCCGGCCCTTGGGCACAGCAAGGAGAGGGAGGAGTCCTCCTCCTAGTAGGAGTAGGAATCCTCCTTTCCTAGTCCAACTAGGAGGAGGAAGGGGGAAGGAAGGAGAGGGAAAGGAGAAGGAAAGGGGGGGGGGCGCCCCCCTCCCAAGTCCAATTCGGACTCCCTATAGGGAGGGGGCGCGGCTGCCCCTTGTGGGCTGCCTCCACTCTTCCCTATGGCCCATGTAGGCCTAATAGCCCCCTCGGGGTTTCCGATAACCCCCCGGCACTCCGATTAATATCCGGTGACCCCAGGAACTCTCCCGGGACTCTGAACTACCTTTAGTACATCAAAACTCGTAAACTCATAATACCGGTCGTCGTCAAACGTTAAGCGTGCGGATCCTACAGGTTCGAGAACTATGTAAACATGACTAAGACTCATCTCCGGTCAATAACCAATAGCGGAACCTGGATGCTCATATTGGTTCCTACATATTCTACGAAGATCTTTATCGGTCAAGTCGCATAACAACATACATTGTTCCCTTTGTCATCGGTATGTTACTTCTCCGAAATTTATCATCCGTATCATCATACCTAGTTCAATCTCATTAGCGGCAAGTCTCTTTACTCGTTCCGTAATAAACCATGTCATGAGTAACTCATTGGTTGTTTGCTTGCAAGGCTTATTATGATGTGTATTACCGAGAGGGCCTAGAGATACCTCTTCGACACTCAGACTGACAAATCCAATTTTCGATCTATGCCAACACCACAAAAACTTTCGGAGACACGTGTATAGCATCTTTATAATCACCAATTACGTTGTGACGTTTGATAGCACACAAGGTGTTCCTCTGGTATTCGGGAGTTGCATAATCTCATAGTCATAGAAACATTTATAAGTCATGAAGAAAGCAATAGCAGTAAAACTAAACGATCAAGTTGCTAAGCTAACGGATGGGTCTTGTCCATCACATCATTCTCCTAATGATGTGATCATGTTGATCAAATGAAAACTCATGTCTATGGCAAGGAAACATAACCATCTTTGATCAATGAGCTAGTCTAGTAGAGGCATACTAGGGACACTATGTTTTGTCTATGTATTCACACATGTACTAAGTTTCCGGTTAATACAATTCTATCATGAATAATAAAAATTTATCATGATATAAGGAAATACAAATAACAACTTTATTATTGCCTCTAGGGCATATTTCCTTCACCTCCATAAACGAGAAACATATCCTTTGTCCTTTTCAGGAACTTCAGGATGTTCTTGACCGCTATCCAGTGATCCACTCCAGGATTACTTTGGTACCTCCCTGCTAAACTGATAGCAAGGCATATATCAGGTCTGGTACACAGCATTGCATACATGATAGATCCTATGGCTGAGGCATAGGGAATGACTTTCATTTTCTCTCTATCTTCTGCATCCCTTGCATGGTATAGCTCATCACGAAGCCTTTATAGCTTGGTAGTAGTGATTGAAGAACTCCATCAATAACACTATCTTCATCAACTTTGCAACCAAGTTAAGTCATATGATTGTAGTACCGAGACATTCTGAGCAAGTGTTCACTGATAGAACTGTTCTCTTTCATCTTGCTGCTATAGAACTTATTGGATACTTCATATCTCTCAATTTAGGCATTTGCTTGAAATATTAACTTCAACTCTTGGAACATCTCATATGCTCCATGACGTTCAAAACGTCTTTGAAGTCCCGATTCTAAGTCATAAAGCATGGCACACTGAACTATCAAGTAGTCATCAGAACAAGCTTGCCAGATGTTCATAACGTCCGGAGTTGCTCCTGCAACATGCCTGTCACCTAGCGGTGCTTCCAGGACATAATTCTTCTGTGCAGCAATGAGGATAATCCTCAAGTTACACACCCAGTCCATGTAGTTGCTACCATCATCTTTCAACTTAGTTTTCTCTTGGAATGCATTAAAATTCAAGGGAACAGTAACACGGGCCATTGATCTACAACAACATTGATATGCAAAAACTATCAAGACTAAGTTCATGATAAATTAAAGTTCAATTAATCATATTACTAAAGAAATCCCACTTAGATAGACATCCCTCTAGTCATCTAAATGATCATGTGATCCAAATAAACTAAACCATGTCCGATCATCACGTGTGATGGAGTAGTTTTCAACGGTGAACATCTTATGTTGATCATATCTACTATATTATTCACGCTCGACCTATCGGTCTCCAGTGCTCCGAGGCCATGTCTGTACATGCAAGGTTAGTCAAGTTTAACAGGAGTATTCTGCATGTGCAAAACTTTCTTACACCCATTGTTTTTTAACGTAGAGCTTAGCACACCCTATCATCACGTGTGGTGTCTCGGCACGACGAACTTTCGCAATGGTGCATACTCAGGGAGAACACTTGTACCTTGAAATTTTGTTAGGGATCATCTTGTAATGCTATTGCCATATAAGCAAAAGAAGAAGCATAACAAGATAAACATCACATGGAATCAAAATATGTGACATGATATGGCCATCATCATCTTGTGCTTTTCATCTCCATCTCCAAAGCATCTTCATGATCTCCATCGTCACCGGCTAGACACCATGATCTTCATCGTAGCGTCGTGGTCGTCTCAACAACTATTGCTACTACTACTATCTCTAACTCAAAGTGATGAAGTAAAGCAAGTACATGGCCTTCGCAATTCATACAATAAAGAGACAACCATAAGGCTCCTGTCAGTTGCCGGTAATTTACAAAACATGATCATCTCATACAATAACGTATAACTCATCACGTCTTGACCATATCACATCACAACATGCCCTGCAAAAGCAAGTTATACGTCCTCTACTTCATTGTTGCAAGTTTTACGTGGCTGCTACGGGTGTAGCAAGAACTGTTCTTACCTATGCCTACAAAAAACCACAACGAGTTTTCATCAAGTGTGCCATTTTAACCTTCACAAGGACCGGGCATAGCCACACTCGGTTCAACAAATGTTAGAGAGACAGACACCCGCCGGTCACCTCTAAGCAACGAGTGCTCGTAATGGTGAAACTAGTCTCGCGTAAGTGTACACATAATGTCAGTCCGGGCTGCTTCATCTCACAATACCGCCGAATCAAAGTATGACATGCTGGTAAGCAGTATGACTATTATCGCCTACAACTCATTGTGTTCTACTCGTGCATATCTTCTACGCATAGAACTTGCTCATGATGCCACTATTGGGGAACATAGTATTTCAATAAAAATCCTACGATCACGCAAGATCTATCTAGGAGAAGCATAGCAACGAATGGGGAGAGTGTGTCTACGTACCCTCGTAAACCAAAGTGGAAGTGTCTAGTGACGCGGTTGATGTAGTTGAACGTCTTCGCGATCCAACCGATCCAAGCACCGAACGTACGGCACCTCCATGTTGAGCACACGTTCAGCTCGATGACGTCACATGAGCTCTTGATCCAGTTGAGCGTCACAGGAGAGTTTCGTCAGCACGACGGCGTGGTGACAGTGATGATGAAGCTACAGACGTAGGACTTCGCCTAAGCACTACAACGATATGACCGAGGTGTGTAACTGTAGGGAGGGGCACCGCAGACGGGTAAAATCAACTTGTGTGTGTATGGGGTGCCCCCTCCCCACGTATATAAGGAGGAAGGGGAGGAGGAGGCGGCCAAGGAGGAGGAGGTGCGCCCTAGGGGGGCAATCCTACTCCAAGTAGGATCCCCCCTTTCCTAGTCCTAGTAGGAGAGGGGGAAGGAAGGGGAGGAGAATAAGAAGGAAAGGGGGGGGGCCTAGTCCAATTTAGTTTGGGATAGGGGGGCCGCGCGCCCCTAGCTGGCAGCGCCTCCTCTTCCTCCACTTGAGCCCATGTGGCCCAATAACCCCTGGGAGGTTCCGATAACCTAACCGGTACTCCCGTATTTATCCGATAACCCCCGGAACTTATCCGGTGTCCAAATATTACCTTCCAATATATGAATCTTTATGTCTCGGAGATTCCGAGACTCCTCGTCATGTTCGTGATCACATCTGGGACTCCGAACTACCTTTGGTACATCAAAACACATAAACTTATAATATCGATCGTCATCGAACGTTAAGCGTGAGGACCCTACGGGTTCGAGAACTATTTCGACATGACCGAGACTCATCTCCGGTCAATAACCCATAGCGGAACCCAGATTCTCATATTGGCTCGTACATATTCTACGAAGATCTTTATCGGTCAAACCGCATAGCAACATACGTTGTTCCCTTTGTCATCGGTATGTTACTTGACCGAGATTCGGTCGGCGGTATCATTATACCTAGTGAAATCTCATTACAGGCAAGTCTCTTTAGTCGTTCTGTAATACATCATCTCGTGACTAACTCATTAGTCATTTGCTTGCAAGGCTTATTATGATGTGTATTACCGAGAGGGCCCGAAGATACCTCTCCGACATTCGGAGTGACAAATTCTATTCTCGATCTATGCAAACACCACAAACACCTTCAGAGACACCTGCAGAGCATCTTTGTAATCACCCAGTTATGTTGTGACGTTTGATAGCACATAAGGTGTTCCTATGGTATTCAGGAGTTGCATAATCTCATAGTCGTGGGAACATGTATAAGTCATGAAGAAAGCAATAGGAGTAAAACTAAACGATCAAGTTGCTAAGCTATCGGATGGGTCTTGTCCATCACATCATTCTCCTCATGATGTGACCCAATTGATCAAATGACAACTCATGTCTATGGTTAGGAAACATAACCATCTTTGATCAATGAGCTAGTCTAGTAGAGGCATACTAAGGACACTCTGTTTTGTCTATGTATTCACACATGTACTAAGTTTCCGGTTAATACAATTCTAGCATGAATAATAAACATTTATCATGATATAAGGAAACACAAATAACAACTTTATTATTGACTCCAGGGTATATTTACTTCAATGCTATCATGGAGCAGCATCAACATGTTGTGGTAAATTTTTTGTCCCATTTGGGGCAGGTTTGGGTATTAGCTTCTCACAAAAGAGGTTCTCACAACAAGCCTGATGGTTTCCGTAGGGAAGGTGCCACCTTTGGGGACGAAATGATATCTTTTGCCTCTTATTGCTTTAATTTTCTAGTGTCAACATAGAACAATAAGAGTGTTGTGTTAATTTTTGGAATTTCGGGTTTCATTTGGACATTTTTATACATTAACTGAGTTTTCTAGGCATTTCAGGTGCACAATTAAAAATTGAACTACATGCACAGGCTCCAGTGCATATAAATTGGTTGAAAAATCAAATATGTGTCCTTGGGTGCATGCTTAGGTCCCATGCAAGAAATGGGAATGGATTTCAAACACCAGAGCATCGTTACTCGGCCGCAAACATTGAGATACCTGGTTTTTTAATTCTAGTAAATCCAAAACTCGTCTGAAATTCATGAAACTTGGCATGTTATCATGGATCAGCATCAACATGCCGTGGTAAATTTTTTGTCCCATTTGGCACAGGTTTGGGTATAAGTTTCTCACAAACTAGAGCTTCTCACAACAAGCCTGATGGTTTCGGAGGGAACGTGCCACCTTTGGGGACGAAACGATATCCGTTGCTTCTTATTGCTTTCAAATAACTTCTATAAAACAACATGAGTGTTGTGTTAAATTTTGGAATTTTTCAGGGTTTGTTTGGACATTTTTATACATTAACTAGGTTTTCTAGGCATTTGATGTGCATAATTCAAATTTGAACTACATGCACATGCTCTAGTGCATATAAATGGGCTGAAAAATCAAATCCGTGTCCTTGGGTGCATGCTTAGGTCCCATGCAAGAAATAGAAATGAATTTCAAATACTAGGACACTATTGATAGCCGACGAAACATTGAGATACTTTGTTTTTAAATTCTAGTAAATCCAAAACTCGTTTGAATTCATGAAACTTGGCATGATATCATGGAATGGCACCCGACATGCTGTGGTATTTTTTGTGTCCATTTTGAGAGAAGGCGCACTCGAATAACAATCAACAAAGGCATTTTGAAACAAATAGCTGCCACTTGAACATCGCAAACGTTTTAGATAGAACACCCGTATGTAAATCGACAGCTTTCCCAGTAAGCCAAGGGAAAATGTGCCGAGTAGGATTTGTGCAGCTCTTCATCGCAACCTTTTTAGATAGAACACATGTATGTCAAAGGAAAATTCGCCGTGCAGGATTTGTGCATCTCTTCAACGCAAATGGTTCAGATTGAAGAAGGTATGCAAAGCGAGACTTCGGCGCTAAGCCATGAGAAAATTTGGTAAGCAAGATTTGTACCTCCCTTCAACGCAAATGGTTTTTTCGGATGACCCGTGTGCAACCACGTACAGACAATTTGGTAAGATGTGCATCTGTAATATTGGGTATATTGCCATTTGTCAAACTGGAAAGATTGACATTTGTTGATCTAGTAACATTGCCACTTGTCAATCCTTGTAACACTATGATTTGTCAAAAGATGCAGCTAAAAAGCACTAGCACTATCTAATTTTCCAACTAAAATTCAGTAATTAGGCATACATTTCATTCATAGATTAAGCAATCGTTCTTAATTTATACAAACAGTTCAACTTGACATGTGAACCAACCAAAATTTTCCCCAATTGTTGCCAACCACGTACAAAAATAGCTAGTTCAACTATATATACTAGCTAATTTTAAGTATGTTGTATAGTTCCACCATATCTATAGTCAGAAGAACTAAACAAAATAGCCCCTTAATACTTCTACTACTATGGAGTGGCTTTGTACTACTTCCGGCAGCCTCTCCTCTACCAAGCACGCTCAGTAAGAGGAAGAGGACGAGGAGCCTACAGAAGAGCTGGACAACTGCATTACGCTGCCTGCCGCTGCTGCACCTTCAGTGACGCTCACCTCGAATGCCCTCTGCCACTCCAGACATTCCCTATCAAAGCGGCCAGACTACTCGTAGATCTTCTGATTCCTCGCCTCTGCATCGGCGTGTGATGTGGCCACGACAACGGTAAGGCTCTTTGCATGCTCGACGAGGTGATCCTCCTCCTCCCACAGGAACTCAATGTAGCGCGCAAGGTCGCTGACGCACGTGCGGGCCTCCACCTCTGCCTCCCTCCTTCGAGCGGCGGTGGCGGAGCGGGTGATGATCCCTGCAGTCGACGGTGGGCTGGCGGCCACGGTGGCCGACGATGGGGTGGCCGCCACGACCACCACCTCCCACCTTTGGGCCGTGGTGGCGGAGCGGGTGATGGCCACGGTGGCTGGCAGTGGGGTGGCGGCCATAAAGGCCAACTCTCACCTTCGGGCCACGGTGGCGGAGTGAGCGATCTCCTTGGATTTCTACGGTGATGTGGTGACAAAGGCAGCCAGCAACAGCTGCCGACGGACATCGGCGGCGGAGCATGTCGTGGGTCTTGGGCGAACACCCAATAGGGACACCACACGCACTACACTACGCCAGGGACTACGCCGCCGCCGCTGTGTAGCCTCCCAGCTAGAGATGTCCTCTGATGAGGGCGGAGTGGCTGAGCGACGACGACGGGCCGGTGCCATTGGCGATTGTGGGAGAAGCAGACAAGATAAGCTACAGGGAAGGATGACGAAATGCGATGTAGGACTCGCGGACCGTGAGGGTTTATATAGTAGGCGGTAAGAATTGGGATTTTGGGGGATTTCACTGAGTCGGGCGGAAAGCTTGCGCGGGAACCTGCGCGGTTGCGTGGGAAGGGGCTCACCACCATTTTGCCAAAAGAACGCCCCCGCGTGCTGCTCAAGCTTGCGCTTGAAGCCATCTGCGACAGCGGGTTTACAAGACATGCGAGAGTAGGACGAAAGGACACATACACATACGGTTAATAGAAAAACGTTTGCGATTTAATTACCTACTATTCCCCTGTCCTGGTTTATAAGTGGGATTTAACTAATAAAATACGAATGCATGTCGCCAAAGATTATATCGTTGGATTCGTATTTGAACATAGTTTCTAGTTATATAATTTTTGTAGCATGCATTAACATTTTGTTGGTTAAATTTAAGGTTATACACCAGCAAGCGTTTGCCCACAACACACATGGCTTATTCCATCACAAACGGCTCGGATGGATCAACTGTATGCCAGGTATCGCGCACGCAAATCTAATCTTATTCGGACTTTATCTCTCCAACATCACTCGCACAGTTCGTCTTATTTGGCACGTATCACTTTGCCGGCCTCTGCTCGCGTCCCTCGGCAAGAGCTGCTCGCCGTTAGGCGCCACAGCGCACTGTGATCACCGTTAGGCACCGCGGCGGTCTCTGCTCGTGTCCGTTGGCGCGATCGGCTTGTGGACTGCTTTTCCTTGCGTGTTCAACTCCTATATGCATATATATGGTTGCTTGCCGTTGATGTGACCAACGAGCGCTCTGCTCGTGTCCGTCCGTGCGCGCTCTGCCAGCAGTTGAGCCTGAGCATGATCACGTCGGGGCCCCCATATGCATGGGGTTGCACCGCGTGCGTTGCCACACGATGCAGTTACGTGCGGCACGATGGAGTTACGCACTGAAAATTAAAACTGCCATCAGGGCATACCGATATTTTAGGCCGACCGACTTCCCCTTTAATTCCCGCGGCCATTATAACCTTAGTCTCCTCAACCTTTCGATCGCGCCCCACAACACAACAAGCACACCCACGACGACACATAGAGAGGGGATGTCTGCCGACGCTCCAATGGATTTCGCCGAGCATAAAGTGGAGAACCACGCGAGGGAGACGGATCTCCCAGTGGTATACACCATCGACCTGGCCATGGTGGACGACTACATCAACACTGTTGAGCAGTTGCTTGCTTGAGATAAGTACAAGGTGGTCAACATCGACCTCCAGTAGACCGTCGGTCATCCCAACATAGACGAGAATGTTGCCATCGCCCAGTTGTGCATGTGCCATCATGTCTTCATCTACCACTACTACATGTCCACAGAGCGTTCTGACCGTTTCACTAGGTTTGTCAACAACACTGACTACAAGTTTGATAATGTGGAAACCACCTACGATGTAAAAACGCTCAGGGTTATAGGCTTGGCCTGCCAGAACCTTGTTGAAATCCGTGAGCACTACAGGGTCTAGGCCAGCACGAAGAAGGACTCCCTAGTTGAACTCGCCTCGGCCATCATAGACCCATACTACGAAAAGATGAAGTAGGATGCCAACATAACACATCCCGTATCCTAGCACGGGGCCTGGATGCGGCAACTGGATGAATCTCACCTCAGGTTCGCGGCCAAGAGCGTGTACACATGCTACGAGATGCACTGGCAGATCTTGATATGAGGAGGTGCCTCGTTACCCAAATCGACGAGGTTGGATCGAGCCACAAGCAGAGCAAGCGTCACGAGAAGTAGATGATGATCAGATGATCGTTTATCCTAGTTAATCATGCATGTAATATGTTGTTTACTTTGGTGTGTGGAAATGTCATGTGTGTAGTAGCCACCTATGTAATTATTCATGTAATAATTTACTTTGGTGTGTGCAAATGCCATGGTTGTAGTAGCCACCTATGTAAGTGGATGTTTAATTTGGTTATGCAACCATGTCCTTATAAGTGTGAATATATATGTTGTTGTTCTGTATGCAATCCCATCGCACAACACACATGTCTTATTAGCAGCAATCGTATGTGTTATTATCGGTCTTCGCACACATTTATGATTACAGACCTGTTTTCCACATATCACACACATCTTGTTACGTGGAACCATTTCTGTTCTCTTGTCTCAACGCAAATAGTTCATCAGAGTGAACCGCATGCCGTATATCGCACACACCTTGATCTGGCTGACCGTTTCTTTTGTGTTGCCTAATCGCAAACAGTTCATATGAGTCAACCGTATGCTGTATATCGCACACACCTTCATCTGGCTGCCCATTTCTTTTGTTCCTCCTCATCGCAAACAGTTAAATGAACTGAACCATATGCCCTTCATCGCACACACACCTAAAATCTGAATCGTGTTTGATGCATCCGTGATCGCAAACATTTTGCACCTTTTTTGACGTTTTTTTACACCGCACACAGTTTCATCGAAGGGTCTTTGATCGTACTGTCGTGTTAGCAGCATCCTGCAGTAGTGTACTATGGAAAACCTTATACACAAAACTTTAGCAGTAGCGCTAGTTAAAGTGGGACGCTACTACTACTTAGCAGTAGTTCGGGGCAATAGAAGGCGCGCGGACCGGGTGAAGAGCGCTATTACTAATATTACCCCAGAGTTGCCGCTAGGCTAAGTGTAGTAGTAGTGCTTCCCGTGGAATGAGCTACTTCTAGGTAGTTTAGGAGTAGCGCTTTGTCCTAAACCACGCTACTGCTAATCCAGCCTTATCCCATGCGCGCCCACCCATTTCCTCATTCTCTGTCGCGGCCGTCCTCCTCCTGCCATCGCCCTCATCACCGCATTGCTGCCGCGCGCTGTCGCCGCATTGCTGCCAGCGTCACAGCCATCCTCCGGCCTCGGTAAGCCTCCTCCTTCTTCTCTTCCTCCTGCCTCCTCCCGCCTCTAGCTGCCCCTCCTCCCTCCTCCGCCCCACTCCTCCCTCCTCTAGCTGCCTCTCCTCCTCCCCTCGTCCCTCCCCCTGCTCCTCCCTCCTCTAGCCGCCCCTCCATCAACATCACCTCCTCCATCCATAGCCCCTCCTCCCTCCATAGCACCTACTCCCTCCACAACCCCTCCTTCCTCCCCCTCCTCCATCCACAGCCCCTCCTCCCTTCATAGATTTAGTTGATAGTATAGATGTTGGGGGGCGTTACATGGGAAACAAATATTTTCTTACGAACACCCAAGATCAATCTAGGAGATTAACATCTACGAGAGGAGAGTTGGATCCACATACCCTTGTAGATCACTAAGAAGCAGCATTCAATAACGCGGTTGATGTAGTCGAACGTCTTCGTGATCCTATCACGATCCGTCCTACGAACTCTGATCTAGTGCCGAACGGACGACACCTCCATGTTCAACACACGTACGACTTGATGATGACTTCACCTCGTCGATCCAGCGAGCGATGATGAAGTAGTAGCTCAAGTCCTCCGACAGCACGATGGTGTGGTGGCAGTGGTGGTGGAAGAATTGCGGCAGAGCTTCGCTAAGCACTACGCGTATGAGGAGAAGAGCTATAGGAGAGGAGGGGCAACACCAAGGCGTGTAATGGTGCGGCTGCCCTCTCTCTACCTCTCTCTATATAGGGGGAGAGGGGGCGCCCCTAGGAGATCCCATGTAGGGCCGGCGGCCACTAGAGGGAAACCCTAGATGTGTTTTCCCCCTTATGAGGTCTGGCCGCCAAAGGGGTGGGAACCCTAGGTTGGCGCCCCCACCTCCTCTGGAAACGTGGGAAGGGGCGAGGGGGGTGCACAACCCCTTAGGCCTCATTTGGTTTCAGGGGATCCCTGGCTATTCCCCAGGCCGAGAAACCACGGACAAAGTTATCCCTGGGTGGTCCACCTGCGCATTTGGAAGCCCACGAGACAGGGGCAACCCATCCCTTTCCACGACCTTTCCCAGGGCGAGGCCTCCATGCCTGGTGAGGTCGGGCAGAAAACCATCGTCGCTCAGTCTCGCGAACAAGAGGCGGCGGCGGCGATATCAAGCGCTCCTCCTCTGTCCAGCTCTCCGCCCTCCTACGGTAACTGGAAGTGACACACTCCGCCACCTCCCTCCACCTCCATGCTCCGTCCCTCTAGTGGGGGTGACAGCGATGGAGGCCGTCACCTTTTGGATCTCTCTCCTCTACCTTGAAGTTCCTCACCTTCGGCGAAGACGCCTGCCGGGAGGTCATCCTCCTCTTTAACCAAGGTATCCCCTTCTCCTCCTCTTCTACGTGAGTGGTTTTCTTCTTCATGGTGATTCCTTCACTCCCACACGAGGACATGAGACGACGATCTCTGCAGATCCAAAAACCTCCTCTTTGGTCTACTTCCTTTTGTTTGCAGCGCACCCGGGCGCATAGCGTGCTTGGTTTGTTCTCATGGTCCCAAAAAATTATTATGGAAGAAAAATTGTTGTTGCTTGCCACTATACACTGCATAGATGTTTGGTGTTTTTCTTTCTGCCATCATAATGACAATTGGGAGAAGCATGATTAGATAATTATATAGAGATACTAGTACATATATTGACATAACTTGGAAGAATTAGTGATGGGTAATCGTTGCTAACTTGCGTTCTGGCGGATTGCCAAAGTGGTAATTATTATGTCGTTCTTGACATGAAAAATTGAGTGTTGAATGCAAGCTTTGTGTAGGTCTTGTTCAGTGAGCTTCCTATTGGTTTGTTTTTCTCTCCCTGCATATCTAGCTTAGCTTACTGTTAATATGTCATCTGCTGGATATTATATTTTTCTATGGCAGATTAAAAATATAGAACTATCTATGATTCCTTGGCACATATGTAGCTTCTATAGTTTCTTATGCACTCTATACTACCAGTATTTGATAGGTTTTATTTGGTGTGAAATTCATTGATGTTGATTTACACACACAAGTTTCATATGCATTGGTTAATAGTAGTTCTTCACTAGTGCGGAGAGAACTAAAATGTAATGCAAGTCATAGTACTGCGTTTATTTTGTTCCTTAGAAGTATTTTATCATGTGTCAAATGCAGGTGCTCTGACATTAGAAGTCCGCCTTATCCGAAAATGCCGTGTTTAGTTGCTGGGTGCCTTTTTGGTTCGTCGATCATTGAGAAGATTTCACCCAGAGCAAGAAAGGTATGTGAGCCATTTCCTTGACACAAAACTGTTGTAGACATCGTATTCATAAAATTTGATTCAATGCCGCCAAGCAAGAACCAAACTAAAATACATTGCTTGATGCATATAGCAAGTTGCGTGCTGCTGATCATTATGTCTCATTGTTCATTAATTGTTGTGTTCAATTGCTTGGCGCCTTCATTAGTCATTAAGAATATTTCACTTAGAGGAAGGTGTATGATGCAATCATCCCTTAAACACTGTCATCGAGGAAGCTTAATTTCTGCAAAACTACTATTCTTAACTATGTGTTTGTTCTATTACTGTTATGTAGACTGTTCTTAATTCTGTTTATACACAATGCAATTTATGCAGAATGCTCTTTGTGATTGATTAACTCTTGTGATGTTATATTTCTCTGCCTAGTATTGGCAGTGGTCTTGTTTTAGTATATGAGGAAACTATTTCTCTTAATAATGTACTTAAATGTTAGAATATCACTATCTTTGTATTCATGTGTCCCGGGATCCTAGCTATTGATTCTTGTTGTCATAACGGAGTTGGTATTATTATTGCTATAGTTGTTTCCCTTGAATGAAACACTTCCTAGTGGATGTTGTTGTGTTCATTTTTTAAATTTCTAGTAGCTGATGAAGTTTGTGATGAAAATTATTTATGTCTTTGCTCATTCTTTTTGTAGTTCTCTTCATTAGGTTGTCTAAAATCTTCTGCTTCAGTGAAGAAATTCTTGAAATGGGTAGTTTTTTTTTGTAAAATGGTGTGCCTGAGTGCAAGGACTGTCACTGCATGATTCCAATGGAATGGTTTGTTTTGTAAGAAACATGACTAGAGGTGCCATATTCTATAAAATTTTTTTTGTCATACCAGCTATAGTCCTAGTATTGGTCTTCATGTGGACATCTAAAAAAGTGCCATGTATTGGTTTGTGAACTGGTTCTTAGGCTGCCTTCCTTCTTTTTTTAGATAACAAGACTTCACTTTCGTAAATCTATGTTTATTTTATCCTAGTTTTCCAAATATACAATTCTCTTAGCAGTAATTATTACTGAAATTTATGCCACAGTAAACGTAAATAGTAGTTTGTTTTGTGTTTTTATTCCTTTTATTAACAATTCTTTTTGTTCATTACTATAAATGCAAGCTCTAGTCATACAGTTGTCAATTGGATACATGATTCTAACTTTATTACCTTTTTCATAGTCCAGGCAACATCAAGCTGTGTTACCTCATGTCGAAGCCGAGTTGGGAGAAGACCTGATAAGACTAGTAATTGTCGCCTTGCTTTATCACCTTGTAGCTCATCTTATATAGAAGTGCATTTGCCTGGGACATCACAATGATACGTCCATTTTGCATCATGCTTATATGTTGATATTTATTGCATTATGGGCTATTACTACACGTTATGTCACAATACTTATGCCTTTTCTCTCTTATTTTACAAGGTTTACATGAAGAGGGAGAATGTCGGCAGCTGGAATTCTGGGCTGGAAAAGGACCAAACTCGAGAAACCTATTCTGCACCACTCCAGAAGCCCCGAAACTTCACATGACTCCGTTTCAGAAAATATAACAAATATCTGGCTGAAGAAGATCACCAGGAGGCCACCAGCCATCCACGAGGGTGGGGGGCGCGCCCCCCTGCCTTGTGGGCCCCCCGATGCCCATCTTCTCCTATCTGAGGTGTTTTGACTTGGAAAAAATAATAAGGATGCTTTCGGTACCAAACGTCGCCGTCTCGAGGCGGAACCTTGGTGAGAACAAATCTAGGGCTCCGGCAGAGCTGTTCTGCCGGGGATACTTCCCTCCGGGAGGGGGAAATCGTCACCGCCGTCATCACCAACAAATCTCCCATCTTGGGTAGGGCTATCTTCATCAATGTCTTCACCAGCACCATCTCCTCTCAAACCCTAGTTCATCTCTTTTATTCATTCTTTGTACCCAAACCTCAGATTGGTACCTGTGGGTTGCTAGTAGTGTTGATTACTCCTTGTAGTTGATGCTAGTTGGTTTATTTGGTGGAAGATCATATGTTCAGATCCATTATGCATATTAATACCCCTATGACCATGAACAATATTATGTCTTGTGAGTAGTTACTTTTATTCCTGAGGACATGGGAGAAGTCTTGCTATAAGTAGTCATGTGAATTTGGTCTTAGTTCGATATTTTGATGAGATGTATGTTATCTCTCCTCTAGTGGTGTCATGTGAACGTCGACTACATGACACTTCAACATTATTTGGGCCTAGGGGAAGGAATTGGGAAGTAATAAGTAGATGATGGGTTGCTAGAGTGACAGAAGCTTAAACCCTAGTTTATGCGTTGCTTCATAAGGGGCTAATTTGGATCCACTTGTTTCATGCTATTGTTAGGTTTACCTTAATACTTCTTTTGTAGTTGCGGATGCTTGCATTAGAGGTTAATCATAAGTGGGAGGCTTGTCCAAATAAGTACAGCACCTAAGCACCAGTCCACCCACATACCAAATTATCTAAGTACCAAACGCGAATCAGATGATCGTGATGAAAACTAGCTTGACGATAATTCCCATGTGTCCCTGATAGCGCTTTCCTTTATATAAAAGTTTGTTCAGGCTAGTCCTTTGCTACAAAAAGGATTGGGCCACCTTGCTCACTACAGGAATCAAGCGTTTTGCCGACATGTGCTCTTTTTGCCATCAACATTTCGTCGGGGTAGACGGCAAATGGTTATTTTGCCGTCATGGGCAGACGGCAAAAAAATATTATCGGCAAAAAATAACAAAAAACATACGGCGGAAGGCAACACACGGCAAAGACATATTTTCCGTCAACTACGTGTGCAAATGACGGCAAAGATGAATCATTGCCGACTTCCTCCGCTGTGGTTGACGGCAAAAAATTGATCACAGATGTGTCCGCAAACGGGCCTAAACGGACATATTTTGCTGTCTTGTACTTGGCCCAGCTGACGACAAAAAGAGATGGTTTGCCGTCTGCTGCTCTATACAGATGACGGCAGAGGCTGAACATCTCTTCTAAAAAAAAGCAAAGACAGAAAAAATAAAGAAAAGAAAATCCCCAGCCTCCCTAAAAAAAAGAAAACCCCCAAGCCACCCCGAAAGAGTCCCAGGCTCCCACCCCACTCCACGTGCGCGCTGGATACGGTTCCCCGCCGCTCTCACCGGTCGCCGCCGCCCTCACCGATCGCCGCCGGCGGCCTCACCGGTCGTCACCGCCGTCGGTTTCCCCTACATGGCCAGAGGATAGGCCATCCCACCGGTCCATTCCCGCCCCACCGCGAGGGAGGAGACCGACCGGTTGCGTCTCCCCGCCGGTCGCCGCCCGCCACCCCAAGATCAAGGCCGGCCGCGTCGGTCCCCGTCAGTCACCGCTCCGGATCCAAGCCGCCCGTCGCCCCGCCCCCATCCGCCCGGTACAATTTCTGCCTCTGTCTCAAAATACTAGTCTATGGCCTCAATGAACAAATCATATAATTAGGGTGTGTTTGGTAACAATCTCCCCTCGACATAGTTGTTCCATCCTGAGACATGTCGAATCCAAGCATGCTAAGTGCATACAACTGCACTTGTTTGGTAGAATGTATGTGTGGATGCATGCTAAGATAAGACTGTGTTTTGTAGACAAAACATTGCATTGCACGTCTTAGTTCTAAGCAAAGAAAATGTCCAGCTACCGCACTATTTGAATGCCAGCAGAACATCGATTTCCGATGTTAGAACACAATGCTTAGCACCGACATTTTCTACGCATGTACAGAAGCCTGCTGTTCTATAAAAAAATGAAGAATTGTCATGCAAATTAGCAAAATTGTGGAAACAAACTTCAGATCTGGAGAAATTTGATTTACGGAGGAAGGAGGGGCAGAACAAAGGAAAAAGAAGGAGGAGCAGAACTGAGGATGGAGGAGCATGCAGGGAGGAGGGAGGGAAAGCAGAACAGAGGAAGTGAGAAGGGAGAAGGACGGTCGTGCGTTCGACCGAAGGTGGCCAGGGGCGACCGCGACTTCAACTGGCGGCGAGCAGGGGCGGCGACCTCCAACTGGGAAGAGGAGGATGACCGGCGTCAGGGAACACCGGGTCGAGCTAGCGACGGGAGAAGGCAATGGTGGTCCAGCGGCGGCTGGCGGCCTGTCGCCATGGTCGCGCGCGCGAGAGAGAGGGGTTCCGTCGTGGCGGCTAGGTTAGGGGACTTTTCGGCCGCGGGAGGGTCATTCGGGTTGAGGTGGGTCGGGGAGAGCCACGCTGAGCAGCGAACGACTGCTTGGTTGTTCTCTTCTTAGCCATGCTAAGGGCCTTTTTTGCATCAGTTGGACTACGCTGAGTAAAGCCCATGCAGCCTACCAAACACCCAAAAGTCGGTTGAGTAGAGAACTTGGACTCTCATGCACCCTCCATGCACATTACCAAACACACCCTTAAGTACTCCCTCTATCCAGGTGGAGTACTTGTGGTACTTGTGGTTGCCCCTCAAATATGAGCACAAAATTCATAGATCATGAGTTCTGCCATTTTCCAACATATGTTTCAGTAAAACATGTTAATTGCCAGCCTTTTCCTGCAGCACTCTATTGCGAAAACTATGATAACAACATGAATAGAGGAGCAATCTACAACTGCAATCATGTAAAGGTAGTCCCCACTCCCCAAAAATAATCCAAATACGAAACATAGTTTGCAAGATGTAGACAAATAAAATGTGAGCGTCAGTAGCCTTAAGAAGCAAAACAAAAAGAAGCCCGTACAGTATCCGTACTCGATTTGATGTATCAATGATAGACATCTAGCTAGAAAATTTGTATTGGTAATACATCCAGTATGCCATTGTAGAATCACTTGGTGAGTGTGCTTCTAGGTCAAGGTCAGACCGCCAGAGTGGATATTGCTGAAAAGGCAAGGAAAAATAGATCCATCTATTAGCAATAATAATAAAAGGATAAACTATAACTGGGAGCCAATACTATAGTAGAAAGCAAAGTAGAAATTAATTATAAAAGATGAAATTGAGATAGAGAAAATAACTATCTCAAGGCCATGTAAAAGATCCGCGGCAATCATGAATCAAATACATGCATGCTGTTCAGCAGTGTCCATATAGAAATATATGCAGAGTAATGAAGCTCTGTACCATAGCCCATAAAACTGAATGTAGAAATTAAAGTGATCAAATATATATGCTCTGGTGATCTAATATATCTGAACCAAAACATTATGTGCAAGGTTATGTCTACTTACAGGCTTCGCTTGGCTTGAATGTTACAATTGCATATGCTATTCCGGCTTGAATGTTGACCATCCATTTGGCTCCATCTTCGATGTTGCTTGACATATTCTGAATCAAAATAACCAATTGTTTATGGTGTTAGCAGCTCAACACATAAGAAACAGGAACTCCCTGTTACTAATAGTTCCCATTACTTGGAGAAGCATGGCAAACAAAGGCCACATGAACACAGAATATATTATTTTTTGGGTTCTTTCTTTCTTGCATATTTTCTTTTGGTTAGATGTTGTTGAGCTGTGAGATGATGTTGTTTATTAGATTGTTGTGTGAGTGGTTATGTTGGTTGTGCCAGTGCTTTTCATGTGCAGGTATCTTCTCTTCATCTCGAGGAGCACCATTGGTCCCGTTGTTGTTTCCCTCGTCGTTCGACTACCACCTCTACGTACGGTCTAGGGGTGAGCTCGACTATCATCTCTTCCCCCTCCCCTATTTGCTTTGTTCCCATCATCGTGCCGATGCCAATACATTTTGCTTTCATTTCAAGTCTTGTAACCTAGGCGTCTCCCGTTCGAAAGGGCGACATCTATAAATATGCATGTCTTTGCATATTTATAAGCGTCATCTTTTTGAATTGTCCACGTTATCCATGGACAGCCCGAGTACGTGTAGATTGGGTTTCGTTTCCCATGCTCTACTTTGGTTCAAGGCAAAATTTCGTCAGCGCCACCCTGTTGTTCTCCGGGTACACCTTCTCTCTGCTTGTTGCTGAGACGTGTATCTGGAGAAAAGTGGGGAGGTGCTGCCAAAATTTTGCCTCGGACCGGAGTAGAGCGTGGGGAACGAACCCAATCTACACATACTCGGGTGGGATTAGAACCCATCTTTACCTATTAGAGATAGGATTCAATCCATGAATGTCTGTTTCCTTTTGCATGGTAAAAAATAAAACTGTGGCGTAAATAATATGACAAAAGTAATTAGTTATGTATCTATTCCTAATTACATTATATATAACTTGATGAATATGAATTTGGTGCCCGTATTGTCAGTGCAAGTAGTGGTATGGACGATCGTGAGTGGATGTATACTGGCCACCCTAGTCAGGCTGGCATGACTGTTGAGTGGGTGGACAAGACCAATGAATTCGTAGAAGCAACATTTGCTAGTGGCAAGAGAAAAACTTGGTGTCCCTGCTTGAAGTGAAACAACTATATAGAACAGTCAAAGAAGACTATGTGTTTACACATGTAGAAGCATGGGATTAATCCTAGTTATACCCGGCGGACCGTTCATGGCGATACTAAACGTAGCAGAGAGGAGGTGATGCGTCGGCACACCGACGACAATGGTACCGCGACCGATGACATGGTAGCCGACTTCAACGATGCACGTGATGCCGGATCAAAGGAAGAACCAGAGGAGTCTGCGAGGGCGTTCTTAGAAATGTTGAATTCGTCACAGCAACCTCTTCATGACTACATAGATCAGTGCCAGCTGGATGCCATCGGACAAGAAATGTCTATGAAGACCCAGCTCAACATGAGCAGAGATAACTTTGATTCAATGATGACCTCTTGGGGTTGCTCTCTCCCTAAATGTCACAAACTGCCTAAAAGATGGTATGAAGCGAAGAAAACCCTACGTGCACTTAAGATGCCGTATGAGTGATGACCCTCAACCGTAAGGGATCTGTTGCAGCGTTTTCGATAAGTAAGAGTGTCGAACCCAACGAGGAGCAGAAGGTATTGATAAGCGATTCTGAGCAAGAAATTACTGCAAGCACTGAAAGATAACTTTTAGGGGTTTTCTCGATACAAGCAACGGGAATGTAAAGGCAAGTAATGTAAAAGGTACTGAGAGTAACAAGTGGCCCAATCCTTTCTTAGAAAAGGAGAGGCCTAGCAACTGAACTTATAAAGATTAAAGCGTTCTTGAGGACACACGGGAGAGGTAGTCATGTGCTTTCGCCATATTCCGTATCGATACTATGATATGTGTTGATAAGTGTTGAGTAGGTGGATCTATGCTAGTGCACTCTAGACTAAGATGAATGCACTCTTATGATTAAACACCTTGCAAGCATCCGCAAATACAAGATAGAATTTAAGGCAAAAGCCTAACCATAGCAATACGATCGAGGATCCATTATTCCCTTATGCAAAAGCGTGCGAACTGGGGTTCAGGTTTCTGTCACTCCGGCAACCCACCATAAGCATTCTTTATACACAATTTATTCTCCTAGGTCCTTAATAAGGTGAAGTGTTGGGTGTTCGACTCACGCAACACCACTAGTAGAATGACAACGCAACTTAAGTATCAAACAACACATATTACTTCAACAGCATATGACTACTAACAACAAGACTTTCCCCCATGTCCTCAAGAACTAAGATAACTACTCACAAGACATAAAAGAGATCATGATCAATGGGGATAAATATGTGATAAACAATCTGGACATAATAATATTTCTCCAACAAAACTCAATAGCATTCACCACAAAGTAGTAATCAACACCAATGGAGTAGAGAGGATAGGTAGTACGAGTTACAACACGAGTTGCAATGGTAAGATGAGATTTGGATGAAGATGGAGATGGTGCTGGTGTTGGGGATGATGTTGATGATGATCTCGATGATGCCCGTGACAATGGTGATGACGATGGCGACGATCTCCCCTTCCGGGAGGTGATCTCCCCGGCGGAATCTGCCCACCGGAGATGCCCTTTTCTTCTCTGTAGGTTTCCGCCTCGAAGCGGCGGCGGAACTCCGTAAAAAGTCCCGTGCCTAGGGTTTTCGGGGGACGTAGAACATATACGCAAAAGGGGGCGACCATAGGTGGGCCAGGGGCTCCAGGCGCCCCCCCCGGCGCGGCCAGGGGGGCGCGCCCCCAGGCCGCCTGGGTACCCTGTGGCCCCCTCTGGCTCCCCTTTTGTGTGTCTTCGTTATTCGTCTCAAAAATACCTCCCGTCAATTTTCAGTTAATTTGGAGGTGTTCTTCTTCAACAACTCAGTATCCACTTTTTCCTGCTGAATCCTGCATCTGCTGTTCCGGCACCGGAAAGTTGCAAACTGTGTAAAATAGACCAAAACAACATAAGAACATCATCATAACGTGAAATATATCAATGAATAAAGATGAATTATGATACAAAATAGTGATGCATCTTGGACGTATCAACTCCCCCAAGCTTAGACCTCGCTTGTCCCCAAGCGAATATGAACTCGGTAAACCTGTCCACAAGTTTAGAGAGTGAAGTGTCGATAAATAGAATACGAACAAGAAGCATCATAGTCTCTTCACCAACTCAAATATCCTCAGCAGCAATCTTCAACTCATAAGGCTCTTATGAAAGAGTGTTAACACTCATATTCGAAAGTAGGACCAATGAAAACTCATTATGTCATGGCAAACATGTCCTTTGGTCAAAGAACAACAAATAATTTTAACTTTTGCTCTTATATTTTGATGGGATGAATTGAGGCTTTCTGGAATAACATGTTAATAAGCAAGAGGTGAAAGTGTTAACACAAAGGAAGATATTTGCCTTAGCTGGGTATGACAAACAACTTACTTATCAGATGATAATGTCAACAAGGATATGATATGAAAAATCTTAATGAAGCTTTATATGAATGAATCTTTATCAACATCAAACGTCTGCTCTCTTTGGGAAATAGAGGAAAGTAGGAATAACTGACTCATCTTAAAATTAAAAGATAGGCCCTGCTCTAGGGTAGTAGGGAAAACTCATGTGCTATCCTCAAATCAAACAGAATGAAAACAAGTTTTGAGAGGTGCATGATTCGTCAACGAATGCTAATAGATAACTCAATTGCTTCTTGAACTGGACAAGTTTCGAGGAACGGCTCCCGTATGAGGACGATAACATCCTCTTATTCTCCTTTGTTTATCACTGCCAATGTTTTCTGATTTCTCATGAACAAAGCGTGAAGGAGGGTTTGTTTGTTATATTATTTTTAAGCCGGGCGCACTCAATGCCAGTTCCTTTTCGTATTATGGGTTTGCACATTATACATGCAATCCCGGGGTGAAGCTTGTCCAACTCAAAAAGGTCATGAATTAGCTACTACTTCCTCATGAGCTAAAGCAGAGGCACAAAATAAAAGATTTTGAACATTTAAGGATAACACATAAATTATATACTTTTAGGAGGTGGTAGTGGAGTACCACGAGTAGGTAGGTATGGTGGACTCATATGGAAGGTATTGGCTTAAGGGTATGGACGCACAAGCAGAATTCCGCTTAGTACAGAGTTAGGCTAGCAAAGGTTTTGAAAGGGCAGAGAATTGATGATGACTAAGATGCAAAGCAATATAAAGCATGAACATTGAAATAAGCATAACACATCAAGTTGTCTTCCTTGTCAACATAACACTTCAAGCATAATAACATAAAGGTTTTGGCTATGTTGATACTTTAAGAAAATCATGCTTGTTGTTATGACCAAAGCTATGTTTGCCAAGATTAAATAAAGTTTCATAGCCATACCTGACATAAGGTCAGTACTCCCCATAAGAATCATCATATAAGGTCGATTGCGTGAAGAGAATACCGAGTGCAGCAAAAAGAACCGATAAACTTCTCATTAATATTCCATCATAGACGACTCCACACCCTCGGATACACTTCTTCACCAAAGGGGCGATAGACCTCAATGCACACACCTATCTCATATAATAACCTCCCTAGACATGATACGACTCTACCTGACTTCTAAAAGACAAAAAGTAAAGATAATGATACCGGGCACTCCCCCAAGCTTGGAACAAGCCAAGGGAATGCCATTACCACGGAGATTTCACTCATCATCCTTGTTGGCGTTGATCAAGTAGTTCTTGGCGAAACTCTTCCATAGAAGGGGTTCTCCAGTCTCATATGAGAAGCTCGTCTCCTGGATCCTGCATTCAGCACCCAAATCCATGCGTAGAAACCTTAGTTCATACTCACAGTTCTGGTTATGTAGATCATTAATTTGCCCTTGTAGCTCTATAATTCTGTCTTCAGATGCGGCGATTCTTTCCCACATCTCCTTCATCTCCTTCAGGAAGTAGTTCTTCAGCTCGTTGGTGATGTCAAAGTTAGCTTCGACACCACGCTCGGTCATCTTCTTGTACTTGAAGACTTCTTGCTCCACTTCTTCCAGCCTGGCCTGGACGCTCCCCTCCTTGATAGGTCCCTTCAGATCTTCTTGATGAAGGACGCCTTCCTTCATCTGAACAACCTGAGGGTGCTTCTTCACCTCGGCGAGGTAAGGGTTGATGACGTTGACGACGAACGTGTCCTTGGGGGAACTTGGAGAAGCCATGGCACCTAAATTTAGCTGAAAGATTTCCTGGCAGAAACAGATCGAAGAGAAAACACGCGAAATCGCAAGATACATTGCCGGAACAACCCTGGGCAAATATATAGGAAAAATTTATGCACAGAAAGGAAGGTAACAGACCAAAGCGGGGTCGGAGACGGGCTCCAGGGTGTCCAAGCGGCCTGCCGGCGCGGCCCCGGGGGGGGGGGGCGCCAGGGGGGCACCTGGACTCCCTGGTGGTCATCTCCGGCTCCACTTCGACTCGGAATTTTACTAATTTTACAAAAACTCGTAATACGGAACTTTTATGATGGTTTGCGGTGTTTTCTTACCGTACTACATACCTTTTCTTTATTCTGCTTCTGCTGGCGTCTGAAACAGGGCTGCAACATGTTCTTCGTGGGTTGTTGTGTATATTATATTCACATCAACATCGTCAGGGTCTCCTGCTATGTAATGTTTAAGTCTTTGCCCATTCACAACTTGAGGTTTGGTGCCTTCAAAATTATTAATCTTAATTGCACCAGACCGATAAACTTCTTCAATATGAAATGGTCCTTCCCACCTGGAAAGTAGTTTACCTGGAGAAAACCTGAAACGGGATCTAAACAACAAAACTTTATCACCAACATTAAATTCACGTTTCAGAATCTTCCTATCATGCCACCTTTTTACCTTTTCCTTGAACATTTTAGCGCTCTCGTAAGCTTCACTTCTCCATTCATCTAGAGAAGTCAAGTTCATGAGACGCTTCTCACCAGCTAGTTTTGGGTCAGCGTTAAGCTCTCTAACAGCCCAGAAAGCTTTGTGCTCTAGCTCTAATGGCAAATGGCAAGCCTTGCCATATACCATCTTATAGGGGGACATGCCCATGGGGTTTTTGTAAGCAGTTCTATATGCCCACAAAGCATCTCCTAATTTATTTGACCAATCCTTCCTATTTCTGTTTACTGGTTTCTGCAAGATCAACTTAATCTCTCTATTGGTGAGCTCAACTTGCCCACTAGTTTGAGGATGATACGGTGAAGCAATTCTATGATTAACATCGTATTTATCCAGACCTTTTCTAAAAGCTCCGTGCGTGAAGTGTGATCCTCCATCGGTCATGAGATACCTTGGTACACCAAACCTAGGAAAAATTACATATTTAAGCATTTTCAAAGATGTTTTGTGATCAGCACTTTTCAGTGGGGATTGCTTCAACCCACTTGGTCACATAATCAACAGCTACTAAAATGTGAGTGTACTTGTGCGAAGAAGGAAAAGGACCCATAAAATCAAAACCCCAACAATCGATAGGTTCAATCACTAGTGAGTAATTCATAGGCATCTCATTCCTTCTACTAATGTTACCAACTCTCTGACATTTATCACAAGCTAAAACATAATTTCTAGCATCTTTAAAGAGAGTAGGCCAATAAAAACCTGATTGAAGAACCTTATGTGCAGTCCACTCACCGGCATGATGTCCTCCATAGGGACTATCATGACATCGTCGGAGAATGTCCTTCTGCTCATGTTCCGGAATGCATCTTCTCACGATCCCGTCGGGGCCTTCTTTGAAAAGATGTGGGTCATCCCAAAAGTAGTTCCTCAAATCATGAAAGAACTTCTTCGTTTGCTGAAATGCTAGACCTGGAGGCAAATACTTTGCAAAAATAAAATTAGCATAATCTGCATACCAAGGATCGGAAAGAGGTTGTACTTTTACAACGGCAAGTTACTCGTCTGGAAAACTATCGTTAACTGGGATGGGGTCATGCGGTATATCTTCCATTCTTGAAAGATTGTCCGCCACTGGATTGTCTTCCCCTTTCCTATCAACAATCTGCAAATCAAATTCTTGGAGAAGGAGTACCCATCTGATAAGCCTTTGCTTGGCATCCTTCTTTGTCATAAGATATTTAATGGCAGCATGATCAGTATGAATAATAACTTTGGAATCAACAATATACTGCCTAAACTTATCACAAGCAAAAACTACAACTAAGAATTCCTTCTCAGTAGTAGCATAATTTCTTTGAGCACTATCAAGGGTTTTACTAGCATAATGTATAACATTCAATTTCTTATCAACTCTTTGTCCTAGAACAGCTCCAACAGCGAAATCACTTGCATCACACATAATCTCAAAAGGTAAATTCCAGTCAGGTGGTTGTACTATAGGAGCAGTTATTAAAGCTTTCTTAAGGACTTCAAAAGCTTCCTTACAATTTTCATCAAACGCAAAAGGAACATCCTTCTGGAGAAGACTAGTGAGGGGTCTCGAGGTTTTAGAAAAGTCTTTAATAAATCTTCTATAAAAACCCGCATGACCGAGAAAACTGCGAATACCTTTGATGTCCCTTGGATAGGGCATTCTCTCAATAGCTTCGATCTTGGCTTTGTCCACTTCAATTCCCCTTTCGGAAATCTTGTGACCAAGAACAATTCCTTCATTAACCATAAAGTGGCACTTCTCCCAGTTGAGTACCAAATTTGTCTCCTCGCATCTCTGCAAAACTTTATTAAGGTTGTGAAGACAGTGGTCAAATGAAGTTCCATAGACGGAGAAATCGTCCATGAAGACTTCCATAATATCCCCGCAGAGACCATGAAAGATAGCAGACATACACCTTTGAAAAGTAGCAGGGGCATTACATAAACCAAAAGGCATACGTCTGTAAGCATAAGTACCAAAAGGACAAGTAAAAGTGGTATTCTCTTGATCGACAGTGTTAACATGAATTTGAGAGAAACCAGAATAACCATCGAGATAACAAAAGTGGGTATTTTTGGATAACCTTTCAAGCATTTGGTCGATGAACGGCAACGGGTAGTGATCCTTCTTGGTTGCCTTGTTCAACTTCCTGTAATCAATACACATTCTATATCCAATAATAATTCTCTGAGGTATTAGTTCATTTTTATCATTAGGAACCACCGTTGTACCTCCTTTCTTAGGAACACAATGTACCGGACTTACCCACTTACTGTCAGCTATAGGGTAGATAATACCTGCGGCTAGAAGCTTGAGAATCTCAGTTCTCACGACATCCATCATCTTCGGGTTCAACCGTCGTTGATGATCAACAACTGGTTTAGCCTCAGGCTCAAGGTTGATAGTATGTTGACAGATAGATGGACTAATCCCCTTAAGGTCATCCAGGGTATAGCCAATTGCGCCTCGGTGTTTATGAAGTACTTCCAATAATCGCTCTTCTTCATATCCTGAAAGGTTAGAATTGATAATAACAAGATATACTTTCTTTTCATCTAAATAAGCATACTTGAGCGTATCGGGAAGAGGTTTAAGATCGAACACCGGGTCTTCTTTTGGTTTTGATAAAATTCCCAAAGGTTCAACCGGAAGGTTGTGCTTTAGGATAGCAGGTTGCCTCAAGAATATTTCATCTAGTTCATTTCTTTCCTGCATATGCAAATCATTCTCGTGGTCCTCCATGTATTGCTGCAAAGGGTCATCAGGGGGAATAGCAATAGAGGCAATACTTTCAATAATCTTATCATCACTAGGTAAATCAGTACCACGAGGCTGCTTAGAGATCTTAGAAAAATTAAATTCATATGGCTCACCATCGAATTCAACAGAAACTTTACCTTTCTTGCAATCTATTATAGCTCCACAAGTTCTAAGAAGAGGTCTACCAAAAATGATGGGACAAAAATTGTCCCTGGCTGAACCAAGTACCAGAAAGTCGGTAGGGTATTTTACCTTTCCACATAGGACTTCAACGTCCCTCACAATTCCGATGGGAGACATAGTTGATCTATTTGCAAGATGAATAGTAACATCAACTTCTTCAAGTTCACAAGGGGAAATCTCACCGATGATTTCTTCATAGAGTGAATAAGGAATAGCACTTGCACTCGATCCCAAATCGCATAGCCCATAATAATTGTGATCTCCTATTTTAACAGATACCACCGGAGTACCTGAAATTGGGCCTTTGTTCTTGGCTGTGACAAGGTTAGTGGAAACAGCACAAAAAGTTATATTGGAATCCAAAACATCATCAGTAGCAAGGTCTTTAATCAATGCAACTTGAGGATCGACCCTGATCTGGTCCTCAGGTTCATCAACTCTTCTCTAACTTTTATTTATTATGCCTGTCACAAGAGAGTGTTCCTTTATCCTCGTGGGAAAAGGAGGCTTTTCATATATGACTGCAGGCAAAATAGGCTCGGCAACATAAATATCAATAGGTGGTTCTTTAAAAGGTGCATGGTGCTGGTCTCTATTCTTCTTAAAAGAATCAACGTGAGAGGCAAAATTCTTACATAAATCAATCACTAGATGGGAATCAAGACCAATCTTAGAGCAAAAAGTATTGAAGTAATCAGTTTCCACATAGCTCTCAATATAATCATGTTCATAATTTATAGCGGGTTCAATACCTTTATCAATTTCCCAATCTTCAGTATTCCTCTGGATTCTTTCAAGGAGATCCCACCTTTCTTCAACACTTTTCTTCTGAAATACCCCACTCGAGGAGGCATCCAGCATCTCCTTATCCTGACGAGAAAGCCTGGCATAAAAATTTGTAAGTATAATTTCCTTGGGAAGCTTATGAATTGGGCATTTGAGCATTAGAGACTTCAATCTCCCCCAAGCTTGAGCAATGCTTTCTCCGTCACGAGATCTAAAGTTATATATATAATTCCTGTCTCGATGAATTTCATGAAGAGGATAAAACTTAGTATAAAAGAGAGACATAAGCTCCTGCCAGTCCAGCAAGTGTGAGTTATCGAGAAGCCCATACCAATCTGAAGCTTTATCTATAAGTGATACAACAAACAATTTCCTCATGACAAACTCCCTCGATACACCTGCAAGCTTAAATAATGAACATAGTCGTGACAAATATAGCAAGTGTTCACCGGGATGTCTGTCTCCTGCATAACGATTAGCCAAAACATAATTGATAATGCCAGCTGGTATTTTATAAGCCACAATTTCAGTAGGGGGAGGATCAACCACCACAGGTGTGGGGTGTCTTCCCGCAAGCAACGCTCCAATAATAGGGTTATCCATAAGGACAAAGAGCAGCAATAGCAAAAATAAAAACAGAATTATAAAAAGACTTTCTTACCAGTTTCACTTTACCAATAGCGCTACGCTCCCCGGCAACGGCGCCAGAAAACGGTACTTGATGACCCTCAACCGTAAGGGATCTGTTGCAGCGTTTTCGATAAGTAAGAGTGTCGAACCCAACGAGGAGCAGAAGGTATTGATAAGCGATTCTGAGCAAGAAATTACTGCAAGCACTGAAAGATAACTTTTAGGGGTTTTCTCGATACAAGCAACGGGAATGTAAAGGCAAGTAATGTAAAAGGTACTGAGAGTAACAAGTGGCCCAATCCTTTCTTAGCAAAGGAGAGTCCTAGCAACTGAACTTATAAAGATTAAAGCGTTCTTGAGGACACACGGGAGAGGTAGTCATGTGCTTTCACCATATTCCGTATCGATACTATGATATGTGTTGATAAGTGTTGACTGGGTGGATCTATGCTAGTGCACTCTCTAGACTAAGATGAATGCACTCTTATGATTAAAAACCTTGCAAGCATCCGCAAATACAAGATAGAATTTAAGGCAAAAGCCTAACCATAGCAATACGATCGAGGATCCATTATTCCCTTATGCAAAAGCGTGCGAACTGGGGTTCAGGTTTCTGTCACTCCGGCAACCCACCATAAGCATTCTTTATACACAATGTATTCTCCTAGGTCCTTAATAAGGCGAAGTGTTGGTTGTTCGACTCACGCAACACCACTAGTAGAATGACAACGCAACTTAAGTATCAAACAACACATATTACTTCAACAGCATATGACTACTAACAACAAGACTTTCCCCCATGTCCTCAAGAACTAAGGTAACTACTCACAAGACATAAAAGAGATCATGATCAGTGGGGATAAATATGTGATAAACAATCTGGACATAATAATATTTCTCCAACAAAACTCAATAGCATTCACCACAAAGTAGTAATCAACACCAATGGAGTAGAGAGGATAGGTAGTACGAGTTACAACACGAGTTGCGATGGTAAGATGAGATTTGGATGAAGATGGAGATGGTGCTGGTGTTGGGGATGATGTTGATGATGATCTCGATGATGCCCGTGACGATGGTGATGACGATGGCGACGATCTCCCCTTCCGGGAGGTGATCTCCCCGGCGGAATCTGCCCACCGGAGATGCCCTTTTCTTCTCTGTAGGTTTCCGCCTCGAAGCGGCGGCGGAACTCCGTAAAAAGTCTCGTGCCTAGGGTTTTCGGGGGACGGAGAACATATATGCAAAAGGGGGCGACCAGAGGTGGGCCAGGGGCTCCAGGCGCCCCCCCGGCGCGGCCAGGGGGGGCGCGCCCCCAGGCCGCCTGGGCACCCCGTGGCCCCTCTCTGGCTCCCCTTTTGCGTGTCTTCATTATTCGTCTGAAAAATACCTCCCGTCAATTTTCAGGTAATTTGGAGGTGTTCTTCTTCAGCAACTCAGTATCCACTTTTTCCTGCTGAATCCTGCGTCTGCTGTTCCGGCACCGGAAAGTTGCAAACTGTGTAAAATAGACCAAAACAACATAAGAACATCATCATAACGTGAAATATATCAATGAATAAAGATGAATTATGATACAAAATAGTGATGCATTTTGGACGTATCAATGAGCTGATACACGCTTGCCCAAACGGATGTGTCTTATTTACGAAAGAGTATGCTCAGGACAAGTACTGTGCCAAGTGCGGCTCCTCTAGGTCTATCGAGAGAGTCCTCGGTGATGGTACGAAGAAGCATACCAAATTCCCTGCAAATGTTATTCGGTATCTTTCAATCCTGCCAAGAGTTCAACACCTTTACTTGAACGAAGACACGGCCAAACAGATGGTATGGCACAAATATGGGATAAGACGCGACAAGGATGATCATGGGAGACCAATGTTGATACATCCGTCTTGTGCCCAATCAGGGAAGAATTTCGATCGATTACATCCTGGGAAAGCAAAAGAGGCAAAGAATGGACGAGTCACCATCGGACTCGATGGGTTCAATCCGTTTGGTTTTGTCTCAAAGACATATAGTTGTTGGCCTGTGTTTGTTGTTCCCCTCAACCCCCCCCCCCCGGCGTCCTAATGCAACGCAAGCACATACTCCTATCGTTGATTATTCCAGGGCCCAAGTATCCGGGGAAGAATATAAATGTTTACCTCCAGCCACTAATAGATGACTTGAAAGAAGCTTGGGTGAATGGGATATAGACATACGATGCTGCTAGCAAGAAAAACTTCAAAATGCATGTTTGGTACCAGTACTCATTGCATGACCTACTGGCTTTTTCACTTTTCATGGGGTGGTCTGTGCATGGGAGGTTCCCGCGCCCCAGATGCAAGACAAACCTTCATTGTCGTTGGCTGCAACATGGTCACAAGTATTCTTGCTTCGATTTCCATAGACAACATTTGTTGCCTGACCATCCATTCAGACAACACAAGAAGAACTTCATGAAAGGTGAAGTTGTCGAACACTCGGCACCACCTGAGATGACAGGTGAACAGATTCGTGATCAACTAAATGCTCTCCAACCTGATCCCAATCGTCGAGGGTATTTCTTGGGATATAATGAAGAATACGCCTGGACTCATAAGCCATGCTTCTGGGATCTCCCCTACTTCCACCAGCTCGAGCTTCCACATAACATTGATGTATTGCACACTGAAAAGAATATCGCCTAGGCCATTTTTGGCACATTGTTCAACATTGCTGAGAAGACGAAGGAAAATACTAAGGCTAGTCTAGATGTGATGAAACTATGTGATAGACCCGAACAAAACTTGCGGCAACCCATAGGCCGGAAGAATTGGACGACGCCACGGGCTAGGTTTGTTCTTACAAGGGAACAAAAGAAGGAGATACTCATGTGGTTCAAAACTTTGTTGTTCCCCGATGAGTATGCAGCGAATCTAATGAGGGCAATGAATCTTGATAAATTGAAGCTCAACGGGATGAAGAGTCATGATTGGCACATATGGCTTGAGCGGTTAATGCCAGTGATGATTCGAGGCTATATCTCTGAGGATGATTGGGAAGTATTGGTAGAGCTGAGCTATTTCTTTCGTGTTCTTTGTGCTAAAGAAGTATCTCCCACTGTGATAGACGACATGGAAAAACGGGCACCCGAGTTGCTCTGCAAGCTAGAGAAGATATTTCCACCATGCTTCTTTAATCTGATGGAACATATGATTTTACACCTCCCTTTTGAGGCAAGATTGGGTGGCCCTGTGCTGCATCGTTGGTGCTATGCACTTGAGAGAATGCAAAAGACTCTTCGAGCTAAATGTAGAAATAAAAGTAGAATTGAAGCATCCATAGCTAAGTCATTCTTGGTGGAACAGGTGACAAACTTCACGACATCACGTTATGCGGCCATTATTCCAAGCTTGCATAATGTGAAGTCCCGTTACAATACTGGCGACCCCAAACATGAATCCAAGCTCAGCCTCTTCAAAGGGAAACTCGGACCTGTGGGTGCTTCTGGTTCAAAGAATTTGGCTCTGAAAGAGTGGAGCTCTCTTACGTTGTATATCCTCACCAACCTAAAAGAAGTGTGGCCATACATTGAGTAAGTGATTGGTACATCATGTAAGATTACTCATATGTTTGTGGCTAAGTACTCTCATTTCTCATTGCTCAGTGAATTCGTTGCTCAATTCTCAAATGGAGCAATCGAACGTGTTTCACTCGAAGAGTATGAGCTTCTTGCTGGCAACACAGACGGGAATTACGGTTTCATTTCTTGGTTCAAAGGAAAGGTATATATAATTCTTATTATGGAAGAACTTAAGTTGGTATTACCTATGACTAATACACCGATCCTTCCCACTTGAACTTGTAGGGTACGTCAATATTGGAAAAAGAGTTGAAACAAATTGATAATGGCTTTGACTATAAGGTCGGTACATTCGATAAATACGACATCAATGGGTATCGCTTCCGCACACATGAGAACGGGGAATGTCGGGCCGTTCTATAATCAAAAAACACCAGAGTGTCGGCTATTTGCAATGGAGTCGAGTATTATGGAAGACTTGATGAAATATATGAACTGCATTACTTTGGAGCAAACCCTCCAAAAGTCATTGTCTTCAAATGCCATTGGTTCGATCCGGAGAAGGTTAGGCGAAGAGATGATATTGGGCAAGTCGAAATTTGACAAGACAGCAAATTGGAATGCGAGGATGTCTATATTGTGGCTCAACAGGCGACACAAGTTTTCTATCTCAAGTACGCATGCCAAAAGAAGGCGCATCTTAAGGGTTGGGATGTCGTGTATGATGTTCCGCCACGTGGTAAAAAATGTTCCCCCAGTGAAGAGGATTATCAACCTCACATTGACCCCAACACATATGATGGAGAATTCTTCCAAGAACATGGGCCTAGAGGCCGTCGCAACATCCATCCATGCACGGAAGTACACATTGACAATGACGAAGAAGAAGAAGAAGCAGATGAGGAAGAAGAAGAGGTTACGAATGTGGAAGACCTATCAATGATTTAGCGGTTATGTCAAGGCATTGCCGAAGATGTTGACGATGACGGCCAACACTCCGACGGCATTGTTGACGACACGCGTGATACTGAAGATGATGAGGAAGCAGAAGAGGAAGAACAGGCAGATTGTGATCCAGATGATCCCGACTATTTTTAGTTGTAATGTAAAACTGTAATGTTGTTTTTGTACTAGTTGCCTTACCATGATCCCGAACATGCTGTAATGTTGAATTTATAACATTTTGAACTTATGCTTATTTATTTGAACTATATAGTTGTATTTGTGCTATAATCGCCTTTGTAATTCTCATTTGTGTATGATTTTTTTGAACTTATGCTTATTTATTTGAACTATACTGTTGTATTTGTACTATAATTGCCTTAGTGATTCTCATTCAATTTTTTCTTTTAACTTATGCTTATTTATTTGAGCTATAGTGTTGTATTTGTATTATAATTGCCTTAGTGATTCTCATTCCATTTTTTCTTTGAACTTATGCTTATTTATTTGAACTATAATGTTGTATTCGTACTAATTGCTTTACTAGTTGTCGTAGCAGGTGAGTGAAGCATGGTGGGCCCGCATCAGAAAAGGGCTGCTAGTGCTACAATAGAGAAGGCCCCACTCAAGATAGCGAGAAATCTGCTCACCAGTTTTCTGGCCGATCCTCCCGAGGCACCCTCTCATGCTCAGCATCCTCGAGGAAGAGGCGGAGGAAGAGGTGGACATGGAGGAAAGGCTAAGAGAAACCCAGTTCGGCCTCGCTCGCCACCACCTGCCGTGACACCACTTGACAAGGAACGGGTGGACGAGCCGATGCCTCACTCCCCTGTGTCTGAGGAGGAACAGATGGACGAGCCTATGTCTCACTCCCCTGTTTCTGAGGAGGAACAGATGGATGAGCATGTGTCTCACTCCCTCGCGCTTGAGGACGAGTCGATGTCTCAGTCCCCCGTGCCTGATGACGGGGAGGAGGATGGTGATGGTTTAATTGCAGTTCCCGAGGGTCGGTCTATGTTCCTGCATGGTGCATCAAGGCTCCCGGAACGAGGGAAACCTATCGAGCAGAGGCCGTGCATTACTCCATATGGAGTAAGGTAACTAACTTTGGCTTCCCATTTTTCTACCTTCAATGTATGCAACAACTGCTCATAACTTTGGCGCCTCACTATGTAGCGGTTGGACGGAAGTTGGAGATAAGGAGGCGGGTAAGTACCGACACATGACCATGACCATTGGGATCCTCCTTAAGGAGCATTTCCCTGGCATGGTTACTTTGCCAGGGGAGGGCAATGTTCTGGAGGTAGCATCGACTTGGGACCACTACAAAGCCTGTGAGGATGTTGGTACATTCAACAACATCGAGGTTCACAACCAAGCCGAGCGGGTATTTAATAAACTTTAAGTAATCATTAAGTTTAGTTCACACATTGCATATATATAATCCATAGCAAGTTAATTTCTAATCTCGTTTATTCTCATGTGTATTTGCAGGATTTCTATAGAAGCGAGGATGGGAAGTTGGAGGAGGCACAAAGGAACGTCAACATTCATTGTAAGAAGCTTGTGCGCAATATGTTCTATGATGCACGCGTTATTGCCGTCCGTTCTTATAATGCATCTCAGGGCTATAAGATGGCTACTAAGAAACCAGCTACGAAAATCTTTCTTCACAAGGATGAGTACATGCAGGTAAATAAATCATGTTCATCCTTGTTATTTCCTCAATTTGCCGGCACTCGTTTCTTTTTACTTATATGAGATGCAAATGATCAATTAGGTTACTCCTAGATGGTGTGTGGATAAGGGGGGGTGTTGGTATCGAATTGTGGACTACTGGTGTTCTAAAGAGTATATGTTGAAACACGCCGATTACAAAAATCGGCGAAAGGCAATGATTATTCCACCACACCATCATGGCAACTTGAACCTTAAGGGATTCAAGAAAATATGGTTACATCTTTCCTCCCATCGATTTGTTCTTCATAAGTTCTTTCTTGTCATACATGTTGCCAATCCTTGTGATGAAATTCTAATTATGTTGGTTTGGTTGCAGGGGCGTTACCACAAGGTTCCGTAGCCCAACCTTTTTGTTGGGTATGCTTTGTCCCATAAGGCACCGTACAGAAAAGCCACACCATATGACCCGTCTGACACCATATGACCCGTCTGACACATCGTCTGCGTACACCAACAAGACCGCCTACAATCGGCTGACCAAAGTTATAGAGGTGGCAACAAAGCTGAGAGGGACCGACTATGATGTGACATCGGAGCCCCTTGACCATGAGTTGGTTATGATCGTTGGACAGGGAAGGAAGTATGGCAAGGAAGCGATTGGAGGAGGCATGTTTCCTAGGTCCTCCACTCGCACTCTACCTGAGTACAAGGCTCGGCTAGGTATGTCAAAATCTTTTGTATGTCAACGCACGACTCCGGCAAGGGCTGAGATGGAGGTATTCTATAATAGTCATTCTACCTACGATTTTTCTAATTCTTACATAATGCTGGATTTGAAGATGCAATTGCGACCCCATATTCTGTAGTCTCTACTCGAGGAGAAGTTGGCAGCGAAGAGGCGACTGGCAGCGGCGGAGAGGGCGGAGGGGAGGGCGGAGGAGAGGCGACTGGCGGCGGAGGAGAGGGTAGCAGAGAGGGCGGAGGAGAGGCGACTAGCTGATGAGAGGACACAACAGGCGTTGTGGGCACAAAATACTCAAAACTTTCAGATGTTTACGGTTAGTTCCTTAATAGCCAAGCACAATTCCTTAATAGTCAACACATGTAGTCTTTTACTACCCGTACTTAACTTTAACTCCTCTTTAACATAATTTGCAGGCTTATTGCACCCAGAATGGTATGCCCGCTTTCGATATGTCTGCCTTTACTCCATGCTCTACGGTTAGTTAACGTAAATACTTGCAAGGATCATTATTGCATTTCTTTGTCCGAGTGTCATGCTAACCATGTAATGATTCATGCAGTATCCATCGACCCATGGATCGAATAATGCTGGATCTTCACATGCTCCTGGCTTAGGTGGCAATAACCTGATAGTTCTCTGAATCTTTGAGATCTACTACGGTTAGTGCCTCCATATCTCATTTACAAGTAGAGACCACTTGAACATCTTCATGATTTAGAGATCATTTGAATATATGTCCATGATCTAGAAACTGACAAGTACATTTGACCCATTAGCTATGCATTATTGAAGCTATATATTTTCTTGATTTAGAGACCATTTGAAGCTATGTATTTATGTTTTAGAGACCACCTGGAGATCTTCATTGTTTAGGGTGTTAAATTGAATTGAACTTATACCAAACCATTTGTATGACACGATGATTTAGAGACCACTTGAAGACCATTTGAACCACACCATTTCTACTTATTATCATGACTTAGAGATCTTCATGATTTAGAAACTTGCAAATGTTGAATTATCACCATTTGAACCATTTGAAGATCAAACTTATAACTAGAGACCATTCATGAAGTTCTTTGTGATTTAGAGTGTTAAATTTGAAATCTTCAAAATTTGAAAAGTGTCAAAGAAACTCCATATGGGCTAGAAGCTATTTTTGTGGGAACTTGCAATGGAATATGAATATGGTGTGATATGCATCACTATTTATTCTGTTGGGTCTTCAAGTACTTTCTTTTGTATATTTGACATCTTCATGATTTAAAGCACCTTATTTTGTTATTGTGGACACGTAGCCCTTTATTTTATTGTTGTGCTAAAATTTGACGTATGTGCATGATTTCTTCTTGTAGGTTGCCATATGGATGCTATTTTGGACTATGATATGGGCATGAAGACATTTATCGTAGTGCGAAATATTATGTAGTGATGCCTACTGTATATATATGCAAAATATTATGTAGTGATGCCTGCTATATATATTCATATGCTATGAAACATTTATATATGGACTGTGCAATATGGATGTGTTATGGACTGTGCTATATGGATGTGTTATGGATTGTGTTATATGGATATATATATCGATGTGTTATGGACTGTGCTATATGAATGTGTAATGGACTGTGCTATATGGATATGTATATGGACTATGCTATATGTGCGAGGAATCATTGTTGTGTTATATACTGTTATATTGTCTATATGTATTCTCGTGTTCATTGTCTATATCTACTCTCATTTGTCTATTTATCTATATGTGTGAGGAATAATTACTGATCTTTATTTTTAAATAAAAAGAGTGCAGCCTCTTTGCCGTCATGTTCATGACGGCAAAAAAGGACGCGTGGCACCCTATTGTACAGCATGGCAGAAGGGTTTGCCGTCCATGCACAAGTAGATGATGGCAAAGATACTAGCAAGTTTGCCGTCTGGTATAGTATGAGCTGACAGCAAAAAAGATGGGTGGTTTTGCCGTCCTGTAGTCCCGCAGTTGACGGCAAAAAAAATTCGTAGTTTGCCATCTGGGCTACCATTGGGCTGACGGCAAAAAGAACTCACGCCGTCAGGTGGACGGGCGTTCCGTCAATTTACTTTTTTTTTGCCGTGTAGGCATTCCGGCAGACGGCAAAAGGTGGTCACCGACGGCAATTTTTTTGCCGTCATCTCGACATTGGACCGACGACAAAATGAGACTTTGCCGATTTTGAGTTTGCCGACATATTTTGCCGTCATGGGCTGACGGCAAATTTTTTGCCGTCTGTAATCATTTCTTTGCCGTCTCTAGCGTACTGACGTGGCTGCACCTTATTTACTTTTACCTTTTGTTACTTGCTACCAATTACCTTATCACAAAACTATCTATTACCTATAATTTCAGTGCTTGCAGAAAATACCTTACTGAAAGCTGCCTATCATATCCTTCTGCTCCTCGTTGGGTTCGACACTCTTACTTATCGAAAGGACTACGATAGATCCCCTACACTTGTGATTCATCAAGAATCTTTTCTGGCACCGTTGCCAGGGAGTGAATGTGGGGACCCCGACTTAGAAGTCGAGATCACCGAATGCACGTGTACAGTGATCCCAGAGATCAATGCTCACTGAACACACAGAAGCTGAATAACAAGAGTCTTACATCCATACAAATAGTCTTACATGAATTAAGGCCATTATGGCCAAGTCTTACATAGATAGAGCCTCACGGGCTGAATAGGAAATAACTCAAATAGCGGAAGTCTTCGATAACGGGTAGAACCCATGCCATCTGCCTTAACCCTACAGGCATTCTGACTGGGATAGCGTCCTAGTTCACATGTTCGTCACCAAAGAACTCTTCCTCATATTCCTGCTCTTCCATGCCTGGCCAATTAAATAACCAGTGGCAAGCCAATGAGTACTTTGAATGCACTCGCAAGCAACCCGTGATCTGGTAACAATGCAATGGAACAATAATGAACAATCTAGAAAAAAAGGGCTAGAATAAATATTCTACCATCAAGTTTATGCATCAATACCCTCGTGTAACCTCGACGACAGGTTACCGATATCAACATGAATATGATTCAACTCATCGAGTCAAGTCACCACCTTGACTCATCACACACACATACTATCACCGATGAAGTAAAATTTTGGACATAGTTTAAGTAGCACCACCCAACTATCCATGACCGTGGACACGGCTATTCGAATAGTTTTACACTCTGCAGAGGTTGCGCACCTTACCCACAAGATCCGGGGAACTTCCGTGTCATCCACGACCCGCGGTACCTCAAGTACCCGGGGTAAGCACCCGGTCATTACCTTTCCTTAGACGACACTAATATAGAGTCCACTCGTTGGTACACGCCCCTCGGGTACAAACAATAGATCACGGGACTTGCCCAAATTTCTATGTCACGCGTACCCGAAGGGACCAACGGTGTGTCCGGTGCCCTATGAAAACAGTCATGGTCGTCTATCCAAGCACGACCCCGTCCCGGGAAAGACCTCAAGTCTTCCCGTCACTAGTAATGCGGGCACCATGCTAGTATCGACCTAAGTAATCAATAAAGCCCCGTCCCATAAGGGGTAGTGTGGTTGCACATGTTTGGTTGGGACGGTAGTCACACATAAATCCAATCCATCATTTCACCATGCACATGATTCTACCGGCACATCACTTCTTTCTCAAGTGATGACCTAATATAACATCACCCTCGGGCATTTGGGGCACCCGATGGGTTCATGCAAAGATTTCAACTACGAAGGTTAAAATCACACATGCATCATTTAAGCTTCATGACCAACTATTTGCATGTCATCTAGCACTTAGCAAGATCAAGTTCAAGCATGCATCATGTGGTGGTTTCAACTAGGTCACCATCGTGAATCTATCATCATGCATCGGAAACAACGGGTTCCGCAAAACAAGTGTATCATGGTCAAAGGGCTGCTTGCCTGGATTGGCTTGGTCTTCAAAGTCTTCAAATCCTTCTCCTTCTTCTTCCACAGCAACTTCGTCAAATATGGGATCTATACGTCGCATAATAACCACGGGAAAATAAGAATACAAACAAAACAGAAAAATCAAAGTGCTCAGAAAAATGTCAACTCATTTTTGTAAAATACTAGAGGGATTTCTAAGGTGTGGAAAAATCTTAGTTGGAGTTTTGGAGTAACAGAATGGAATATATTGATTTTAGAACAGGGGTTTTACTGCTCAAATTTGAATTTAAATTTGAACAGAACAGAAAAGCTTCATGGATTTGAGTGAAAGTGGTACCATTAAATAGGTTGGAATATTACAAGATTTTAGGAGTTGGAATTATCTTATTTGGACCATTATTCTTTTCTGTAGAAATGTTTAAAACAATTACAGAAAAGAAAAAGGAAATGTGTCCTCTGCACTGGGCCAGAGAAGGCCACAGTGCACGGCCCAGGCGGACCAGCCCAGCCGCACGGGTGCCTGCGCGCGCACGTCAGGTTTTGAACCTGACGGGCGGGGCCCGTGGGTCAGTGGTAGAGAGGAGGGGGAGAGAGGTGTGGGGATGACAGGCGGGGCCCGCCTGTCATCTCCAACCTTGCGGCCACGGCGACGGCGAGCTCACCGGCGAGGTTTCCGGCCACGGCGACGGCAATGGAGGGTGGGAATGGGTCCAGCGTCGAGTGGCGGTTGTAGGGGTAGTGGTGCGGCACGCCGGGGAGGTCCGGTTCGCCGGCGGCGAGGTGGGACGGCGGAGGAGCTACGGGAGGTCGCCGCTCCGGCCGTTTCCAACTGCCACAGAGATGGGAAACAAGGGGGAAAGGGTCAGGGGAGCACAGCGGTTCTAGATCGGGCGAAAGGAAGGGCAGGGGTGGCTCATACTGCGGGATCACCAGCGGCCCGACGCGGCGGAGCTCCGGTCGATCCCGAGCACTGGGACTTCCTGGGGTCGAACTGAAGGTGCTGGGGGGCTCAGTGGAGTGAAGTGGAGCTGCTGATGCTGTTGGAGAGGCTCGGGAGGGGCTATATATAGGAGGTCGACGGAGGCCCGTGGTCCAGTGCGCCGGCGAGCTCCGGCTCGAGGCTACAGCGCACGGGAGGCCAAGGGGATGAGTCCACGGAGTTCCTGGACGAGCTCCACGTCCAGTAGAAGTGAGAGGAGGAGCGGGGGACCTTCCAGTCGACGCGCGCGTGCGAGCCAGAGGAGTGGCCGTTGTGGGCGGCCAGCGCGCGTGCGACGACGACCACTGGAGGGCGCAGGAGGAGGGGGGACAGCGCCGAGGAGGTTGCGGACGTCGAGAGGCCTCGACTGGCGCGAAGGGGAGGCCTGAGGCTGTCGGGGGAGGCTGATTGGCTGGAGCCACCATGCGGAGGTGCACTGTAGCGCGCTCCAAAGCATGCGTATTGCTGGCATCATCGTGCCCTCGCCGTTCTGGTCAAAACCAACGTGCCACAGAGTGTCTAGAAGGTTGAGGGAGGAGTAAAGAATTGTCCTGCGGCCTTGGATGCCCTGGAGATGCTGAGAGAGAGTGAGGATGCTGGTGACTTGGTGAAAACATGTTGTCCAGCAAGGTAAAACAGGGCTCTCACCCCTCAATCATGGAGCTGGGGTGCTGGGGAAGTTACTGGAGGTAGCTAGTAACTCAATGATCATGTGGTAAAAAGTTGAGGCCATGGAGAAGAGTAAAAGTGATCAATATGGAGGTTTTAGTAAATCTGCAGAAGGTGTTTGATCAGTGTTTGGTCAAGCAAATGACCTCCACTTGATATGGAACTTAACATGGTTGAAAGACATGAGAAAATAGGGTGCTTCACCAAATTTGGGCTCATTTGAAGAAACTAGCCAATGTAACTTTGGTGAACCCTAGAAATCAACAGAAACTGCTTCATCTTGTTTGAGTCAGGCTAATCATCTCCCCTTGATGCACCACTTGGTGTAGCATCATCATTTGGGATATTGATCATGCCCACAAAGTTTGAAGCTCCAGATAAAAAGTAGGTAATGTAAAGTTGTTCAAATTTGCATTTGAACAGAAAGGGTTTTGAGGTGATCTGATCAAGTTGCTCTATTCCAAATCTTGTGCCATTTTGTCTAGATGCCTTATTAGGTCATTCTAGCATGTGCACCAAGTTTGAGAGCATTTGGACAAGTTTGGCAATGTAAAGTTGCTCAAACTTCAAATATGGACAGAATGGTTATGAAGGGGTTTGAGGATGTTTTCTTGCTTCCCAAGGCATGGGACTTGGCAAGATCATCACATATGTCATATATGACATGATAGATTTCCCTGGACTTTTTGGAGAATATTTCCTTTGTAAATATTTCAAAAGCTTGTAATATCCAGAAAGGGTTTTAGAGGGTTTAGCCCATTATTTTGAACATGACCAAGTGTTGAAACTCTTATATATGGACAATATATGTCCTCTGAGTCTCTCTGAATTTTGGCAAATATTTTTGAAACAGTTAAATAATTTTCCCCCTATTAAAGACATTTCTGGCCTTAAGAAAAAGCTTTTAAATAAAATAGGAAAATAACTTTTAAAATTATACCTTTGTGGTTTCTGGAAGTCCTATGACTACTAGGTCTCAAATAAACCTTTTGAAATAATTTTCTCACCCTAAATCAAGTACTTGCAGTGCAAATCTCAATTCAGGGGTTTTTGGAAAACTAAATTTATAAAATACCTTTTGGCCAAATTAATTTTGTAAGAAAATACTATACTGTTATATAACACTTGGCATGATCATTGGGCAGAAGTTTTGAGTATGGAGATGAATTCTACAAGAGGTCATAGTTGACTTTAATGAGCACAAGAAAAAGCACATGAAGAAAACTCAATTTCAAATAAAAGCCAAATGATGCTAAAAAAAATTTGCTGGTCCAAATTTTCATGCTTCAAAATTACAAATAACATGTTACAAAATGCAGGGTGTGACAGTGAAGCGCCTTCGGTAAGGAAAATTTTATATAGTGTGCTAAAATTTATTGTCACTTGTTAATATGGCTCATAATCCTTTGAGGGGCTTGTTCGGGGTATCTTCACCCCGACCAGAAGAGCAAAGAGTTGCTCCTCGACCTACTGCACCTACTGAAAATGTTTGCTTTGAAATTCCTTCGGGTATGATAGAGAAACTGCTTGATAATCCTTTTACAGGAGATGGAACACTGCATCCCGATTTACACCTAATCTATGTGGATGAAGTTTGTGGGTTATTTAAGCTTGCAGGTATGCCCGAGGATGTTACCAAGAAGAAGGTCTTCCCTTTATCTTTGAAGGGAGATGCATTGACATGGTTTAGGCTATGTGATGATATTGGATCATGGAACAATAATCATCTGAAGTTGGAATTTCATCAGAAGTTCTACCCTATGCACCAGGTTCATCGTGATCGTAATTATATTTATAATTTTTGGCCTCGTGAAGATGAAAGCATCGCTAAAGCTTGGGGGAGGCTTAATTCAATGTTATATTCATGCCCCAATCATGAGCTCTCAAGAGAAATGATTATTCAAAAAAATTATGCTCGGCTTTCTCTCAATAATCGCTCCATGCTCGATACTTCTTGTTCTGGCTCTTTTATTATGAAGACTATTGAATTCAAATGGGATTTATTGGAAAGAATTAAACGCAACTCTGAAGATTGGGATCTCGACGAAGGTAAGGAGTCAGGTATGACCCCTAAGTTTGATTGTGTTAAAGATTTTATGGATACCAATGTTTTCCGTGAGTTTAGCACTAAATATGGACTTGACTTTGAAATAGTAGCCTCTTTGTGTGAGTCATTTGCTACTCATGTTGATCTTCCCAAGGAGAAGTGGTTTAAATACCATCCTCCCATTATAGTAAAAGTAGTTGAACCTGTTAAAGTTGAAGAAAATACTATCACTTATAATGTTGATCCTATTGTTCCTACTTCTTATATTGAGAAACCACATTTCCCTGTTAGAATAAAGGAACATGCTAAAGGTGCAACTGTAGTTCGTAAGAGTAATACTAGAACACCTACACCCCCTGAGCAAATTAAAGTTTAACATAGTGTTGATATGGTTAAAGAACTCTTGGTAGAAGATTTAGATGGACATGTTATTTACCTACAAGAGGAATCTCCTAGAGTAGCTGTCGCCACCGGTCCTTTGGTAAAATAATTACCGGAAGACCGGTTGCTTTATTAAACCGGCGAGGAATAATATTCCTACTGGCAGACAATTCCTTGATATAGAATTTCCAGTACACTTAATATTATACAAGGTTGAGCTAGCGATGGCTCAACGAATTTTATTACAAGCGCACCAATATATTACATAGAGGCGGATATGGCACAAGGCAGGGTGGCATACTACTGACTCGTAAAGGTGGTGGAATATGTCATAGTGAAGTGGGTGGTGTGACTCCAACATTTTACAGTTCATCGAGTGTCGGAGTGAGACCCGATGAATTTATTTGGTGGTAGGCGGAAGCGGTTATAAAACAGTGATCAACTCCAGGATCGCAAGAGACTGACTGGGACTCCTCTAAGCATAGGATCGCTATCAAACTCTTCATCCATGAGATCGCCTTCGTCCACATCTGGCCAAATCAACAAGCCAGGTGAGTACTTTGAATGTACTCGCAAGACAGTTCGGACTTAAGATATAACAAATGCCAACATGAATGCATATGAGTATTCCAGCAAAAATGCAACCGGAACAAAATATGATGCACTGAAAGTAAAGACTGGAAGTCGGGCGGTAATCCTCCCGAAATCCAAAAGATAAAAATAACGGGACCAAACGAGGGTCTGGGTGATGCCTCATAGGAAAATAATAAATGATAACAGGCCACAGTCGGGCGTCTGAGCGACACCACATAAAGGGCTTATAACCAAAGTAAGTAACGAGAATGCCTCCGTCGGACGTCTGAGCGACATCACATACAGGGCTTATATCAAAAATAAATTACAAGAATGCCACAGTCGGACGTCTGAGCGACATCACATAAAGGGCTTATAAATAAAAAGAATGCCACAGTCGGACGTCTAAGCGATATCGCATAAAGGGCTTATAACGTAAAT
>LR738710.1:340009537-340138080 GCA_902687465.1 Secale cereale | reverse complement strand
CTTATAAATAAAAAGAATGCCACAGTGGGACGTCTAAGCGACATCACATAAAGGGCTTATAACGTAAATAAATAACAAGAATGCCACAGTCGGACGTCTGAGCGACATCACATAAAGGGCTTATAAATAAAAAAGAATGCCACAGTCGGACGTCTGAGCGACATCACATAAAGGGCTTATAAATAACAGGATATAATGATGAGATACTTCGGAAAGTAAAATCAATACAGGGATGGTGGTGAGTTTTACTGAATGAACCTGATGACAACGCTGTTTTGGCTACTCACAAGAATATACTAGAGACGGTCACCGGGTTTGACATGAATATAGATCCTAGGCCACAAACATGGCTACTAAAGGAATTTTAACTCTGCAGAGCTTGTACTAATAACTCATAGCCAACGGGTTCTACTAGCCACGTGGGCTAGCCCCGTCTACGGTGTTTTATTAGAAACCCAACTAACCAGTACACACCCATTTAACATCCTGCCGTCCGGAATCACCCGCGACGACATTCACGGAAAACATTAAGACCGGGAGGCTACAACCTCAAATAGCATGGGATCAAATTTATATAAGCGCGCTCTAAGGGGTGCCCCCCTCTCGGTCCCAACCGGAAACACCCATGCCCCTTGACCGGATGACGGGCTTTAATCCAGGGCCATGGAACCCTCATCCCGGCCCCTCTACTTGGTGTGTACTCGGAAAGTGGTTTACAACCGACTAGACCGTAATCCTAACGGACGGCCTATGATAGTACTGAAAAGGAGACGAACGGAATCGCGACATGATCTCCGTTGATACTGAGTTGACCAACTACCGGCATGCTCCAACAATACCAGTATTCCACCCCATCATATCACCATATGATCGAGGTGGTTCAACATTCTCCTTCGGGACTCACTCGAAGCATCACTTGCATGAAATATGCCATACACATATGCTCATATAATCATGCTTATGAACGAGCTACTCGAGCAAACATGCAACACACTCATCATATCAAGAGTTCAAACATGCTTGCCAGGGTCTGAAAAGTTGGAGCCTAACTCGGCGTGATTCGCGTCTCCGTCACGGCCTCCGGTATCTATGTATTCAAACAAAAATATATACAAACATAAATACCGCGCGTGCAAATAAAGTTGCTCAAAATATTTCCACATAAATATGACAAAAAATTAGACAGAAAACCAAGATGGATAGAAAAAGAATCAACTAAAAATCACTTTTAGTTTAAAAGATATTAAGGTTTCTGTCTAGGGACCTATCTGTAATGAAACAGAAAAGATCCAGGGGTCAGAACAGAAAAGGACAAAGCGAACCGGTACGTAGTACGTCACCCGCAGAGGAAAAATGCACTTTGCATAAATACGCCAACAGAAAACGGTTCGAGGGGGACATGTGAGAGACTGACAGAGGGACCCCACATGTCAGGTTTGAAAAAGAAACAGAGCCGCGCCGGCGCCGGTGCTGCGGTGATCGCCGGCGTCGATCCACGGCAAGATAGGGGAGGGGAGTGGTACCTATGGCTCCATGGTGGTCTTCCGCGTCGAACGATGGTGGAGTTGGGTGCCGGCGAGTCCCACGTCGACGGCGAGCTTATCTCCAGCGGACGGCGGCTCGGGTGTTCGTGGACCTCGTCGGGGAAGATTTCTGGAGAGAAATTGGGCTGGGGGTTAGGACTAGGTGGATGCCAGGGTACTACGTTCAAGCTCATGGCGGCGGAGGAGCCCTCACCGGAGTGAACGGAGCTGGAGCCCGAGGCGGAGGTAGCTAGCCAGAGCAGGGGAAGAAAAGCCTCTCGGGGCTCTTCCAGAGGTTGGGCGTGGTCTAGGGAGGTAGTGGAGGCGTGTGTGATCGAGCACGAGCTCGGGGGTGCCTTTTATAGGCGGCTCGAGGTGGCTGCCCTGAATGGATAAGTCCGGCGAGCCAATTACGGTGTTGTAGTGGTCGGACGATGGGGTTAGGAGCTTGAGCATCTTCCAGGAGCTGTTGTGGTTCCATTCCCGCGCCTAACCTAGCAGGAGAGGTAGAGTTACGACCTGTCACCGACAGAACGGCCGTGCGGCACGTCGGCGGCAGAAACGGCGCTCTGCGCGTGCCAGGCCACGGCAACGGCGTGCCAGGCGTGCGCTGGCTGTGGAGAAGGACACGTGGGGCACTGGGGTGGTCCGGGCGGCGCGAAATGGCGTGGTGCTGCGGCGTTGCGTCTGTCAGCCGCCATGGGCGGCGTTGTGGCCGTTGCAGTCACCGGTGCGGTCGGGCCAGGGCGCCACCGATGCCCAGAAGCTGCCAAGCGACCGTGCGGCGCGTGGATAAGAAGAAGCTGCAGTGCAGCGTCGAGCCAAGGGAGATACAGACGGAGTTTTGTCGCCGCGCCCGACGACTGTCGAAACTGACGAAGTGTTAAACTGGCGAAGTGTTAAACTGTCGACAGTTTCAGTTAACAGCTAATAGTTCAGTGTAGGCTAGGTGTTTGATGAAATGATTCTGGTATTTGTGCAATGTCTCTGGAGCTGATTTTTGGTGGAGTGGCCTCTTGATGTACCTAGAGGCTGCATGATTTTTCACAGAATTTTTGGATGAAGATAAATATGAATTTCACCAAATTTTGCAAATCTGGTCCAAACTTGCAGCAGGTGAAATTTGAAAATTTTGAACTGTGGACCAGTGAAACAAGATGGATCTAGGTTGTGGGTATTAAGGACTATCTAGGAGAGTTGGTTTGGAGTCAAATAGGTAGATGAAAAAGGTGGTTCCTTTGTAAATCACCAAGGTCCACTATAAAAGTCAAAATTTGTTTTGAAGTGAAATAAATAGGGAAAAATCCCAATAAGGTTCAAACTTGCTGGAATTGATGAAATGCTTGTCCCATGGTGTGAAGAGAGTGTTGGAGAGGATTGTTCCTGTTGGGATCATGGCAGGAGGAAGTTTGGAGGGGAGATAGGTCAAGGCTAAACTTGAGAATTTTAAAACAAGAAGTGGTGAACTCAAACAACTCCATTTGAATCTCAACTTGTGCTTAAGCCAAACACAAGGGGAGAACTTCAAGGCTAAAAACCAAGCTTGAGAAGACACACAAACTTTGGCAAAAAGGGATTTTAGAAGGGCAAAAGAAAAGATCAAACAATCCCCTTTCAAAAAGGCCAAAAGTTTGCAAGAAAAACCAACTCAAAAATTTGGGGTGTTACAGTAGCCAAACCCGATGCTAGGAATAAACATAGATCTATTGTAGGCTTGCCTGTTATCTCTGTTAAGATAGGAGATCATTGCTATCATGGTTTATGTGACATAGGTGCTAGTGCGAGTATTATCCCTCATACCTGATATCAAGAAATTATGCATGATATTGCACCTGTTGAGTTAGAAGGGATTGATGTTACTATTAAGCTAGCTAATAGAGACACTATTTCACCAGTTGGGATTGTTAGAGATGTTGAAGTCTTGTGTGGGAAGGTTAAATACCCTACTGATTTTCTTATTCTTAGTTCCCCACAAGATGACTTTTGTCCCATTATATTTGGTAGACCCTTCTTGAATGCTGTTAATGCTAAGATAGACTGCGTGAGAGATATCGTTACTTTTGGTTTAGGGGATATGTCTCATGACTTTAACTTTGCTAAATTCTGTAGACAACCCCTTGATAAAGAACTACCTAGTAAGGATGAAATTATTGGTCTTGCTTCTATTGATGTACCTCCTAATGATCCTTTAGAACAATACTTGCTAGACCATGAAAATGATATGCATATGAATGAGAGAAGGGAAATAGATGAAATATTCTTTAATCAGGGACCCGTATTCAAAAACAACTTGCCTGTTGAAATCCTAGGGGATCCTCCTCTACCCAAGGGTGATCCCATATTTGAACTTAAACCCTTACCTGATAATCTAAAGTATGTTTATCTTGATGAAAAGAAGATATATCCTGTTATTATTAGTGCTAACTTTTCAGAGCAAGAAGAAGAAAAATCATGGAAAAATTTGAAGAAGCACCGTGCTGCTATTGGATATACTCTAGATGATCTTAAGGGCATTAGTCCCACTTTATTCCAACACAAGATAAAGTTGGAAGAAAACGCTAAAACGGTTATTGATCATCAACGACGGCTGAATCCTAAGATGAAAGAAGTGGTAAGGAAGGAAATACTAAAGCTTCTAGAGGAAAGTATTATCCATCCAGTTGCTGATAGCCAGTGGGTAAGTCATGTCCATTGTGTCCCTAAGAAAGGTGGTATGACTGTTGTTCCTAATGATAAAGATGAATTGATCCCGCAAAGAATAGTTACAGGTTATAGGATGGTAATTGATTTCCGTAAATTAAATAAAGCTACTAAGAAGGATCATTACCCCTTGCCTTTTATTGATTAAATGCTAGAAAGATTATCCAAACATACTCATTTTTTCTTTCTAGATGGTTATTCTGGTTTCTCTCAAATACCTGTGTCAAAAGGGGATCAAGAAAAGACCACTTTTACTTGCCCTTTCAGTACCTTTGCTTATAGATGTATGCCTTTTGGTTTATGTAATGCACCTGCTACCTTTCAAAGATGCATGATGGCTATATTCTCTATTTTTTGTGAAAAGATTGTTGAGGTTTTCATGGATGATTTCTCCATTTACGGAACTTCTTTTGATGATTTCTTAAGCAACCTTGATCGAGTTTTGTAGAGATGTGAAGACAATAATCTTGTCTTGAATTTGGAGAAGTGCCACTTTATGGTTAATGAAGGCATTGTCTTGGGACATAAAGTTTCTGAAAGAGGTATTGAAGTTGACAAAGCTAAAGTTGATGCTATTTAAAAGATGCCGTGCCCTAAGGACATCAAAGGTATACGAAGTTTCCTCGGTCATGCCGGGTTTTATAGGAGGCTCATTAAGGACTTCTCCAAAATTTCCAGGCCTCTGACTAATCTCTTACAAAAAGATATTCCTTTTGTCTTTGATGATGATTGTCTAGAGGCATTTGAAATACTTAAGAAAGCATTGATCTCTGTACCTATTGTCCAGCCTCCTAACTGGAATTTACCCTTTGAGATTATGTGCGATGCTAGTGATTATGCTGTAGGTGCTGTTTTAGGGAAAAGAGTTGATAAGAAATTGAATGTTATTCAGTATGCTAGTAAAACTCTAGATAGTGCCCAGAGAAATTATGCTACTACCGAGAAAGAATTTTTTGCAGTTGTATTTGCTTGTGATAAGTTTAGACCCTATATTGTTGATTCTAAAGTAACTATTCACATTGATCATGCTGCTATCAAATACCTCATGGAAAAGAAAGATGCTAAACCTAGACTTATTAGATGGGTTCTCTTGCAGCAAGAGTTTGACTTGCATATTATTGATAGAAAGGGAGCTGAGAACCCCATTGGAGACAACTTGTCTAGGCTAGATAATATACTTGATGACGCACAACCTATGGATGATAGCTTTCCTGATGAACAATTAGCTGTCATAAATACTTCTCGTATGGCTCCATGGTATGTTGATTATGCTAATTATATCATTGCTAAGTTTATACCTCCTAGCTTCACATACCAGCAAAAGAACAAGTTCTTCTATGATTTCAGGCATTACTTCTGGGATGACCCACATCTTTATAAAGAAGGAGTAGATTGTATTATTAGACGTTGTGTACCTGAGCATGAACAGGAACAGATCCTTTACAAGTGCCACTCCGAAGCTTATGGAGGACACCATGCGGGAGATGGAACTGCACATAAGGTATTGCAATCCTATTTTAATTGGCCTACTCTCTTCAAGGATGCCCGTAAGTTTGTCTTATCTTGTGATGAATGTCAAAGAATAGGTAATATCAGTAGACATCAAGAAATGCCTATGAATTATTCACTTGTTATTGAACCATTTTATGTTTGGGGCTATGATTATATGGGACCGTTTCCTTCCTCTAATCGGTGCACACATATTCTAGTTGATGTTGATTACGTTACTAAGTGGGTAGAAGCTATTCCAACTAGTAGTGCTGATCATAACACCTCTATTAAGATGCTTAAAGAAGTTAGTTTTCCGAGGTTTGGAGTCCCTAGATATCTAATGACTGATGGTGATTCCCACTTTATTCATGGTGCTTTCCGTAAAATGCTTGCAAAGTATGATGTTAACCATAGAATTGCATCCCCTTATCACCCATAGACTAGTGGTCAAGTAGAACTAAGTAATAGAGAGCTGAAATTAATTTTGCAAAAGACAGTCAATAGGTCTAGAAAGAATTGGTCCAAGAAACTTGATGATGCATTATGGGCCTATAGAACTGCATACAAAAATCCTATGGGTATGTCTCCATATAAGATGGTTTATGGAAAAGCTTTTCACTTACCTCTTGAGCTAGAACATAAGGCATATTGGGCTATTAAAGAGCTGAATTATGATTTCAAACTTGCCGGTGAGAAGAGGTTATTTGACATTAGCTCTCTTGCTGAATGGAGAACCCATGCCTATGAGAATGCCAAGTTGTTTAAAGAAAAAGTTCAAAGATGGCATGACAAAAGGATACAAAAGCGTGAGTTCAACATAGGTGATTATGTCTTGCTATACAACTCTCGTTTAAGATTTTTTGCAGGAAAACTTCTCTCTAAGTGGGAAGGACCTTACGTTATCGAGGAGGTCTATCATTCCGGTGCCATAAAAATCAACAACTTCAAAGGCACAAATCCGAAGGTGGTGAACGGCCAAAGAATCAAACATTATATCTCAGGTAATCCTACAAATGTTGAAACCAATATTATTGAAACTGTAACCCCGGAGGAATACATAAGGGACACCTTCCACAATGATTCAGCCTCCGAAAAGGAAGAGGTATGTGGTACGGTAAGTAAACCGACTCCAAAACAGTTCTAAAGGCATTTTTTCTCCGTTTTGGAATATTTAGAAAAATAGAAAAATAAGTAGCAGTCCTGAACAGACACGAGCCGTCCACGAGGGTGGAGGGCGCGCCCCCCTTCCCTGGGCACGCCCTCCTGCCTCGTGGGCAGCTCGTGCGCCTGCCAGACTCCTATTTCTTATATATTACTCCTTTTGGTCGATAAAAATTCATTATATATACTCCCGAAGGTTTTGACCTCTGTATCACGCAAAAATCTTCAGTTTTCGTTTTGACCTATTTTTTTACAGATCTAGATCATCACGGCGTCCTCCAACACCCCCAAGGACAAGTTCTTCGAGAAGGTCATCAACCCCTACCTTGCGGAGGTGCTGCATCACCCTCAAACCATGGAGTTGCATGAGGGGGTGCTGCACATCCGTGATGTTGAGGGGCCGAGGAGGACCGGAAGCGTGGAGACAAGACTCGAAGCAATGGAGCAGCAAGTTTTCAAGGGCCAAGGTATGGTGGAACGAGGACTCAACACCAACCACATGATGATCTCGGAGCTCGCCAACAACCTCAAGCTGGACTCAAGGATCTTCGGGGAAGCTATCTCCAATCTTCAAGAGAAAATCGAACACCTCCAAGCCCATATCTATGACCTGCAAAACAAAAACTATGAGTATGAATATAGATTCAAGAAGGTTGAGTTTGGCTGCAGATTTGAGTATCCCGGAGACTCGATCATCCTTCTACGATGGTGAGCCCATGCCTTGGAAGGTGGACAACAAGCCTACATCATCAACAACTCCTACATCATCACCCCCGACGAAGAAGACATAATCACATGGGTATGGGCACTCCCCTTGGCAACTACCAAGCTTGGGGGAGTGTCCTCGGTATTGTATCACCATCACTCCTATCTTTACCGTTTTTCTTATTTCGATCCTTTTGGTAGTATCTTGATCTAGTAGAATAAAGTTAGCATGATCTAGTTGTGAGATTTTGCCTTATGATCTTTACCCTTTGTAATCGAGTCCATGAGCTATATAATAAAGATTAGTGTTGAGTCAAGGGCTTGATTTCCTCACTTTGGTCATGATAAAAAAAAGAGAACATAATGAGTATCCAAGAGATCATATTGATCTTATGGGAAGTAATGACTTCATATATAAAGAGTATGAGGAATAAAAGTTGTTGGGAGTTGACAAACATAGTTTTGGTCATCGTTGTAATTAATAGGAAGTAATAAAAGAAGAGAGGCTTCACATACAAATATACTAACTTGGACATCTTTTATGATTGTGAGCACTCATTAAAACATGACATGCTAAAGAGTTAATGTTGGACAAGGAAGACAACATAATGGGTTATGTTTTCTTATATCAGAAATAAAGTATATTGTCATGGATCATCAACCATGTTGCGCTTGCCTTTCCCCCTCATGCTAGCCAAAACTTCTCGCACCAAGTAGAGATACTACCTGTGCTTCCATACATCCTTAAACCCATTTTTGCCATGAAAGTCCACCCTACCTACCTATGGATTGAGAAAGATCCTTCCAAGTAAGTTGTCATGTTGCAAACTCGCTAAAATATGTATTATTTATTAGTGTGGAGGAAATAAGCTTTATACGATCTTGTGATATGGATGTAATAAAAGCGATGGACTGCATAATAAAGGTCCTTATCACAAGTGGCAATATAAAGTGATGTTCTTCTGTGCTAAGATATTGTGCATCCAACCATAAAAACACATGACTACCTCTGCTTCCCTCTCCGAAGTGCCTATCTATTATTCTTGTCTTATAAGTGTCAAGGTGGAAATCACCTTTCCTTTTTACATTTTATCCTTTGGCAAGCACATTGTGTTGGAAAGATCCTGACATATATACCCACTTGGATGTAACTTTCCATGGTTTATTACTGTTGACATTAAACTTGAGGTAAAAGGTTGGGAGGCAATACCATAAGCCCCTATTTTTCTTTGTGTCTGATTAAAACTCCATAAACATAAGTATTGCGTGAGTGTGAGTAATTGTGAAAGACTATATGATAGTTGAGTATGTAGGCTTGCTAAAAAGCTCTTATATTGACTCTTTCTGATGTTACGATAAATTACAATTGCTTCAATGACCGAGATCCTAATTTGTTTGTTTTCAATAAAGTTTATGATTCATGCTTGATATTGTGAATGAATTGTTACTTTAGCATAAGAATCATATGACAATACATGTATGTTGCTGTTATGAGAATGATCATAATGCCCACATGTCGGTATTTTATTTTTATCGACACCTCTATCTCTAAACATGTGGACATATTTTTCGACATCGGCTTTCGCTTGAGGACAAGCGAGGTCTAAGCTTGGGGGAGTTGATACATCCACTTTGCATCATGCTTATATGTTGATATTTATTGCATTATGGGTTGTTACTACACGTTATGTCACAATACTTATGCCTTTTCTCTCTTATTTTACAAGGTTTACATGAAGAGGGAGAATGCCGGCAGCTGGAATTCTGGGCTGGAAAAGGAGCAAACTCTGGAAACCTATTCTGCACAACTAACCCCCGAAACTTCACAGGACTCCGTTTTAGAAAATATAAAAAATATTTGGCGGAAGAAGATCACCAGGGGGGCCACCAGCCATCCACGAGGGTGGGGGGCGCGCCCAGCCTTGTGGGCCCCCCGATGCCCCCCCGATGCACATCTTCTCCTATATGAGGTGTTTTGACCTGGAAAAAATAATAAGGAGGCTTTCGGGACCAGACGCCGCCGTCTCGAGGCAGAACCATGGCGGAAATCAATCTAGGGCTCCGGCAGAGCTGTTCTGCCGGGGATACTTCCCTCCGGGAGGGGGAAATCGTCACCGTTGTCATCACCAACAACTCTCCCATCTTGGGGAGGGCTATCTTCATCAACATCTTCACAAGCACCATCTCCTCTCAAACCCTTGTTCATCTCTTGTATCCAATCTTTGTACCCAAACCTCAGATTGGTACCTATGGGTTGCTAGTATTGTTGATTACTCCTTGTAGTTGATGCTAGTTGGTTTATTTGGTGGAAGATTATATGTTCAGATCCATTATGCATATTAATACCCCTCTGATCATGAACAATATTATGTCTTATGACTAGTTACTTTTATTCCCGAGGACATGGGAGAAGTCTTGCTATAAGTAGTCATGTGAATTTGGTCTTCGTTCGATATTTTAATGAGATGTATGTTGTCTCTCCTCTAGTGGTGTCATGTGCATGTTGACTACATGACAGTTCACCATTATTTGGGCCTAGAGGAAGGCATTGGGAAGTAATAAGTAGATGATGGGTTGCTAGAGTGACAGAAGCTTAAACCCTAGTCTATGCGTTGCTTCGTAAGGGGCTGATTTGGATCCACTTGTTGCATGCTATGGTTAGGTTTACCTTAATACTTCTGTTGTAGTTGCAAATGCTTGCATTAGAGGTTAATCATAAGTGGGAGGCTAGTCCAAGTAAGGACATCACCCAAGCACCGGTCCACCCACATACCAAATTATCAAAGTACCCAACGTGAATCAGATAATCTTGATGAAAACTAGCTTGACAATAATTCCCATGTGTCCTCGGGAGCGCTTTCCTTTATATAAGAGTTTTTCCAGGCTTGTCCTTTGCTACAAAAAGGATTGGGACACCTTGCTGCACCTTATTTACTTTTACCTTTTGTTACTTGCTACGAATTACCTTATCACAAAACTATCTGTTACCTATAATTTCAGTGCTTGCAGAAAATACTTTAATGAAAACTTCCTATCATTTCCTTCTGCTCCTCGTTGGGTTCGACACTCTTACTTAACGAAAGGACTACGATAGGTCCCCTACACTTGTGGGTCGTCACACAACTCCTTGGACATCAGAACTTGATAATTTCGAACTGTTTGTAGCTACCTAACTTGAGCAATGATGTATCAATGCCGGCTGCAATTATTGCTTTCATGTCGGTACATGAAAACAATTTTGGTCAGACACTTGATCCCCATGAAATGCAAACCAATCAATATTCTAACCTTTTTGAAGTGAAGGATTTCAGTTCTAATATTTTTCAAACTTCTAATTTAGATGAATTCATAACTCTTTTGTGTTCTTATTTTATAGATTTTTTCAGAATTATTTGTGGAATATTTAACCATGACCTATGTCTATTTCATATAAATCCTTTGTTATATTTGCATTAGCCTATGCGGAGGTTCTCCTTCCCTGTCGTTACCATTTGGGCAACAAGGACAGTGGGGATATCTTCCCCATGGAGAGACGGATTGGGGATGCACAGGGAAAATCCACACCGGGGGATTGGTGGCCAGGGCTGTATTCATCTGGCAACCAAACAAAGCCTTAGTGGGCTGGTTTGCCCCCTCCCCTTGGCCCATGAGGCCCCCAACACTTGCCGGGGCCACAAAACCCCTTTCGATCATACTGTCCATCACCCGGTACCCCCGGAACACTTCCGGACTCCAATACCCTTCGTCCAATATATCGATCTTCACCTCCAAACCATTTTGGAGTTCCTCGTCACGTCCAGGATCTCATCCGGGACTCCAAACAACCTTCGGTGACCACCATAATGACTCAACTATACTTATATCGTCACCAAACGTTAAGTGTGTAGACCCTGTGGGTTCGCGAACTATGCAGACATTACCGAGACACCTCTACGGTAAATAACCAATAGCGGGACCTGGATGCCCATATTGGTTCCCACATATTCTACGAAGATCTTATCGGTTGAACCTCTATGTCAAGGATTCAGATAATCCAGTATGTAGTTCTCTTTGTCTATCAGTATGTTACTTGCCCGAGATTCGATTGTCGGTATCTCCATACCTAGTTCAATCTCGTTACCGGGAAGTCTCTTTACTCGTTCTGTAATACGAGATCCTACAACTAACTCCTTAGTCACATTGCTTGCTAGCTTCTTGTGATATTGTATTATCAAGAGGGCCCAGAGATACCTCTCCGTCATGTGGAGTCACAAATCCCAGTCTTAATCCATGCCAACTCAACAGACACCCTCGGAAATAAATGTAGAGCACCTTTATAGTCACCCATTTACGTTGCAACATTTGGTACACACAAGGTATTCCTCCGGTGTCAGTGAGTTGCATGATCTCATGGTCATAGGAACATATATACTTGACATGCAGAAAACGATAGCAATAAACTGACACGATCATATGCTACATTCACAATTTAGGTCTCATCCATCACATCATTTTCCCAATGATGTGACCTCTTATTAAATGAAAACTCATGTCAATGGCTAGGAAACCATAGCCATCTTTGATCAACGAGCTAGTCCGGTAGAGGCTGACTAGGGACATCTTGTTATCTATGTATCCACACATGTACTTGAGTTTCCGATCAATACAATTCTAGCATGGATAATAAACGATTATCATGGAAAAGTAAATATGATAATAACCAATTTATTATTGCCTCTAGGGCATATTCCCAACAGTCTCCCACTTGCACTAGAGTCAATAATCTAGTTCTCATCACCATGTGGTTAACACTCATAGTTCACATCACCATGTGGCTAGCACCCAAAGAGTTCACTAGAGTCAATAATCTATTTCACATCATCATGTGATTAACACTCAATGAATTATGGGGTTTGACCATGTTATGCTTGTGGGATTGGTTTTAGTCAACGGGCCTGCAACATTCAGGTTCGTATGTACTTTGCAAATCTCTATGTCATATTGTAGATGCTGCTACCATGCTCCACAAGGAGCTATTCGAAATCGTTGCTCCACTATACGTATCCGGTTTTCTACTTAGAGTCATTCGGATAGGTGTTAAATCTTGCATCGACGTAACCCTTTACACCGAACTATTTATCACCTCCATAACCGAGAACTTTTTATCACCTCCATAACCCTTTACAAGAAAGTTGTTTGAAAGTAGTTTATCAAAGTTGTTTGAAAGCATATTTACATAGGTCTTCCTTTGATAAACTACTTTCAAACAACCCTTTATGCTTTCCAAAAATTCTACATCATTTCCGATCAACAATATGTTATCTACATATACTTATCAGAAACGTCGTAGTGCTCCTACTCACTTTCTTGTAAATACAGGTTTCTTACAAACCTTCTATAAACCCAAAAACTCTGATCACCTCATCAAAGCGCATATTCCAACTCCGAGATGCTTGCTCCAGTCCATAGAAGGATCATTGGAGCTTGCATACCTTTTAGCATCCTTAGGATCGACAAAACCTTTCGGTTGTATCACATACAACCTTTCCTCACAGAAACCGGTAAGGAAACTCTGTTTCGACATCCATCTGCCAGATTTCGTAATCGAAAAATGCAGCAACTGCTAACATAGTTCTGACGGACTTTAGCATCGCTATGAGTGAGAAAGTCTCATCATAGTCAACTCCTTGAATTTGTCGAAAAACCTTTCTGACAAGTCGAGCTTCATAAATGGTGACATTACCATTAGCGTATGTCTTCTTCTTAAAGACCCATTTATTCTCAATGGCTTGTCGATCATCGGGAAAGTCCACCAAAGTCCATACTTTGTTTTCATACATGGATCCAATCTCGGATTTCATGGCCTCTAACCATTTGCTGGAATCCGGGCCCACCATTGCTTCTCCATAGCTTGTAGGTTCACCGTTGTCAAACAACATGACCTCTAAGACACGATTACCGTACCACTCAGGAGTAGCACATACCCTTGTCGACTTACGAGGTTCAATAGTAACTTGATCCGAAGCTTCATGATCATTATCATTAGCTTCCTCTTCAACTGACATAGGTGCCACAGAAAATATCTTTATGTGCTCTGCTACTTTCTGGTTGAAGTGAAGGTTCAACAACCTCATCAAGTTCTATCACCCTCCCACTCAATTATTTCGAGACTAACTCCTTCTTGAGAAAGGACCCGTTCTTAGCGAAAAACACTTTGCCTTTGGATCTGAGATAGAAGGTATACCCAACGGTCTCTTTTGGGTATCATATGAAGACATATTTTTCCGCTTTGGGTTCGAGATTTTTCGGCTGAAGCCTTAAGCATCGCAGCCCCAAACCATAAGAAACGACAACTTAGGTTTCTTGCCAAACCATAGTTCATACGGTGTCGTCTCCACGGACTTAGATGGTGCCCTATTTAAAGTGAATGTAGTTGTCTCTAACGCATAACTCCAACACGACAGTGGCAAATTGGCAAGAGACATCATTGAATGCACCATATCCAATAAGGTACGATTACGATGTTCAGACACACCATTATGCTATGGTGTTATAGGTGGGTTCAACTGTGAAACAATTCCACATTGTCTTAAGTGATGCCAAACTCATAACACAACTATTCTCCCCCTCTATCGGATCGTAGGAATTTAGTCTTCTTGTTACAATGATTCTCAACTTCACTCTGAAATTATTTGAACTTTTCAAACGTTTTAGAGTTATGCTTCAATAAGTAAATATAACCATATCTACTCAAATCATCGGTGAAGCTAAGGAAATAACGATATCCACTGCGCGCGTCAACGCTTATCGGACCGCACACATCAGTATATATGATTTCCAACAAGTCACTTGCCTATTCCATTGTACCAGAAAACAGGGTTTTAGTCATCTTGCCCATGAGGGATGGTTCACATGTTTCAAGTGATTCAAAATCAAGTGACTCCAATAGTCCATCAACATGGAGTTTCTTTTTGCACTTTACACCACTATGACCTAAGCAGCAGTGCCACAAGAAAGTGGTACTATCATTATCAACTCTACATCTTTTGGCATCAATATTATGAACATGTGTATCACTACAATCGAGATTAAATACCATTCACTTTGGGTGCATGACCGTAGAAGGTATTATTCATGTAAACAGAATAACCATTATTCTCTGACTTAAATGAATAACCATATTGCGAGAAACACAATCTAATCATTGTCATGCCTCAATGCAGACACCAGATAACATTTATCTAGGTTCATCACTAATCTCGAAGGTAGAGGGAGCATGCGATCATGATCACATCAACCTTGGAAACACTTCCAACACTCATCATCACCTCACCCTTAGCTAGTCTCCGTTTATTCGGTAGCTTTTGTTTCGTGTTACCAATATTAGCAACTGAACCAATATCTCATACCTAGGTGCTACTAGGAGTACTAGTAAGGTACACATTAATAACCCGCATATCAAATATACTTTTGTTGAAGTCGCCAGCCTTCTTATCTAACAACTATTTGGGGTAGTTTCGTCACCAGTGACCATCCCCATTACAATAGAAGCACTTACTCTCAGGATTGGGTTCAACCTTGGGTTTCTTCACTGGAGCGGCAACTGGTTTGCCATCCATGAAGTTTCCCTTCCTGCCCTTGCCCTTCTTGAAACCATTGGTATTGTTTAACCATCAACACTTGATGCTCCTTCTTGATTTCTACCTTCGTGGCCTACTGCGAACAACTCCGGTATCATCTCCATCCCTTTCATGTCAGAATTCATCATGAAGTTCTAGCAGCTTGGTGATAGTGACTGGAGAAATCTATCAATCACTATTTTATCTATAATATTAACTCCCACTTGATTCAACTGAATGTAGCACCCAGACATTCTGAGCACTTGCTCACTAGCTGAGCTATTCTCCTCCATCTTTTAGGTATAGAACATATCAGCGGTCTCATACCTCTCGATCCGGGCATTTTTCACAAAAATAAACTTCAAATCCTAGAACATCTCATATGCTCCATGACGTTCAAAACGCCTTTGAAGTCCTGGTTCTAAGCCGTAAAGCATGGCACACTAAACTATCAAGTAGTCATCAGAACATGTCTGCCAGATGTTCACAACATCCAAAGATGAAGCAAGAGGGGTTGGTACACTGAGCGGTGCATTAAGGACATAAGCCTTCTGTGCAGCAGTGAGGACAATCCTAAGATTAGGGACCTAGTCCGCATAATTGCTCATAATATCTTACAACTTAATATTTCTCTAGGAACGTATTAAAATAGGGAGCTACATCGTGAGCTATTGATCTACAACATAATTTGCAAAGACAACTTAGACTATTGTTCATGAGATGGAATTCAATTAATCTTATTACTTAGGAACTCCCAATCAAATCAACATCCCTTCGGTTGTCCGAGTGTAACACGATCCAAATTCACCAACCCAAGTCGGATCATCATGTGAGATGGGGTGGTTTCAATGGTGAACATCTCCATGTTGATCATATCTACTATATGACTCATGTTCGACCTTTCGGTCTCTTGTGTTCCGACGCCATGTTTATGCATTCTAGGCTCGTCAAGTTTAACCCAAGTGTTCTGCATGTGCAAAACTGGCTTGCACCCGTTGTATGTGAACGTAGAGTCTATCACACCCGATCATCACGTGGTGCTTCAAGCGACAAACTTTCGCAAGTGTGTACACTTGGGGAGAACACAATTTTATCTTGAAATTTTAGTGAGGGATCACATTATAATGCTATCGTCGTCCTTAGAAAAATAATATGCATAAAAGGATTAACATCACATGCAAACCATAAGTGACATGATATGGCCATCATCTTGTGCTTTTGATCTCCGTCTCCAAAGCACCGCCACGATCTCCATCGTCACCGGCATGACACCATGATCTCAATCATCATAATCTCCATCATCGTGCTGCTGTCGGGGTTGTCACACCAACCATGCTTCGACTACTATTGCTACCGCTTAGCGATAAAGTAAAGTATTACAAAGCTTTTAATGATCGACACGTAGGTCATACAATAATTAAAGACAACCCTACGGCTCCTGCTGGTTGCCGTATTCATCGACATGCAAGTCATGATAAATTATTACAAAACATGATCATATCATACATCAAATATATCTCATCATATCTTTGGCCATATCATATCACAACATACCTTGCAAAAACAAGTTAGGCGTCCCCGAATTTGTTGTTGCATATTTTACGTGGCTGCTATGGGTATCTAGCAAGAATGATTCTTACCTACGCAAAGCCACAACGGTGATATGCAAATTGCGATTCAACCTTCTACAAGGATTGCCTTCATCGAATCCGAACCAACTAAGGTGGGAGAGATAGACACCCGCCAGCCATCTTTATGCAACAAGTTTCATGTCTGTCGATGGAACCTGTCTCATGTACGTGGACATGTAAGGTTGGTCCGAGCTGCTTCATCCCACAATACCGCTAAATTAAAATAAGACTAGGGAAAAAAGCAATCTTGTCGGATTTAGGGCTCCGCAAAACCCATGAAGTTCGAACATAGGGGCGTGAACGAAGATCTGTCCCACTCACGTCTACCTAGCGTCTCACTCTCGTCTTGGTGAAGGGATTCAAGCAAACAACAGATATAACACGCAAGAGTTTACCCAGGTTCGGGCCACCGCATGGTGTAAGACCCTACTTCCTGCTTTGGTGGATTGGCCTCGGGAGGGCTGGAATACGAGCTAATACAGTGTTCCTGAGCTCAGGAGGTAAACTCAGGAGGGTCAGGAGGCAAGTGTTCTTGCTCCTTGCGTGGTGGCAGAGTGTATGGGTCTGCTCTACTTGGCTAGTCTTGGTTTGACTTTTCCCTCCATAGTGGAGGTCCTAGCTACTTATATAGGCGGCCAGGGTCCTCTTCCCCCGAAATGTTTAGGCGGGAAGGGATCCCACAACGGCCATTTTTGAGCGAGAACACAAGGACGTTCCTATCCTGACAAAAGCGGACTTCGCCTGCAAAAGGATCAGGCGGTGACGCGGTGGTGGGCTCGACGGTGACATCCTCCTTGTTGTCCTTGCGATATTCGGTCTTGTTGCACGAAAGGGGAAACCTTTGTCCCGCTCCTCGGGAACCCGCGGCTGCGCTGTCCCCTTTGCACCGAAATGGCAACTGCGCCGCTGGCGGACGCTGGGACCCACTGGCATGGTGCGTCACTGCTGACATCACTGCCTCCTCCTGAGGCAAGCTTGACCTTGGATTCTCTACCCCCCGGAGCACCTTGCCGAGGCTTCTCCTGAGGGGGTCTTGACGTCATTCTCCTCGCGAGGCTTAGCCCCCTCGCGAGGGTCTTGGACGGCTGGTCGATCAGCTGGGTCGTACCAGGCCGCTTGTAGGAGCGCGTCATGGCCCGCAGACAGGCAAGTCTGGGTACCCTGGTTCCCAGAACGCCGACAGTAGCCCACGGGCCCAAGGCGCGCGCGGAGTTGGCTTCGGGGCGAAGCTTTAGCCGAGGACGAAGCGCCGTGGGCCCCAAAAAGGTTGCGGGCCAGGCTGGCGCGTGACGGTTGGATGGGATGCGGGCGACCCCGCTCCACATGCCGTCTCGGCAACCGTGCGTCTTGACAAAAGGGGCCGTCTCCGCTGGGGGAGTTATCGCTCCCCTTCCTTCCTGCTCGGATTTCTCCCTCCTACGCCTCCTGCCTTCTTAAATCGCCTGTGTCCTTCGGCTCCTTCAGCAATGGGGAAGAGGAACAAGGGTGCTGCGCCGGCGTCTAGATCTGCTTCTTCCGTTGAGGCGGCGCTCGAGGAGTCCTCCATCACCAAGGAGGAGGACTACTCAGAGGTCCAACCATAGAATGCTTGCAAAGTATGATGCTTTATTCATGGTGCTTTCCGTAAAATGCTTGTAAAGTATGATGTTAACCATAGAATTGCATCCCCTTATCACCCATAGACTAGTGGTCAAGTAGAACTAAGTAATAGAGAGCTGAAATTAATTTTGCAAAAGACAGTCAATAGGTCTAGAAAGAATTGGTCCAAGAAACTTGATGATGCATTATGGGCCTATAGAACTGCATACAAAAATCCTATGGGTATGTCTCCATATAAGATGGTTTATGGAAAAGCTTTTCACTTACCTCTTGAGCTAGAACATAAGGCATATTGGGCTATTAAAGAGCTGAATTATGATTTCAAACTTGCCGGTGAGAAGAGGTTATTTGACATTAGCTCTCTTGCTGAATGGAGAACCCATGCCTATGAGAATGCCAAGTTGTTTAAAGAAAAAGTTCAAAGATGGCATGACAAAAGGATACAAAAGCGTGAGTTCAACATAGGTGATTATGTCTTGCTATACAACTCTCGTTTAAGATTTTTTGCAGGAAAACTTCTCTCTAAGTGGGAAGGACCTTACGTTATCGAGGAGGTCTATCGTTCCGGTGCCATAAAAATCAACAACTTCGAAGGCACAAATCCGAAGGTGGTGAACGGCCAAAGAATCAAACATTATATCTCAGGTAATCCTACAAATGTTGAAACCAATATTATTGAAACTGTAACCCCGGAGGAATACATAAGGGACACCTTCCACAATGATTCAGCCTCCGAAAAGGAAGAGGTATGTGGTACGGTAAGTAAACCGACTCCAAAACAGTTCTAAAGGCATTTTTTCTCCGTTTTGGAATATTTAGAAAAATAGAAAAATAAGTAGCAGTCCTGAACAGACACGAGCCGTCCACGAGGGTGGAGGGCGCGCCCCCCTTCCCTGGGCACGCCCTCCTGCCTCGTAGGCAGCTCGTGCGCCTGCCAGACTCCTATTTCTTATATATTACTCCTTTTGGTCGATAAAAATTCATTATATATACTCCCGAAGGTTTTGACCTCTGTATCACGCAAAAATCTTCAGTTTTCGTTTTGAGCTATTTTTTTATAGATCTAGATCATCATGGCGTCCTCCAACACCCCCAAGGACAAGTTCTTCGAGAAGGTCATCCACCCCTACCTTGCGGAGGTGCTGCATCACCCTCAAACCATGGAGTTGCATGAGGGGGTGCTGCACATCCGTGATGTTGAGGGGCCGAGGAGGACCGGAAGCGTGGAGACAAGACTCGAAGCAATGGAGCAGCAAGTTTTCAAGGGCCAAGGTATGGTGGAACGAGGACTCAACACCAACCACATGATGATCTCGGAGCTCGCCAACAACCTCAAGCTGGACTCAAGGATCTTCGGGGAAGCTATCTCCAATCTTCAAGAGAAAATCGAACACCTCCAAGCCCATATCTATGACCTGCAAAACAAAAACTATGAGTATGAATATAGATTCAAGAAGGTTGAGTTTGGCTGCAGATTTGAGTATCCCGGAGACTCGATCATCCTTCTACGATGGTGAGCCCATGCCTTGGAAGGTGGACAACAAGCCTACATCATCAACAACTCCTACATCATCACCCCCGACGAAGAAGACATAATCACATGGGTATGGGCACTCCCCTTGGCAACTGCCAAGCTTGGGGGAGTGTCCTCGGTATTGTATCAGCATCACTCCTATCTTTACCGTTTTTCTTATTTCGATCCTTTTGGTAGTATCTTGATCTAGTAGAATAAAGTTAGCATGATCTAGTTGTGAGATTTTGCCTTATGATCTTTACCCTTTGTAATCGGGTCCATGAGCTATATAATAAAGATTAGTGTTGAGTCAAGGGCTTGATTTCCTCACTTTGGTCATGATAAAAAAAGAGAACATAATGAGTATCCAAGAGATCATATTGATCTTATGGGAAGTAATGACTTCATATATAAAGAGTATGAGGAATAAAATTTGTTGGGAGTTGACAAACATAGTTTTGGTCATCGTTGCAATTAATAGGAAGTAATAAAAGAAGAGAGGCTTCACATACAAATATACTAACTTGGACATCTTTTATGATTGTGAGCACTCATTAAAACATGACATGCTAAAGAGTTGATGTTGGACAAGGAAGACAACATAATGGGTTATGTTTTCTTATATCAGAAATAAAGTATATTGTCATGGATCATCAACCATGTTGCGCTTGCCTTTCCCCCTCATGCTAGCCAAAACTTCTCGCACCAAGTAGAGATACTACCTGTGCTTCCATACATCCTTAAACCCATTTTTGCCATGAAAGTCCACCCTACCTACCTATGGATTGAAAAAGATCCTTCCAAGTAAGTTGTCATGTTGCAAACTCGCTAAAATATGTATTATTTATTAGTGTGGAGGAAATAAGCTTTATACGATCTTGTGATATGGATGTAATAAAAGCGATGGACTGCATAATAAAGGTCCTTATCACAAGTGGCAATATAAAGTGATGTTCTTCTGTGCTAAGACATTGTGCATCCAACCATAAAAACACATGACTACCTCTGCTTCCCTCTGCGAAGTGCCTATCTATTATTCTTGTCTTATAAGTGTCAAGGTGGAAATCACCTTTCCTTTTTACATTTTATCCTTTGGCAAGCACATTGTGTTGGAAAGATCCTGACATATATACCCACTTGGATGTAACTTTCCATGGTTTATTACTGTTGACATTAAACTTGAGGTAAAAGGTTGGGAGGCAATACCATAAGCCCCTATTTTTCTTTGTGTCTGATTAAAACTCCATAAACATAAGTATTGCGTGAGTGTGAGTAATTGTGAAAGACTATATGATAGTTGAGTATGTAGGCTTGCTAAAAAGCTCTTATATTGACTCTTTCCGATGTTACGATAAATTACAATTGCTTCAATGACCGAGATCCTAATTTGTTAGTTTTCCATAAAGTTTATGATTCATGCTTGATATTGTGAATGAATTGTTACTTTAGCATAAGAATCATATGACAATACATGTATGTTGCTGTTATGAGAATGATCATGATGCCCACATGTCCGTATTTTATTTTTATCGACACCTCTATCTCTAAACATGTGGACATATTTTTCGACATCGGCTTTCGCTTGAGGACAAGCGAGGTCTAAGCTTGGGGGAGTTGATACATCCACTTTGCATCATGCTTATATGTTCATATTTATTGCATTATGGGCTGTTACTACACGTTATGTCACAATACTTATGCCTTTTCTCTCTTATTTTACAAGGTTTACATGAAGAGGGAGAATGCCGGCAGCTGGAATTCTGGGCTGGAAAAGGAGCAAACTCTGGAAACCTATTCTGCACAACTAACCCCCGAAACTTCACAGGACTCCGTTTTAGAAAATATAAAAAATATTTGGCGGAAGAAGATCACCAGGGGGGCCACCAGCCATCCACGAGGGTGGGGGGCGCGCCCAGCCTTGTGGGCCCCCCGATGCCCCCCTGATGCACATCTTCTCCTATATGAGGTGTTTTGACCTGGAAAAAATAATAAGGAGGCTTTCGGGACCAGACGCCGCCGTCTCGAGGCAGAACCATGGCGGAAACCAATCTAGGGCTCTGGCAGAGCTGTTCTGCCGGGGATACTTCCCTCCGGGAGGGGGAAATCGTCACCGTTGTCATCACCAACAACTCTCCCATCTTGGGGAGGGCTATCTTCATCAACATCTTCACCAGCACCATCTCCTCTCAAACCCTTGTTCATCTCTTGTATCCAATCTTTGTACCCAAACCTCAGATTGGTACCTATGGGTTGCTAGTATTGTTGATTACTCCTTGTAGTTGATGCTAGTTGGTTTATTTGGTGGAAGATTATATGTTCAGATCCATTATGCATATTAATACCCCTCTGATCATGAACAATATTATGTCTTATGACTAGTTACTTTTATTCCCGAGGACATGGGAGAAGTCTTGCTATAAGTAGTCATGTGAATTTGGTCTTCGTTCGATATTTTAATGAGATGTATGTTGTCTCTCCTCTAGTGGTGTCATGTGCACGTTGACTACATGACAGTTCACCATTATTTGGGCCTAGAGGAAGGCATTGGGAAGTAATAAGTAGATGATGGGTTGCTAGAGTGACAGAAGCTTAAACCCTAGTCTATGCGTTGCTTCGTAAGGGGCTGATTTGGATCCACTTGTTGCATGCTATGGTTAGGTTTACCTTAATACTTCTGTTGTAGTTGCAAATGCTTGCATTAGAGGTTAATCATAAGTGGGAGGCTAGTCCAAGTAAGGACATCACCCAAGCACCGGTCCACCCACATACCAAATTATCAAAGTACCCAACGTGAATCAGATAATCTTGATGAAAACTAGCTTGACAATAATTCCCATGTGTCCTCGGGAGCGCTTTCCTTTATATAAGAGTTTTTCCAGGCTTGTCCTTTGCTACAAAAAGGATTGGGACACCTTGCTACACCTTATTTACTTTTACCTTTTGTTACTTGCTACGAATTACCTTATCACAAAACTATCTGTTACCTATAATTTCAGTGCTTGCAGAAAATACTTTAATGAAAACTTCCTATCATTTCCTTCTGCTCCTCGTTGGGTTCGACACTCTTACTTACCGAAAGGACTACGATAGATCCCCTACACTTGTGGGTCATCACACAACTCCTTGGACATCAGAACTTGATAATTTCGAACTGTTTGTAGCTACCTAACTTGAGCAATGATGTATCAATGCCGGCTGCAATTATTGCTTTCATGTCGGTACATGAAAACAATTTTGGTCAGACACTTGATCGCCATGAAATGCAAACCAATCAATATTCTAACCTTTTTGAAGTGAAGGATTTCAGTTCTAATATTTTTCAAACTTCTAATTTAGATGAATTCAGAACTCTTTTGTGTTCTTATTTTATAGATTTTTTCAGAATTATTTGTGGAATATTTAACCATGACCTATGTCTATTTCATATAAATCCTTTGTTATTTTTGCATTAGCCTATGCGGAGGTTCTCCTTCCCTGTCGTTACCATTTGGGCAACAAGGACAGTGGGGATATCTTCCCCAGGGAGAGACGGATTGGGGATGCACAGGGAAAATCCACACCGGGGGATTGGTGGACAGGGCTGTATTCATCTGGCAACCAAACAAAGCCTTAGTGGGCTGGTTTGCCCCCTCCCCTTGGCCCATGAGGCCCCCAACACTTGCCGGGGCCACAAAACCCCTTTCGGTCATACTGTCCATCACCCGGTACCCCCGGAACACTTCCGGACTCCAATACCCTTCGTCCAATATATCGATCTTCACCTCCAAACCATTTTGGAGTTCCTCGTCACGTCCAGGATCTCATCCGGGACTCCAAACAACCTTCGGTGACCACCATAATGACTCAACTATACTTATATCGTCACCAAACGTTAAGTGTGTAGACCCTGTGGGTTCGCGAACTATGCAGACATGACCGAGACACCTCTACGGTAAATAACCAATAGCGGGACCTGGATGCCCATATTGGTTCCCACATATTCTACGAAGATCTTATCGGTTGAACCTCTATGTCAAGGATTCAGATAATCCAGTATGTAGTTCTCTTTGTCTATCAGTATGTTACTTGCCCGAGATTCGATTGTCGGTATCTCCATACCTAGTTCAATCTCGTTACCGGGAAGTCTCTTTACTCGTTCTGTAATACGAGATCCTGCAACTAACTCCTTAGTCACATTGCTTGCTAGCTTCTTGTGATATTGTATTATCAAGAGGGCCCAGAGATACCTCTCCGTCATGTGGAGTGACAAATCCCAGTCTTAATCCATGCCAACTCAACAGACACCCTCGGAAATAAATGTAGAGCACCTTTATAGTCACCCATTTACGTTGCAACATTTGGTACACACAAGGTATTCCTCCGGTGTCAGTGAGTTGCATGATCTCATGGTCATAGGAACATATATACTTGACATGCAGAAAACGATAGCAATAAACTGACACGATCATATGCTACATTCACAATTTAGGTCTCATCCATCACATCATTTTCCCAATGATGTGACCTCTTATTAAATGAAAACTCATGTCAATGGGTAGGAAACCATAGCCATCTTTGATCAACGAGCTAGTCCGGTAGAGGCTGACTAGGGACATCTTGTTATCTATGTATCCACACATGTACTTGAGTTTCCGATCAATACAATTCTAGCATGGATAATAAACGATTATCATGGAAAAGTAAATATGATAATAACCAATTTATTATTGCCTCTAGGGCATATTCCCAACAGTCTCCCACTTGCACTAGAGTCAATAATCTAGTTCTCATCACCATGTGGTTAACACTCATAGTTCACATCACCATGTGGCTAGCACCCAAAGAGTTCACTAGAGTCAATAATCTATTTCACATCATCATGTGATTAACACTCAATGAATTATGGGGTTTGACCATGTTATGCTTGTGGGATTGGTTTTAGTCAACAGGCCTGCAACATTCAGGTTCGTATGTACTTTGCAAATCTCTATGTCATATTGTAGATGCTGCTACCATGCTCCACAAGGAGCTATTCGAAATCGTTGCTCCACTATACGTATCCGGTTTTCTACTTAGAGTCATTCGGATAGGTGTTAAATCTTGCATCGACGTAACCCTTTACACCGAACTATTTATCACCTCCATAACCGAGAACTTTTTATCACCTCCATAACCCTTTACAAGAAAGTTGTTTGAAAGTAGTTTATCAAAGTTGTTTGAAAGCATATTTACATAGGTCTTCCTTTGATAAACTACTTTCAAACAACCCTTTATGCTTTCCAAAAATTCTACATCATTTCCGATCAACAATATGTTATCTACATATACTTATCAGAAACGTCGTAGTGCTCCTACTCACTTTCTTGTAAATACAGGTTTCTTACAAACCTTCTATAAACCCAAAAACTCTGATCACCTCATCAAAGCGCATATTCCAACTCCGAGATGCTTGCTCCAGTCCATAGAAGGATCATTGGAGCTTGCATACCTTTTAGCATCCTTAGGATCGACAAAACCTTTCGGTTGTATCACATACAACCTTTCCTCACAGAAACCGGTAAGGAAACTCTGTTTCGACATCCATCTGCCAGATTTCGTAATCGAAAAATGCAGCAACTGCTAACATAGTTCTGACGGACTTTAGCATCGCTATGAGTGAGAAAGTCTCATCATAGTCAACTCCTTGAATTTGTCGAAATACCTTTCTGACAAGTCGAGCTTCATAAATGGTGACATTACCATTAGCGTATGTCTTCTTCTTAAAGACCCATTTATTCTCAATGGCTTGTCGATCATCGGGCAAGTCCACCAAAGTCCATACTTTGTTTTCATACATGGATCCAATCTCGGATTTCATGGCCTCTAACCATTTGCTGGAATCCGGGCCCACCATTGCTTCTCCATAGCTTGCAGGTTCACCGTTGTCAAACAACATGACCTCTAAGACACGATTACCGTACCACTCAGGAGTAGCACGTACCCTTGTCGACTTACGAGGTTCAATAGTAACTTGATCCGAAGCTTCATAATCATTATCATTAGCTTCCTCTTCAACTGACATAGGTGCCACAGAAAATATCTTTATGTGCTCTGCTACTTTCTGGTTGAAGTGAAGGTTCAACAACCTCATCAAGTTCTATCACCCTCCCACTCAATTATTTCGAGACTAACTCCTTCTTGAGAAAGGACCCGTTCTTAGCGAAAAACACTTTGCCTTTGGATCTGAGATAGAAGGTATACCCAACGGTCTCTTTTGGGTATCATATGAAGACATATTTTTCCGCTTTGGGTTCGAGATTTTTCGGCTGAAGCCTTAAGCATCGCAGCCCCAAACCATAAGAAACGACAACTTAGGTTTCTTGCCAAACCATAGTTCATACGGTGTCGTCTCCACGGACTTAGATGGTGCCCTATTTAAAGTGAATGTAGTTGTCTCTAACGCATAACTCCAACACGACAGTGGCAAATTGGCAAGAGACATCATTGAATGCACCATATCCAATAAGGTACGATTACGATGTTCAGACACACCATTATGCTATGGTGTTCCAGGTGGGTTCAACTGTGAAACAATTCCACATTGTCTTAAGTGATGCCAAACTCATAACACAACTATTCTCCCCCTCTATCGGATCGTAGGAATTTAGTCTTCTTGTTACAATGATTCTCAACTTCACTCTGAAATTATTTGAACTTTTCAAACGTTTTAGAGTTATGCTTAAATAAGTAAATATAACCATATCTACTCAAATCATCGGTGAAGCTAAGGAAACAACGATATCCACTGCGCGCGTCAACGCTTATCGGACCGCACACATCAGTATATATGATTTCCAACAAGTCACTTGCCTATTCCATTGTACCAGAAAACAGGGTTTTAGTCATCTTGCCCATGAGGGATGGTTCACATGTTTCAAGTGATTCAAAATCAAGTGACTCGAATAGTCCATCAACATGGAGTTTCTTTTTGCACTTTACACCACTATGACCTAAGCGGCAGTGCCACAAGAAAGTGGTACTATCATTATCAACTCTACATCTTTTGGCATCAATATTATGAACATGTGTATCACTACAATCGAGATTAAATAAACCATTCACTTTGGGTGCATGACCGTAGAAGGTATTATTCATGTAAACAGAATAACCATTATTCTCTGACTTAAATGAATAACCATATTGCGAGAAACACAATCTAATCATTGTCATGCCTCAATGCAGACACCAGATAACATTTATCTAGGTTCATCACTAATCTCGAAGGTAGAGGGAGCATGCGATCATGATCACATCAACCTTGGAAACACTTCCAACACTCATCATCACCTCACCCTTAGCTAGTCTCCGTTTATTCGGTAGCTTTTGTTTCGTGTTACCAATATTAGCAACTGAACCGATATCTCATAACTAGGTGCTACTAGGAGTACTAGTAAGGTACACATTAATAACCCGCATATCAAATATACTTTTGTTGAAGTCGCCAGCCTTCTTATCTAACAACTATTTGGGGTAGTTTCGTCACCAGTGACCATCCCCATTACAATAGAAGCACTTACTCTCAGGATTGGGTTCAACCTTGGGTTTCTTCACTGGAGCGGCAACTGGTTTGCCATCCATGAAGTTTCCCTTCCTGCCCTTGCCCTTCTTGAAACCATTGGTATTGTTTAACCATCAACACTTGATGCTCCTTCTTGATTTCTACCTTCGTGGCCTACTGCGAACAACTCCGGTATCATCTCCATCCCTTTCATGTCAGAATTCATCATGAAGTTCTAGCAGCTTGGTGATAGTGACTGGAGAACTCTATCAATCACTATTTTATCTAGAATATTAACTCCCACTTGATTCAACTGAATGTAGCACCCAAACATTCTGAGCACTTGCTCACTGGCTGAGCTATTCTCCTCCATCTTTTAGGTATAGAACATATCAGAGGTCTCATACCTCTCGATCCGGGCATTTTTCACAAAAATAAACTTCAAATCCTAGAACATCTCATATGCTCCATGACGTTCAAAACGCCTTTGAAGTCCTGGTTCTAAGCCGTAAAGCATGGCACACTAAACTATCAAGTAGTCATCAGAACATGTCTGCCAGATGTTCACAACATCCAAAGATGAAGCAAGAGGGGTTGGTACACTGAGCGGTGCATTAAGGACATAAGCCTTCTGTGCAGCAGTGAGGACAATCCTAAGATTAGGGACCTAGTCCACATAATTGCTCATAATATCTTTCAACTTAATATTTCTCTAGGAACGTATTAAAACAGGGAGCTACATCGTGAGCTATTGATCTACAACATAATTTGCAAAGACAACTTAGACTATTGTTCATGAGATGGAATTCAATTAATCTTATTACTTAGGAACTCCCAATCAAATCAACATCCCTTCGGTTGTCCGAGTGTAACACGATCCAAATTCACCAACCCAAGTCGGATCATCATGTGAGATGGGGTGGTTTCAATGGTGAACATCTCCATGTTGATCATATCTACTATATGACTCATGTTGACCTTTCGGTCTCTTGTGTTCCGACGCCATGTTTATGCATTCTAGGCTTGTCAAGTTTAACCCAAGTGTTCTGAATGTGCAAAACTGGCTTGCACCCGTTGTATGTGAACGTAGAGTCTATCACACCCGATCATCATGTGGTGCTTCAAGCGACAAACTTTCGCAAGTGTGTACACTTGGGGAGAACACAATTTTATCTTGAAATTTTAGTGAGGGATCACATTATAATGCTATCGTTGTCCTTAGAAAAATAAGATGCATAAAAGGATTAACATCACATGCAAACCATAAGTGACATGATATGGCCATCATCTTGTGCTTTTGATCTCCGTCTCCAAAGCACCGCCACGATCTCCATCGTCACCGGCATGACACCATGATCTCAATCATCATAATCTCCATCATCGTGCTGCTGTCGGGGTTGTCACACCAACCATGCTTCGACTACTATTGCTACCGCTTAGCGATAAAGTAAAGTATTACAAAGCATTTAATGATCGACACGTAGGTCATACAATAATTAAAGACAACCCTACGGCTCCTGTTGGTTGCCGTATTCATCGACATGCAAGTCATGATAAATTATTACCAAACATGATCATATCATACATCAAATATATCTCATCATATCTTTGGCCATATCATATCACAACATACCCTGCAAAAACAAGTTAGGCGTCCCCGAATTTGTTGTTGCATATTTTACGTGGCTGCTATGGGTATCTAGCAAGAATGATTCTTACCTACGCAAAGCCACAACGGTGATATGCAAATTGCGATTCAACCTTCTACAAGGACTGCCTTCATCGAATCCGAACCAACTAAGGTGGGAGAGATAGACACCCGCCAGCCATCTTTATGCAACAAGTTTCATGTCTGTCGATGGAACCTGTCTCATGTACGTGGACATGTAAGGTTGGTCCGAGCTGCTTCATCCCACAATACCGCTGAATTAAAATAAGACTAGGGAAAAAAGCAATCTTGTCGGATTTAGGGCTCCGCAAAACCCATGAAGTTCGAACATAGGGGCGTGAACGAAGATCTGTCCCACTCACGTCTACCTAGCGTCTCACTCTCGTCTTGGTGAAGGGATTCAAGCAAACAACAGATATAACACGCAAGAGTTTACCCAGGTTCGGGCCACCGCATGGTGTAGGACCCTACTTCCTGCTTTGGTGGATTGGCCTCGGGAGGGCTGGAATACGAGCTAATACAGTGTTCCTGAGCTCAGGAGGTAAACTCAGGAGGGTCAGGAGGCAAGTGTTCTTGCTCCTTGCATGGTGGCAGAGTGTATGGGTCTGCTCTACTTGGCTAGTCTTGGTTCGACTTTTCCCTCCATAGTGGAGGTCCTAGCTACTTATATAGGCGGCCAGGGTCCTCTTCCCCCGAAATGTTTAGGCGGGAAGGGATCCCACAACGACCATTTTTGAGCGAGAACACAAGGACGTTCATATCCTGACAAAAGCGGACTTTGCCTGCAAAAGGATCAGGCGGTGACGCGGTGGTGGGCTCGACGGTGACATCCTCCTTGTTGTCCTTGCGATATTCGGTCTTGTTGCACGAAAGGGGAAACCTTTGTCCCGCTCCTCGGGAACCCGCGGCTGCGCTGTCCCCTTTGCACCGAAATGGCAACTGCGCCGCTGGCGGACGCTGGGACCCACTGGCATGGTGCGTCACTGCTGACATCACTGCCTCCTCCTGAGGCAAGCTTGACCTTGGATTCTCTACCCCCAGGAGCACCTTGCCGAGGCTTCTCCTGAGGGGGTCTTGACGTCATTCTCCTCGCGAGGGTCTTGGACGGCTGGTCGATCAGCTGGGCCGTACCAGGCCGCTTGTAGGAGCGCGTCATGGCCCGCAGACAGGCAAGTCTGGGTACCCTGGTTCCCAGAACGCCGAAAGTAGCCCACGGGCCCAAGGCGCGCGCGGAGTTGGCTTCGGGGCAAAGCTTTAGCCGATGGCGAAGCACCGTGGGCCCCAAAAAGGTTGCGGGCCAGGCTGGCGCGTGACGGTTGGATGGGATGCGGGCGACCCCGCTCCACATGCCGTCTCGGCAACCGTGCGTCTTGACAAAAGGGGCCGTCTCCGCTGGGGGAGTTATCGCTCCCCTTCCTTCCTGCTCGGATTTCTCCCTCCTACGCCTCCTCCCTTCTTAAATCGCCTGTGTCCTTCGGCTCCTTCAGCAATGGGGAAGAGGAACAAGGGTGCTGCGCCGGCGTCTAGATCTGCTTCTTCCGTTGAGGCGGCGCTCGAGGAGTCCTCCATCACCAAGGAGGAGGACTACTCAGAGGTCCAACCTTTCTTGTCGAGCGTCCACAACGAGCACGGCCCGACACAGATCTGGGACGGATCCGCCATGACCCGGACCCTGCCGACGTCCTGCTACCCCTTCTTCCTCCACAGCATCTCCGTGGGGCTCGTGCCACCTTTCTCCGAGTTCTTCTATTCCATCCTGGAACATTACCAGGTGCACGCTCTCCACATCTAGCCTCGATCCATCTTCGTCCAGTCGCTCTTCGCCTTTTACTGTGAGGCGCTCGTGGGGTTGAGGCCGACTGTCACCCTCTTCCGCCATTTCTTCTCCATGCGCCGGTACGACGATGACCCATGCTCGGGCTGCGTTTCCTTCGTCTTCCAGCGCCAGGGCTGTCGGCTGATGACGGCCGGGAAGAAGATAGAGTCCCATCGGAAGAGGTGGGTCTATCTGGATGCCCAACGCGTCCACCCTCTGGTGGCGCTGCCTACCGCCCGTCCGGCGAAGCGCGCCGGTTGGAGCTACGCGAAGATCACCGACCCCCTTGTCGGGCCTGTCCTGGCAAGGATTGAGGCCGACCTGAACTCGAGGTTCGAAGGGGGCCAGATCATGAAGGAGTTCTTGGGCAGCATCTGGCGCCGCTGCAGGCACACTCGCGCCCCATGTGGGAGCTGATGGGCGACGATGACAGGCTTCGGCTGCATTCAGGGGTGCTGGCCGAGGATGATCTAGATTTTACCTCGAGAACCCTCTTGGGGATGGTTCCGGAGGACCTCCCCGAGGCCCACCTACCGCTATACAGCCACCATGACAATGTCGACCTTTTGAAGGCCGTGTCGGGTTTTGGTGCGCCCGTGGGCGCTCCGCCCATGTTTGATGTGTCTTCTGGTGCTGACGACGAGAGCGACGAGGGGGGCTCAGAGCAGACCCTAGACGACGAGGGGGAGTCCTTTGAGGCGTTCGCTAGAGCAATGTCGTCAGGCGCAGGTGCCGTCGGACGGTCCTAGGCGGCCACTCCACGTCGATCCGGACACGTTGCGTCCGGGGGAAGCAATGTGGCAACCCCGCCGAGGAGTACCGTGCCAGCGAATCTGGCGACCGGGGCCGCGCCCAGGACCGTGGCCTCACGCCTCGCCAAGATCCGGGCTACCGGCACGCCCAAAGCGCCAGCGGCTGCTGCTGACCTGCTGGCGAAGAGAAGGGTGTGCCTCGCCTCCGACGAGTAACTGTGCAATTTATCGCCTATCCTTAGTTGTCGTGTTCCCGATGTGCTTCTCCTGACGCAGCAGCCTGGGAGGTGTGATGAAGAAGGCGAAGGGGGAGGTCACGTCGCGATGCCCTGCCCCTCCTACTGCTGTTGCGACCACAGGGAAGGATGTGATGACGCTGGGCATCTCGGTTGATCAGCCCACCGAGCATGCGTTGGCGGCGTCCTCACTTCCTGCGAGGTCGCAGTGGCTCCTGCTCCGGTTGCTCCGGTGAGGGTGGCCGGAGCCCCCGAGTCCCTGGTCGAGCAGTCGGTCTTGTCGGTGCCCGTGCGCCAGCCGGCGCAGCTTGGTCCTGAGACCTTGGAGGCTGCCTCCGCCAAGCTGGGTCGGCTTTGCGTCGAACTGCAAGATGGTGATGGCTGCCTGATGGAAGGGCGCCTGGGGCTGATCCGCGGGTGGCTCCTGGCAGACGAGTCTGCGCAGACCTCCTAGGACTAGGCCTCGGCAATCGCTGCCAAGGGTCCAGAGGAAGCTGTGGCAGCCACGCGGGCTCGCTACACCGTGTGAGCCGACGCCGGGTCCTTCGAAAAGCGCTGCCTCAAGGCGGAGAGCGAGCTGGGGGGCCTTCGCGAGGAAGGTACTGGGCGCGCCCTAGAGCTCAAGAGGTTGGAGAAGGAGCTCGAGACGCCGAAGGCTGAGACGTCCCGGCAGCCACAGGAGCAGCTTGCTGACCGTGCGTCCCTGGAGATGCTGAATGTTGAAGTTGAGCAGGCCAAGGTGACCCAAGCCGCTCGCGACAAGGAGGATGCCCTTGCGGCCTCGACAGCGGTGAGTCCCTAGGCCCTTGCCGCCTTCGACCTTGAGGCCCGCAAGGCGCTGCAGGCCGCCTACGGGGAGGGGTTCAACGAACCGCTGGCCGCCCCGGAGGGAGGCCCCGTTGGGCTCCTCGCTGCGCTTGTGAAGTCCCTACGCAAGGTTGCGGCCGCAATTGGCCAGTTAGCCGACATAGAGAGCTGCATGCTCCTTACCTTGGTTCTGACGCAGGTGTGCAGCCACCTAAGTCTTCCCGACCCCACCCTTGACCTGGCCTCGCTGTCCGAGCCCGTGACCAAAGTCATGGATGGTACGGCTGCTGAGGCTCTGGGGTGAAGGTCACGACGCTGGTGGAGGCGTTCGTCCAGGCCACTTCTACCGCAGCCGAGGAGGTGGAGACTAGTGATGATGCGCTTGGTAATGCCTGATCTGTTCCTGTCCAGAGAGAGAAGCGCGAGTGCCTCGGGGAGGCGTAAGAACTTTGTTTGAATTTGAAAAACTTGGTTTTATTGTAATAGCTAGATGATTTCCATGCTTGCTTCCTTTCATGTTTGCTTAGGTGCTCTGTGTTGGCAGGGCCCAACCCCACGCATACCTCGATCGCCATTGAGCCCTCTGGGTGACCGGGGTTATCGTAATAACTAGACTCAAGGGATCAGGGGCTACGTGGCTAGTGAGGCCAATGGGTCGCGATGCCCAGGGGTCCCCCTTCACGTTCAAGCGATCCCGTTTGCGTTCTGCGTCGGCAGGGCCCAACCCCGCGCATACCTCGATCGCCATTGAGCCCTCTGGGTGACCGGGGTTATCGTCATAACTAGACTCAAGTGATGAGGGGCTATGTGGCTAGTTAGGCCCCTGGGTCGTGATGCCCAGGGGTCCCCTTTGACATACGAACGGCTCTCATGAAGGAGAACGAGCACGATACCTTGCCCACGAGCCTTTGCCTGGGTTGGGGGCGCGAGAAGGCCAGGTGTCTGGGCACCTGGTATGGTGGCGTCAACCAGGCGTGACCTGAGCATAGCCCCCGTGCCTAGTCCCCCTCACGACACCCATCCAAGGAGAAGTTGTGAGCGTCGTGAGCTGAAAAGCTCCCTGAGGTTGGTGCGACCACTGGGGGGTCGCCCTCAGTTGTTTATAACTAGCACGGAGCATAGAGCTACCACACTTGCGTGGAGTGTGGGCATAACCGCGCCTCGGTCGTAGCGGCCAGCACGGAGCTTGGTGCTTCCACTGGTTCGTGGGCATAACCGCTCCTTGGTAGGATTTGCCAGCGCGGAGCTTGGTACTTCCACTGGACCGTGGGAGGGAGCCACCCACCGGGAGAGACTCCGGGGCGTGTACCGCCCCGTCCTGACACGTGGCTTTCACGGTAGGACAGGCAAGGTGTATATGGGCCCTCCTCAGGACGAGCTGAACGACTCTGAGGAAGTTCTCGTGAGCTTACGCATCACTCACGAGACCCTACCCTAAGGCGGTTGCGCCTGAGTCTACTTTTTCAAGATGTGAAAAGAGAGGTGTTGTGTCGACCTGCGCCGAGTGCATCTCTATAGGGTATCGCATGAGAAGGCCGCAGCACCAGCGACCCGAGGAGGTGACGTCACGGGAATGGCTTGCGAGACAGAGCTCAGCCGCTGGATTTGTCGACGCTGCAGGGACGGACCCGAGCACAGACGTCGTGCCCAGTCTTCTCATGCAACGATCCAAAAGAAAAACAACTAGCGCGCGGTTCCCGCGTGAGCGAGGCACCCGCCACGAGCCCCTACTTACCCGTCCACGATTAGCCCATGCGAGAACAAGGCACCAAGGACCACGAGAGGTGACGTCACGGGAACGGCTCGCGAGACAGAGCTCAACCCTTGGGTTTAGAGATGCTGTAGGGACGGACCCGAGCACAGACGCCACGCCAGTCCTTAATCATGGGGCGGTCGTGAGTGGGCTCACAAGGGATCATGACCTTAGTGGCGGTGAGGATGCCAAGCATGCAGACAATGCGAATGGAAAGAAACAACTAGCCTTGATCATGCAAAAAGGAAGACAACTACAGGGAACAGCCCCCAGCAGTCCGAGGATGATGTAGCTCGAGGGTGCCCTCGATTGGATACATGAAGCGTCACCTGATACTTGCCGAAGAAGAATTGGGGTAGCTGAAGACGTGAGCCTTGCGGGTCGCTCCTGAGGATTGTCGGGCTCCTGAGGCCCAGGGGCTCTGAAGGCTCTCAGTGGTTGCACGGGTCCGGTTCTTGCTCCGTCCGGACCGCCTGCCACTGAGCTTCCCGAGCCCCCAAGGCCTGCTGCGCGAGATGATGGAACGTGGCAGCTGCGTTGTGGAAGCCTAAGAGTGTGCGGACGTAGCTGCAGGGGAGGGACCTCCTCTGGCCGACCGCCGTTGGCCAGAAGGGCTCCTGAGAGGCGGCTCGGTTGAGACCCGCGATGTCAACGCACACGCGGAAGCGGTCGCTCGGGCTGCGCGCAGGTGAACTTGGGGTTATGCGGTTACGCCCACTGCGGATGATTCTTGCGTACTGAAGTTCCTCGTTAACTTGGCTGATGAAGTCCTGAGCCCCCAGCGCTGAGCGGTTCACGCTGGGCTCACAAAAACGCGCGTCAAGACATGCTTGCAAGTGGTGCGCGAACACCTCCCTCGAAACGCCGGTCAGTCCGGAGACACTCCAGAGGAGAGCCGCCGAGCCCGTCACGAGAGGGGCATCGGGCGCGCCCCCCTATGAGAGGGTGGAGGGCACCTCGTCAGTAGGCACGAGTCCTGAGGCCAGGCCGTCAGGAGCCCCTGCATCCCGAGGTCCGTTGACTAACAGGTTCTTCTTCTTCTTGTGGGTGGTCTGTAGGGCGAGGACGGCTCCATCCTCATCGGAGCATTCGACCGCCGCGGTCTGGTAGGCGCGCTCCAGGGAACGCACCGCTTCCTTCTCGTCGGAGGCAATTGTGATGACTCCGCCGCTCCGAGGCATCTTGAGGACGTTGTAGCCATGATGGGTCGACGCCATGAACTTGGCAAGGGCAGGATACCCAAGGATGGCCTTGTACGGGAGGTGGATGTTGGCAATCTCGAAGTCGATGAGCTCGGTGTGGTAGTTGTCGCGGTCACCAAAGGTGACGGGAAGGCGGACCTTCCCCATCGGGAGTGTGGAGCCATCCGTGACTCCGTAGAATGGCTTGGTCGGGTGGAGCTGATCGTAGGGAACCTGGAGCGTCTCGAAGGTCTAGACGGAGAGGACGTTGAGTCCTGCTCTGCCGTCGATGAGGGTCTTGGTCACGAGGACGTTGCTGATGGTCGGGGTGGAGAGCATCGGGAGGGCGCGTGGGGCCGCAGTGCACTTGAGCTGGTCCTTGGGGTTGAAGGAGATGACTTGCTTGGTCGACCTGAGGTTGTGTGCGGCGTCACGCCTGGGAAGCACCACGTTTACCACACGGGCAAACTGCTTGAAGATGCTAAGGAAAGCCGGAGCATGGGCTCCTCCCAAGATGCATGCAACTACACGCGGCTCCTGGAAGCCCCCTGCTCCGTCTCCCTGGTGGTCGTCGTCGTTCCTTCTTGGCGGTGGCGGCAGCGGAGGCGGGCCTCCATTGCCCTGAAGGCGACCCTCACGAGGTTGGTCGCGCCAGGGGGCGTCACGAGGCTGCTCCTGCCAGTGGTCTTCACGAGGCTGTTCACGCCACCCCTAGCATGAGTTCCTTTCGTCCCAACGTCCTCCTCCTCGGCCTCCTCGAGGGCTGTAGCCATGGTTGTCGCGCTCAGGCCGCTGCCCGACCCGCCCGCCGTGCATCGCCCTGAGCTCCTGGCAGTCATGAGTGTTGTGGCTGTGGATGTTGTGGAAGACGTAGTACGGTCGATTGTCCCTGGGGAGGTCATTGTAGCCGCAGCCACGCTTCACTTCTGGCTCCGCAGCCAGCACAGCGGGTCCCTTGCGCTTTGATTCTTTGGCCTTGGTCTTCTTGTCGTCCGTCTCCGCCTCAGGCAGCTCCTGGAGGGAGAGGCGTCCTTCTTCCGCCCTGGCGGACTTTGCCGCGAGCTTGAACATCTCAAGGGATGTGCACAGGTCCTCGTGAATGGCGAGGTCCTCCCTCATCCTGATGTTGCGGACGCCGTCGGAGAACGCCGAGATGATGGCCTCGTCCGAGACCCTTGGGATCTTGAGGCGCATGGTGTTGAAGCATTGGATGTACTTTTGCAGGGTCTCTCCCGGCTGCTGCCTCCCGCGGCGCAGATCAGCAGCTGCCGGGGCTCGGTCGCGGGTGCCTTGGAAGTTGGCGATGAAACGCTCGCAAAGCTCTTCCCAGGAGGTGAAGGATCCCATGGGGAGGTTCAGGAGCCCGGAGCGTGCGCCATCTTTGAGAGCCATGGGGAACCAATTCGCCATGACTTGCTCGGTGCTGTTGGACGCCTCGATGCTCAGCTCATAGAGTTGGAGGAACTCAGTGGGGTCGGTGGTGCTGTCCTAGCGCGGAGGCAGGCCCGGCTTGAACTTGCCGGGTCAAACGAGGCGCCGTAGCTCAGGAGCTAGGGCGCGACACCCAGCCACGCTCATGATCGCAGGTGCCCCCTGTGTCTACGGTGCTGGTTATTGGGGTGCTAGCGCCACCACCTCATGTGTCACGAGGTCTTGGCGCTGCGGGCCAGGGGGCCCGCGAGCCCCTACATGGGGATGTGAAATCACCTGGCAGCTCTCCTCGTCGCGCGCATGGGCTCTGCGGGGTTGCTCACATCGAGGAGCCTCGCGCCGGACCTCCTGGCCGGCGCCGTGGAGTGGAGGCGGAGGCGGGACTCCGTGGCCTTCGTTCCCCGCCGGAGCCGACGGAGGACTTGAGGAGTGCGTTGGTGCAGGTGCTTCTACAGCGGCGTTGATAAGCTCGGTGATGCGGTGGAGCCACTCGTCATAGAGGTCATCTGTCGGGCGGTAGCGCAAGAGCTCCCGCGCCATCTGCAGCGCAAGCTGCTGGTAGACCGGCCGCGGCGGGCCAACAAGGACGAAGCCGCGGCCGGTGAGGGTGAAGGTGTCTTCGTGCGGCCATCTCGCCGCATGGACGGTGGCAGTGACGAGTCCTGCTGCTCATGGGCGGCCGGATCGGGGGCGGCGTTGGCGACCGACGAGTTGGGGCGGAGTGGTGCACTATTTCCCGCGGGAGCCGTCTGAGCGACGTTCGCGGCGCGGCAGGTGGCATGAGCTCGGCATGTGTCCACCATGGCCGTGGAGCGGAGTTGACGACGAGAACGCGACGAGGTCGTCGGAGAGACGAGATTTCGACATGCCCCCTACCTAACACGCCAAATGTCGGATTGAGGGCTCCGCAAAGCCCAAGAAGTTCAAACACAGGAGCGTGAACGAGGATCTCTCCCACTCACGTCTACCTAGCATCTCGCTCTCGTCTTGGTGAAGGGATTCAAGCAAACAATAGATAGAACACGCAAGAGTTTACCCAGGTTCGGGCCACCGCGTGGTGTAAGACCCTACTTCCAGCTTTGGTGGATTGGCCTCGGGAGGGCTGGAATACGAGCTAATACAGTGTTCGTGAGCTCAGGAGGTAAACTCAGAATGGTCAGGAGGCAAGTGTTCTTGCTCCTGGCGTGGTGGCAGAGTGTATGGGTCTGCTCTACTTGGCTAGGCTTGGTTTGACTTTTCCCTCCATAGTGGGGGTCCTAGCTACTTATATAGGCGGCCAGGGTCCTCTTCCCCCGAAATGTTTAGGCAGGAAGGGATCCCACAATGGCCATTTTTTATCGGGAACACAAGGACGTTCTTATCCTGACAAAAGCGGTCTTCTCCTAAAAAAGGATAAGGCGGTGACGCGGTGGTGGGCTCGACGGTGACATCCTCCTTGTCGTCCTTGCGGTCTTCGGTCTTGTTGCACCAAAGTGGAAACCTTTGTCCCGCTCCTCGGGAACCCGCGACTGCACTGTCCCACCCCTGGCACCTGCTGGCGCGGTGCGTCACTACTGACATCACTGCCTCCTCCTGAGCCAAGCTTGATCTTGGATTCTCCGCCCCTCCGGAGCACCTTGCCGAGGCCGCTCCTGAGGGGGTCTTGACGTCGTTCTCCTTGCGAGGCTTAGCCCCCTCGCGAGGTTCTTGGACGGTTGGTCGATCAGCTGGGCTGTACCAGGCCGCTTGTAGGAGCGCGTCGCGGCCCGCAGACAGGCAAGTCTGGGTACCCTGGTTCCCAGGACGCCGACAAATCTGAATATCAACGTCCACAAACTCCTTTGTGTTCTACTCGTGATGTCATCTACGCTTAGACCTAGTTGATGATGCCACTATTGTGGAACGTTGCATGGGAAACAAAAAATTTCCTACGAACACCCAAGATGAATCTATGAGATGCACTTCTACTGGAGGAGAGTTGGATCCACATGCCCTTGTATATCTCTACGAGGAAGTGTTCAAGAATGCGGTTGATGTAGTCGAACGTCTTTGCGATCCAATCACGATCCGTCTCAGAAACTCTGATCTAGTGCCGAATAGACGGCACCTCCACGTTCAACACACGTACGGCTTGATGACGCCTTCACCTATGGTGAAGTAGTGGCTCGAGTCCTCTGGCAGCACGACGGCGTGGTGGCGGTGGTGGTGGAGGAATTGCGGCAGAGCTTTGCTAAGCACTACACGTATGAGGGGAAGAGCTACGGGAGAGGAGGGGCAGTGCCAAGGCATGTAAGGGTGCGACTTCCCTCTCTCTACCTCTCTATATATAGGGGAAGGGGGAGAGGGGGCGTTGTCGGTCGCAAAACCGGTGGATCTCGGGTAGGGGGTCCCGAACTGTGCATTTGAGGATTGATGGTAACAGGAGGTTGGGAACACGATGTTTACCCAGGTTCAGGCCCTCTCGATCGAGGTAAAACCCTACTTCCTGCTATATTAATATGGATGAATATGAATACAAGAGTTGATCTACCTCGAGATCGTATTGGCTAAACCCTAGAGTCTATCCTATGAGGATTTGTGTTTCTCTATTAGCCTCTACGGATTAAACCCTCCAGTTTATATACACACTGGAGGGGCCTAGGGTTTGTACGTAACCATCTTGCAGAGGAAGGAAAGATTACACCCGAACCTAAAACTTTCCATTATACAAATACATGAGTCCTATCCGAATATGAGATATGATCTTCAACAATGATCTTCAAGGCCCACCAGTCCGGTTCACCACGATTTATCCGGCCACATGAGGACCCCTCGATCCAGGACTCCCTCAGTAGCCCCTAAACCTGTCTTCGACGATGATGAATTCGGCTTTCATATTGTCTTCGACATTGCAAGGCAGGTTCCTTCTTACGAATATGTCTTCTGCAAAAAGGTGTATTGTGTTTAGTTCTGCAAGGTTAGTACAACCCTTAGCCTCAAAGGCAAGGCTCTTATAAGAAAATGAATAGTGTGTATTTACTGATAACTTTTTGGCGAAGCGTCGCATCCATTCCACTAACATATCGAACTGTTTTTATTTGGTCCTGGTTTTGTGATTGAGGCATATCCTCATTGACACGTCTTATCAAAATAGAGATCGTGCCCGTTTATTGTGGGATCCTTATGAATATGACGTGAGCATCCACACCATGCACTACGCACGACCGCTTTGGGAACCGGTGAGGTTTACGGCTAAAGTGGGGGGACGTTATGTATTCGTAGCGTTATAAATGGATACCAATCCGTTTCATCAGCCGCATGCTTTCCTCAAGCTCGAGCTCTTCAATCTCCCTAGCTCCAACATCCTCATCTCCTGCGCCCACCGCTCCTTGTTCCTCGACCAACACTCCCTTCCCCAGCAATGGCTGGATCCGGTGCCAGGGGCAAGTGGGAGGCCTCCATGTTCACTGAAAAAACTGTGGAGGATCTACGGAGCGCGGGCTATCTCGCTGCCAATATCGTGCACCGAGTCCCCGCTAATGGTCAGGGGATTCCTGTCCCAGAGGCGGGTGAGAGGGTAGTGTTCACTTCTCACTTTGTTAGAGGGCTAGGGTTTTCGCTCCACCCCTTTGTTCGGAGTTTATTGTTCTTCTATGGTCTAGATTTCCACTATCTAGCCCCGAACTCAATCATTCACATCTCCGCTTTCATAGTGGTGTGTGAAGCTTTCCTCCGCATCCCTCCACACTTCGGCCTATGGCTCAAAACCTTCAACATGAAGACGAAGGTGGTGGACGCGCAGCACGCAAAGTGTGGGGGCACCATGATTAGCAAGCTCCGAATGTGACTTAGCCCAAAGGGTCATTCATAGAGACGAATAATGTCTGGCAGCAGGAGTGGTTCTATATCATCAAACCCTGCGACGCCAAATGGGCGGCGGAGCCTGCTTTCAGATCTGGACCCCCAGAGAGGTTGACCTCTTGGACCAAAAAGGGTCTGTACTAGGGGTCTCAAACTGAAGTGCCGACACTCCGGAGCCGTGTATCTGGCATGATTTCCCAAGGGTACCATCTCTCGTCCATGGTCCAGCTAATGCTGGCCCGACTTGTTATCCCTTGCCAAAGCCGGGACTCCTCCCTATGGGAGTTCGATCCAACAAGAGATAGGCTGCTGAATCATCTCTTCGGCTTTACGTACAAAGAGATCTGGAAGCATCTCTTCCAAATCTAGAAGGAGTGACCGGCAGAAACCGAGGACGCGTGCTTTAGTATCGCGCTCTCTGCCACATAGGTAATAGAAAATTTCGCCGAACATATATCTCTTCCCTTATTTAATGATAATAGGAATTGGAGTTTTTGCGTGATATACAGGGCTGGACGAAGAAGGCAACCCAGATCAAGTGTCCGGTGCCTTTGCCCAAAGACCCAGAATTGCCTCGACTGACGGTGATGCTGGTCCCGACACCATACAAGGTGCTGGTCAAGAAGGCCAAGAATAAAAGCAAGGGGGCCGGAGACAGCCCCCACTTTGTGGACAAGAAGTCCGAGGAGATCAACATTCTCTCCTCCGAAGAGGGGGAGGAAGATGCAAAGGAGGAGAAAGAAGAAGAAGAAAAAGAACAAGAGCCCCTGCGCAAGGCAGGGGGAAGAAGAGGGCGGCTGTAATACCCCGGATGTAATACTTTCCCTTTTGGGCAATATATAATATCTTTGGCTCCATCAATTCCATTTCCGGGTTCTTCTTCTTTTCGGGTTTTCGTCCTTTTGTCGTGTGCGTGTGTGCATTCATCCATATCATGTAGTCATGTGCATCGCATTGCATTTGTGTTGGCGTTTGCATCCGGTCCCACTCGTTCCTTTCCGTTGTCCGTTTCGAGTTCCGGAGCTCTCTCACGTGTCCGTGGCATCCCCGTGGCCTACTTTGGTGTTTGGCCGTGTAACGTTTCCGTTTTGGCGTGAGACTTGTCGTGTGTTGTTGTTTTGTTGTGTGCAACCCGCCTGTCGAATCTCGTCGCGTTTGGAGTTCGTTTGGTGCTCCAACAGTTATTCTCATGGGCTGAAAGTACCCCCTCTTTGAGGCCCAAGACACCCCTCCAACAGCCCACCTAACCAACCCAAACCCCTCCCTTCATCTAGGCCATCCAATTGTGATCATGTGGCTGAAAACCTCGCCTCATTTGGACAACCCTAGCTCCTTGTGCCTATATAAACGTCCATCTCCCCCAATTTTCGCGTCTGAAACCCTAATGCTTCCACAGTGCGCCGCCGGTGCTTCCACCGTTGATCCGCGGTGCTTCCACCGTTGAATATCCGTGCTTCCGACGTCCCAGGAAACCATGCTTCCGAGATTCGTCGCCGTGCTTCCGTAGTGCCGCGTCTGCGCTTCCGTCCGACGCGCGGGCCCGTGACCCCGTCATCCCCTACCTCCAGATCCGCCGCCGCCTCCTCCTTCGCCGGCCGGCACCGCCATCTCCGCAGCGTTCCGGCCAGCCCTCCGCCACCCTCTCCGGTCGCCGCCGCCGCGGGGCCCTGCGCAAACGGCCCCTGCGCCGCCGGCCGGCGCCGCCACCTCGCTGGCCGGGCCGCCGCGGCCCGCCCGCCACCGGTTACCCACCAGGGCGACGGCCCCCTGCTTCTTCCCCGCCGCCGGGGCGGAGGCCCAGCCTCCGCCGGTCGGTCTTATCGCTCGAGGAGCAAGGGGATCGGGAGGATCCCCGCACGCCCGATCCGGATCCGCCCCGGGGCCCGAACCCTAGCGGGCCCAAGCCCGTTAGCCGCCTGCCCGATCCGCGGATCCCGGCCCGATCCGCTCCGCGAGTCAGCCCGTTTGACTTCCAGCCGCGTTGACTTTTCCGTTGACCCGGAGGTAGTCTCGTTTTTTCACTAAGTCCCTGTCAGTTTTTCAGTTTCTCGTGTAGTTTTGCAATGTGGATAACTTTTTGTGTGTTGGTCCGATTTGAGCAAATGATATGTCAAAATGATCGTGGAGACTTGTACTACGTTTTGTTCCATTGTGCCATGCATGTTTGAGGTCATCTAGATGTCTTAATCTTCATGAGAAGAGTGCTACTTGTTATGAACTGTTGTTAGTAGTTGTTTCATGCCATCTTTGCAATGTGATATATTGGTGCATGTTTATCCAAATGAAGCAAATGATATGTCCACATGTTCATCATGTATGCTGTACATGTTGGTTGTTTTAGCTTGCATGATAGATTTCATCTTGCCATGTTTATCTCCTTTGCTAAGTGCTATGTGGCTGTTATGTCGTTAAACTTGTTACGAGATGCCTCCTAGAGGAGCTCGTTGCTATTGATGTGTTTGTCCCATAGATGCATGCTTAGATGTTTTGGATTCACCATCATGTGTACATTGCTGTGGTGCTTACCACTTGCCATGCTTTGCTTTGAGGTGACTTAAACTTGCTCTCAAAGATGCCATGATGTTACTATTGTTTTAACACTTAGTGAAATTTCACTAAGTCTGGAATCTGTAATTTCCAGATGCCATGTTTGCTTGTTGTTCTAGGCAAATCCATGATAGTTTTGGGGTGGCTCTTGATGATTCCTTGTTGTATAAGTTGTTGGCTATCCATTCATGCTCTCACATGCTTATTTGAGTGGCTGTAGCATATTTAACTTTTTCTCCCAAGTTGCAACAAAATACTGCTGTCAGGATTTTGTTGTCAAGTTCAATATGTCATAGCTTGTTGCTATTGATCCATGGATCCTTTGGGGATGCTCCAGTGGAATTGTTTGCTGTAGGAGATGTCTACTTTGTGTCCATGCTCCTTGCCATGATGTTTGAGTGTTGTAGACTATTTATCTCTTGCTCCGAAGTTGCTAAGTGGCTGTTATTTTCAGCTTGTGCATGTTTATTGTTTCGGGTGTAACTTTTAGCCCGTTGCTCCGTTTTGAGCAAGTTCTATATGTAACTTGTGTGTTTATGCATGTAGATTCAAAATATCCTCATGTCATCATGTTTTGAAGCATTTTGCTTGATGCATATTGTTGTGTTGTAACACTGTGCTTCCTAAGTAGACTTTCTGTGCTTCCTTAGTGCATCTGTTTTGCTTCCATAGTGCATCAGTCATGCATCCAGTAATTTTTCTGTGCATTGCATCTTGTTTGATTCGTTGCCTTTTGTTCTTGTGTTTGCGTAGAGCCGGAAGCTGAGACCGAGTATGAGTACGAGCACGAGGTTACTACCGAGGTTGAGAACGAGGACCCCTCTTACGATCCCATCGACAACTCTTCAGGCAAGATGACCGAACCCGGATACCATTACTATCTTTGCCTATTGCTAGAAGTCTCGATCTATAGTTTTGCCTCGATGCCCATGTTGTCCTATCAGCCTCCTATTTGTAACCATGAACCTGTTTAACCACCCTACCTATGCAAACCATTGATTGGCTATACGTAGGCTTCGCTCAGCCCCTCTTATAGCATTGTTAGTTCCAGGAGAAGATTGAAGATTCTTGCTTCTTGTTGAAGCTTGTTGGGATATCACACTATATTAATTATTAAATGAAATCATCTATATATTGGTAATGGGTGGAAGGCTAAGCCTTTTGCTTCGTGATTTGTTCCACTCATGCCGCTAGGAATCGTATAAACCGGTGTTATGTTCCTTGATTATGTGTTCCTCACACGGTTGGGGTTATGGGACCCCCTCGATAAACCGCTAAGTGCTAAGTCTTTTCCAGCAAGTCCCAACATTGGTACTATTTGCCTAAATAACTAAAACTTGCATAGGGACTAGCTATCCCTTTTATATTTAATCAACAACCCGAGTCAGTGCTCCTCATGAGTGTTGGTCCAAACCGGGGGTTCTGCGGGGCCGCCTTGGGGAGACCTGAGGTATCTGGTATACACCTGTAGAATCGCCCATCCGGTCGTGGCCTGAGACTAGATACGCGCGGCTACTGTCAGGGTGTCGGCACGCCGGGAGGATTTGCTGGATTAGCCTTACCTTAGTCGGAGTATCTTGAGCACGGGATTCCGAGAATACTCGGGCCTTCCCACTTTGTAGTTACGACTCCGCGGACCGTGGGCTTGTCATGGGCCAAGTTGGAACACCCCTGCAGGGTTTTGAAGTTTAGAAAGCCGTGCCCGCGGTTATGTGGCAGATGGGAATTTGTTAATATCCGGTTGTAGAAAACTTGACACCAGGTTCCAATACACTACCAGCGTGAGTACCGTGACGGTCATTTTCCGAAAGGGATTCGGGAGATGAACACGGTGGGGTTATGTTTGACTTGTTTTAGTTAGGATCACTTCGTGATCATCTCTCGACCGAGGCACCTTCTCGTCTCGCTCTCTTTTACGTAAGCTAGTGCTAGTGCTGCTGCAACCTCTTGTATTTTCTTCAGCCTTGTTCCACACCCAAGGCTTGGATAGTCGTGTTACCCGGGAACGGGATTGCTGAGTCCTCTGTGGCTCACAGTTACTTCAACACACCAGATGCAGGTACGATGGTGAGCTACACGGGCGATGGCACTGAGCTGGACTGGGTGTACGACGAGGAGCGTAGCCGTTACTATGTGAACTATCCGGTCGGTCACTAGAGCTTCTACTAGGATTCGATCTAGATCTGTGGTTTAATGTTATGTTTGGAATCTTGTCATTTGGATCTTACGCTTAAATGGGCTGTGATGTTTATCTGAATGATGTTTGAACATGTAATGTATTTGTGTGACGTGGCGAGTGTAAGCCAACTATTTTTCAGTTTTCCATCACTATTTTTTCACATGAGATGTGCAAAGGTACCAAACTTGCGATCATTCCAGAATGGGCTTATATCTTTAAGTCGTGCCTCGGCACGTAGGAGATATAGTCCCATCCTGGGCATTACAGCGGCCCCTGCTGATGCAGGCACATCCGCACCCCGAAGGAAGCTGAGCCATGCTGCTAGTTCGGATTCGTCCGAACATAGCTTCGTGGTGAAGCCCAGTGAGAAACCCCTGCCCGAATCGTAAGTTTGTTTGAATTAATTGCTGCACCTTTGTTTGTTTAGCATATTTGATGCTTACTTGGTATTTCTCACTTACTGACCTACAGCCTTCCCGGAGGACAACCTGACGCCTCCTTATCGGAGGGGAACTCTCTAGCGCCCGGGGAGACGGAGAGTGACCTGCTAGTCCGAGCTCCATCGCCCATGATCGGCGGGGACACTGGAATGTCCTCCCAGCGGGTGTCCTCCGCCCAAGGAGGTGAGGGCGGGGCAGGTGAAGGGACAGGGGGTAATACCTCGGCCACAGCAGACATTGGGGAAACAACCACCATGGAGACCGAAGACGGGGGGCCCGAGCAATCCGGGGCCCTCCCGAACATTGACCCGGAGCCTAGTGCGGCTCCGGGGTTCGAAGACCAGACCCCCCAGGTGGGGGCGTACATGACGGCACCCGGAGTCATTCTGGAGGCGTCGGATCCTATGGAGGGAGCATTGCAAAGTGCTTCTATCATGGAAGGGCACCACACCGTGATGGGTGCGGTGATAAAGAAGATTCAGTCCATCAGTGGCAGACTGAACGAAGCTTTCAACATCCTGTTAACGAGCTTTGAGGTAAGCAACGTAATGCTCTTTATGGAACTTTATTTGTTTTAAATACACATATATAGCCAGTAGCCCCTGATGCTTTGTATGATTCTGAACAGAATCGAACGAAGTATCTATATTATAGCATATTATAGAGCTGAACTGCATGTTTTTTGTTATATTTGAACAGGCTTCACTAGTTACGGCAACTACAAGAGATGCAGAGGGTGCCGACCTAAACCGGAAGCTCTTGTTGGCCAACGCGGACCTCGACCGCGTCATCCAGCGATTAGATGAAACGCAAGGTATGCGGGTTTAAGAAATTAAAATTGTCAAGAAGACTAACAATATTAATTGAGTATGGGTATGAACTCTTTTATGATATTTTGTATTACACAGTTGGCGCCACTGAGCTCGAGGCCCTCAAGGGCGAGCTCGCCAAGTCCAAGAAGGAGGCTGAGGCGAGCAAGGCGATCGCTGATAAGGCGGTTGCTGAACTAGAGACCAAAAAGGCCGAGTGCAAGAAGCACCAGGCTCGGGTGTCTGAAGTCAAGGTTGAACTCAACGATGCCATTCTCAAATGCGAGGCATTGGAAAAGAAGGCTTCGGAGCAAGCATCCGAGCTTACTGCGGCAGTGAAGACTGCCCAGGATGCGCGAGGCGAGGTGCGCAATGCTTGTGAAGAAATCAGGCAGGCATGACAAATAGCATGTGGTAAAACATTTCTCTTACAGAGCATCTTCGGAGGGAAGAAGTATCTTGGGCTGACACGGTTATGGAGTTCTCCAGGCATGTTTGCTGATTTTCTGAGGAGCAGTGCTGACGCTGCCCAGTACTTCCGAGCCCAGGAGGGGAACGACACAGAGAAGTTGTTTCGGTGGGAGTTCTATTCGCCAAAACATCTGGTGCCCCTCAACGACCAAATGAAGCAGCTGGCCGAGCTACACAACGTGGCGGTTTCGGCCATGAAGGACTTGATAGTCCGGCTATGGCCTGCTGATCCAATCCCAAGTAGCTACTTCAGATTGGTGAAGCGGCTCGTCGAGGCGAGTCCGCGGGTCGACGCGTTAACGCGTTCGGCCTGCATAGAAGGTGCTCGGATGGCCTTCGCTTGTGAGAAAGTGCACTGGGCAAAGATGAGGGCGGAGCATATAGCTACTGTTGGGCCGCTCGCAGGCAAGGAGCACCGCAAGCCGGAGAAGTACTTCGAGGACGTCATAGAAGGTGCTCGCCTTGTAGCAGGCCAATTCTCGAAGGACATTATCTTCGAGTAATTGTATCCGGATGTAACGACTTAAGCTTATGAATCCGATGCATATGATTTTTGCGCTATTATAATATAAGCGTCTTTTACCTCCTGTGTGACTGTTTAAGTAAATCTGATAGTTTCCAGTCGTCGGCTTCAGCCCCCATGTACATAGTACTGGGGTGTTCGGTCATATGCATATACACTCTTTATCCAACGTCTTCGTCCGTATAGGAGGTCTATGCGGAGCGAACTAGCAAATCATACTATGCAGCGTTATTGCATTCACTTAGTCGTAGGAGTTTGACATGTGGGGCTAGGTACTAGCCCCTGGTGCGGATATGATATTCCTTACTTAAGGTATCCAATTGCACCTGCCTGGGCGAAAAAACCAACCCTTCGTAAAACACGGGGTAGATTTCTATCGATTGTAGTATAAAACTAAGTCACCGCATTGCGGACCAGGTTCTCGCCTATCATGACGGTCGGTTTTTGGCTTTCTCTACTGAGGTACTTGACCAGAGAAGCCAGAAGTACAATTGCAGCATTTCTCCGTTTACACCCTAGCCGAACAATCGGGAACGTAGGGGTAAGCACAGGAGCCGGGCAAGAAATGATTCGGAACTGATGCATATAAGGTAAACATCTAGGACGCCGAACAATCCCTATAGGTGTTTGGTCTCTTCGACATATACGGGGATGAATACAGCCCCTGGTAATGGACCCTTATTGACAAGGCACATGTGGCAATCTGATGTGGGGAGATAACATTTATGGTGAGTGAATAAAACTCTGAACATAATTTCGAATCAATCTGCTCTATTAATATCCCTTTATAGTACGGCGAGCCGTAAGCTTACAGATATTGCCGATAACTTTCTTGGACATTTTACATGCCAGAGAAGTATATAATAAGAAAGAGAAAAAAGGTTTACACATGGTCTTAATCTAAAAAGAAACCTTGACGCGGGTCCCTGTTACATGTATGCGCCGTTTCCTCCTCTTTAATGTGTCCTCGAAGGGGGGAGTATGATGGCCATTTGTAAAAAGAAAAAGAAACCTAGAAAAGAAAAGGAAATCCAGTGTGGCCATAACAAGACTAGTTCGTTTAATGAACCTAGAATGATAAGTTTAGAGTCCGAATAGGGTCGAGCCGAACTATGGACTAAATCCAGTGTCCCCCCAGCGCTGCCCACGGGATTTTGAAGGCATAATTGTGTGCTCGAGGTAAATATGTTATCACATTGTGGGGCAGTCGATGGGGGCATAGCTGCTAATGTAGCTCAGGTTCATCTTAGTTGTTGTACTGAGGCGCGTGCCAGACATGTTTAGTTATGTCCACGACTAATAGATTATCCGGCTTCAATAGGTCGTTTTGGACTTCGGCTGCTAAGGCCGCAGTGTCCTCCTCCGTACGGAGGGAGCGCTCCATATTTCCATTCACCGTGACGACGCCACGTGGTCTAGGCATTTTAAGCTTTAGATAAGCATAATGCAGGACTGCATTAAAGCGGGCGAAGGCCGTTCTGCCGAGTAGAGCGTGATAGCCACTTCGGAATGGAGCTATGTCGAAGATTAACTCTTCGCTTTGAAAGTCATCAGGAGAGACGAATACGACCTCCAATGTTAAAGAGCCCTTGCGGCGGGCTTCTACGCCTGGTATCACTCCTTTAAAGATCATGCTGCTTGGCTTGATTCTTGATGGGTCGATCCCCATCTTGCGAAGAGTGTCCTGGTATATCAGATTAAGACTGCTGTTGCCATCCATAAGGACTCGGGTGAGATGGCATCCATTGATTATTGGGTCGAGCACTAGGGTAGCCGAACCCCCATGACGAACACTAGTCGGATGATCCTTGAGATCGTAAGTGATCGGATAGGCCGACCATGGGTTGAATTTGGGGGTAACATGCTCAACGGCGTAGACATCTCGGAGTGCGCGTTTGCGCTCCCTCTTCGGGATATGAGTGGCATATATTATGTTCACTGTTTTAACCTCCAGTGGAAATTTCGTCTACCCCCCTGTATTCGACTGGAGAGGTTCGTCCTCATCTTCGCCTTGAGGCTCCTTCCCCTTGTGTTCGGCATTCAGCTTGTCGACCTACTTGAAAACCCTACAATTAGGGTTGGTATGGTTTGCAGGTTTCTCTGCGGTGCCATGGATTTGGCAAGGCCTATCTAATATTTTGGCCATACTAGATGGACAATCTTTGTTGCCTTTAAATGGCTTCTTCCGTTAACCGGGTCTGGAGCCGCTGAATCCGGCGTTTACCGCTGTATCATCTGGGCTTCTAGCATTGTTACGACATTTGTTTTTGTTACGTTGTGGCTTTCCATTGCCGTCCCTAACTTCAGATGTTCCAGGGTCACGGGTGCTGCTACGAGCTAACCAACTATCCTCACCCATGCAAAGGCGGGTCATGAGTGTAGTTAGGGCTGCCATTGTCCTTGAATTTTCATGTCCGAGGTGTCTGGCTAGCGATTCGTCCCGGACACTGTGCTTGAAGGCCACTAAGGCTTCAGCGTTCGCACAGTCGATGATTTGGTTCTTCTTAGCGATAAACTGATTCCAAAGCTTGTGGGCTGACTCCCCGGGTTGTTGGATGATGTGACATAGATCGTCAGCGTATGGGGGCCGGACATAGGTCCCTTGAAAATTGGCCCGAAAATCGTCCTCAAGTTCTTCCCAACTCCCAATGGACTTCTCTGGGAGGTTGTTTAGCCAGTGCCGAGCTAGTCCTTTCAGCTTGAGGGGTTGATATTTAATGGCGTGGAGATCATCTCCTCGAGCCATGTGGATGTGAAGAATGAAGTCTTCTATCCAGACGCCAGGATCCGTCGTTCCATCGTACGCTTCGATGTTCACGGGTTTAAACCCTTCTGGAAAATCATGATGCAGCACCTCATCTGTGAAGCACAGAGGGTGTGCGGCGCCTCTGTACTTTTCTATAACATGGCGTATGTCCGATGGTTGTGATGTTCGGTATTGACCCGCTACTGGTATGTGACCAACGCGATTGGCTTGGTAGCCGCCGTCCCATGCGGGAGCCCGGTCCCTAGGTCCGTAGATAGACCTGGTCTTGCTAGCTTTTTTGTTCAGGTCCTCATGCAGATTGCGTTTCCGGACTTGAGCCGCATCCTCCTTTCCTTTTTGGGTTGGTGGTGCGGGTTTGTGTACACCGTTGCTAGCAACTGTGTCCCGTCCGCGAGGTGGTCGGTCCGGCTTATCGGCGGTGTTATTCTTCGGCGGTATAGGCGCAACGGCCTCGTCGTCGAATTCGGGCAGCAGTTTACGCTTAGGATAGACTTTGGTTTGGCCATTATAGCTATGTTTCTGCTCAGCATCTAGTACTTCGTTCCATATATCATTGAGTGTGTCCTGTGCGGCTCGAAGCCGTCTCTACTGCTTTTTGAGGCTCCTTGCGGTGGCAATAAGCCTCCCATGGACGTGCTTTTGTTCTCAGGGTTCTTCTAGGATGATGTATTTGTCGTCTCCCAGGCTAACTTCTTCTTCGGAGACAGGTTCGTAAAAATGAAAGTGCAACTAATCCCCGGGTGGTTTTGGTAATTAATAACAACATATATATCATTGAACTAATAGTTACTTGAGAATCATTTCAGAGAAGTTCAGTGATATGGGTATGGAAATGACTGAAGAAGTGGACCCCTCAAAATGCTAAGGCAAGCATTGGCAAAAGCTCAAGACTCCATTTTTGGTTTAGTGATCAAATATCACATTGAGTCCATAGGAAAAGCCAATACTATTAAAAGGGGATGAGGTTGTGTTGATGATCTGGTTGCTCAAGTGCTTAGTGATATATCTCCTTCAACTATCAGCAACTTTCACTACTATACACACTCATAAGTAATCTCGGACAAACCGATTTTCCAAACTCAGTCCCACCGAGATGAACCACCTCAGCCATAAGCCAAACCCTAGAAAAATCGGTTAATCCGAGTTTGAGATCGGTCTCACCGAAATACGGGCTGCCAACCTTCTGTAACCGTTTGTCATCATTTCGGAATAACCGAGTTGATTATTTCGGTCTCACCGAAATTGGCAAGTTCCTGTCTTGACTCAAATCGGAAAACCGAGATGGTATTTTCGGTCCCACCGAAAACCCCAACGTTCACTATATTTGAACTTTCGGTCTGACCGAGTTTCCACTTCGGTCTCACCGAGATTGCTCAATTATGTGTGTAACGGTTGGATTTTGTCTGGAGGCTATATATACCCCTCCACCCCCTCTTCATTCGCAGAGAGAGCCATCAGAAAGAACTACCACTCCTACCTTACACTTTCTGAGAAGAGAACTACCTACCCTTGTGTTGAGATCAAGTTGCTCCATTCCTACCATATGAAACTTGATTTCTAACCTTCCCAAGTTGCTTTCCACTCAATCCTTTCTTCCACCACAGCCATATCAGTGAGGAGAGTTGAGTGTTGGGGAGATTATCATTTGAAGCACAAGAGCAAGGAGTTCATCATCATCTACAACATCTATTACCTTTTGGAGGGTGGTGCCTCCTAGATTGGTTAGGTGTCGCTTGGGAGCCTCCGTCATCGAGATGTGGAGTTGAACCAAGAAGTTTGTAAGGGCAAGGAGATCGCCTACTTCGTGAAGATCTACCCCGAGTAAGGCTAGCCCTCCGTGGGCGTAGGCCATGATGGAATAGACAAGGTTGCTTCTTCGTGGACCCTTCGTGGGTGGAGCCCTCCGTGGACTCGCGCAGCCGTTACCCTCTGTGGGTTGAAGTCTCCATCAACGTGGATGTACGATAGCACTACCTATCGGAACCACGGGAAAAATCATTGCGTCTCCAAATTGCGTTTGATCTTCTCCGCCTCTCTTTACTACATGTGCAATTTACTTTCCGCTGCTTATACTCTAGAATTGCATGTGTAGGGTGATACTTGACTTGATCATAATTGTGAAACTGCCAAAAACTGTTCATGATCAAAAGGCAGAATTTTTATATTTACAAGTAGTCTAATCACCCCCCCTCTAGACATACTTTCGATCCTACAAGTGGTATCAGAGCTTTGGTCTCCATTGTTTTGGTTTCCATTGCATTGGACTCCATAAGCTTGGTTTCACAACCTAGGAGAGTATGGCGTCTAGTGAGGGTAATTATCGTAGAGGTCCTTACTTTGATGGTACAAATTTTGCTAGTTGGAAGCATAAAATGAAAATGCATATTCTTGGTCATAACCCAGCCGCATGGGGCATTATTTGTGTTGGTATGCAAGGTGAATTCTTCGAGGAAGGAAAAGTTCCGGATCGCGAAGCTACACCGGAAGAGTTGCGGATGTTGCAAAACAATGCTCAAGCTTGTGACATTCTCTTCAATGCTTTGTGTCCCGAGGAGTTCAACAAAATCAGCCGTCTTGAGAATGCTAAAGAGATTTGGGATACTTTGGTTGAAATGCACGAAGGTACCGAGTCTGTGAAGGAATCAAAGCTAGATATTCTTCAAGGTCAACTTGACAAGTTCAAGATGACGGATGGTGAAGGAGTCGCTGAAATGTACTCTAGGCTTGCTCTCATCACAAATGAGATTGCCGGCTTAGGAAGCGAAGAAATGACCGACCGATTCATCATTAAGAAGATTCTCAGAGCTTTGGATGGAAAATATGACACCGTGTGCACTTTGATCCAAATGATGCCAAACTACAAGACTCTCAAGCCAACTGAAGTCATTGGAAGAATTGTTGCTCATGAGATGACACTTAAGGATAAGGAAGAGCTTCACAACAAGTCAAGTGGTGCTTACAAAGCTACAAGTGATGCTCCCACAACCTCAAGTGACAAGTTAATTTCCAATGAAGAGATAAGCCTAATGGTTAAGAACTTCAACAAGTTCTACAAGAATAGAGGCAAAGAAAGAAGCTCAAAGTCTAGATCATATGATGAAAAGAGATCTTCTAGTCGTGATCGAAACTGCTACAATTGTGGAAGACCCGGACACTACTCAAATGAGTGTACGGCTCCCCACAAAAGAAGAGAAGAATCTCCAAGAAGAAGATCAAGAGATGAGTCACCTCGGAGAGAGAGAAGGAGTAGAGATGATCGTTATGAACGAAGACCCTCTCGGAGAAGCAAGGATTCGGAGAGGAAAGACAAGTCATCAAGGAGCTACACAAGAAGAAGACATCAAGCTCATGTAGGTGAATGGGTCTCCGGCTCCGACTCCGACAATCAATCCGATGGAAGCTATCACTCTGACTCCGACTACAGTCAAGATGAAGGTGTTGCCGGACTTGCTCTCGTATCCTCCAACTCCAACTCCTACGACTTATTTGATTCACCAAATGAGGGAATTGGAAGATGCTTCATGGCTAAAGGCCCCAAGGTATCACACCCTGAATTCATTGACTTCAATAGTGATGAGGATGACTTGCTTGGTGAAGATGAGCTATTGCATGATAAATCTAGTGAGCTTAGTAACGATGAAAATGCTAGTAGTCTTTATAGTCGAGAAGAGTCGAATGACAATGCTATGAAGGAGATTGAGCATCTAACTAATGAACTGAACACTCTTAAGTTAGCTCATGAAACAACTCAAGAAGATCATAGAGAGCTCCTAAGATCTCATGAGAAGCTACGCTTCGAGAAGCTCACTCTAGAGCAAGAACATGAGTTTCTAAAAGCGATCAATGACGATCTTCGAAAGAAGAGTTCTTCATATCTTGCCAAATGACTTCTCTTGTCTAATTTCTTGCCACCTATTAAGACTAAGCATGACAAGAATAAGAAAAAATCTTCCTCTAGTAGTAACAATAACCATGTTAAATCCAATATTGTTGCTTCTAGTAGTTCTCTTGATTCCACTAACAATGTTTCAAGCCAAGTTACACTTGAGCAAGAAAATAGCTTATTGAAGGAAATCATAGAGAAAGGTGTCTACAAGAGTCTTGCCGGAAGCAAGAACTTTGAGGAAATTGTTCGCAAACAAGGAAGGCACCGGAAGAATCAAGGGATTGGTTTTGAGCGAAAGTTCAACGCCGAAGGTGTTGAGTGGGAAGAAGGTCAATATCCTACTCCACAGTTTGTTTCTCCAAAGGAGAAGTATGATCCTACTTCTTCCAATGTGGAACAAGCTCAAGATGACCTTCCACCACAAGACCACAAGCTAAAAGCCAAGGACAAGCTTCAAGAGGAGATTGATGCATTCATTGAAGCACCTCAAGCCATGGTCAAGTGGGTTCCCAAGGACACGTCAAGTTCTACTTCGTCAAGCTCAACTACAACCCCAAGGATTCCCATCAAGATGATGTGGATCCCGAAGAAGAAGAACTAGAAAGTTCTTGAGGGTGACTCCGCCAACATACTTCACTCACATTCATTTTGGCAAGAACTTGTGCAATCAACTTCAACATCATGCACTAGTTCATGGAGTCACAAACCCTCTTGTTGGTAAGTCAAGGGACAAGGTAATCATTGCTTTCATGGACATCATCTATTGTGAACTTCAATCTATGTCCATGGATATCCTTGTTTGTTCCTTGTGGGACTAACCCATGTAGGTATTGAAAGTGCCTTAATCCAAAGGATAGCTCCTAACTCTTGATGATCTACATCAACATTGAGCATCCACATCTTCAACATCTACATGAAGTCTTCTACGACAACCCAAGGTTTGTTTGACCCTTTAAAAGGGGTTCTCACATCTAGGGGGAGCTTTGCTCTAAAAATTGAGCTAAAGCATCTTCAAATGATGTGAACACATCAATGCTTTATGTAAAAGTGGTAACCCCACTTGTGCTTAAACGATGAGTATGACCTATGATCAAATGTTCTCATTTGGCTCCTAAGTCAAAATACTCATATAAAGATGACCTAGTCATCGACAAATTGTGTGCTAGTAGCTAGAGTGTTGGTTGTGCATGTTTGACACATATTTCATTTGCTATCTTATTGTGTGAGCATGTTGAATGCATGATTTTATCCATTCGAGGACATCCATTTGTTGTTTTGGTTGTTTTGGTTTTTCTGGCCAAATGGATGGACAAGAATGCCTAAGCACCTCCCCTAGCCATCTATGCTTTCTTGTCTCAAATTCTATTCATGCTCATATCACAAACTTTCAACAAGTCATTTTCGGACCCTCCGAGTGAGGAGCACTCGGAGCCACCGATCCGTCTAAGGCTGACTTCCAAAACCTTCTAAGTCAATTTCGGTCAGACCAACTTCTCCCACTCGGTCCAACCGAAACGCTTAGACTGATCTAGGTTTCATCTTGGTGAAACCGAGTTCTAAATCTCGGCGTGACCGATATGCGTAACTGCATAGCAGTTATCCATCTCGGTGTCACCGAGTTTTTCAACTCGGTCCCACCGACAGCAAGGGGATATAAATACTGAGGGCAGCGCGTGATTTTTCCTTCAAACGTTTTCGCCCCCAAGTCCCCTGCTGCCGTCGCCCTGATCTCCGGATCGTCGCCGTCGTCGCCTGTGCGCCCTCGCCGCAGGTCTCCGCCGCCGCCAACGGTTTTCTCCTCCGCGCCGTTGCCGCCATAGAGGGACTCCACCAAGTTAGGGTGAGTCTCGATCCCTCTCGTGCTCCCATCTGATTCTTTGCACGATTGGTTTGCCCTGCATCTAGCCATGATTGAAAAACTTCCTTTCCATCAGATCGTTTCTAGTTTCGAGTAAAATTCTTAGGTTTAGGTTTCCACGGAACACATCTCGGTGAAACCGGTTTTAAATTTTCGGTGTGACCGATTTGGCCTCTGGCCATTGCACTGCACTTTCGGTCTAACCGAGTTGTGCAAATCGGTGTGACCGAAGTATGGTTTTAGTGAAACCCTAGAGTATCGGCAGGACCGAAACCCTTTTCGGTCCAACCGAAAGTGGTGTGTAAGTTTCTGTTATACACTTCGGATTCACCGAAACTGAAAATCGGTTTGACCGAAATGCATTCTGTGAAAACTTAAAACTAAGATTTGAACTCATTTTTTTGCAAAAACCTCTGCAGTTTGTGATAACTCTTCTACTCTTCCTATACCTTATCTATTCACAGGTTGTCAGCCATGTCAGATGCCAGTGACAGCCAGAACAGGTCAGAGTCACCTTTTGCAGAGATTCCTGAGGCAGATACTAGTCCTGAGGCTAGTAGTCCTATTGATGATGGTGAGAGGAGTACACCTAGTGGCTTGCCTCCTGCAGCCACCAGAACCAGAAAGCAGAGAAATTCTGATGATGAGGACTCTGACTTCATTGCTGAGGAAGTAACCTCCAAGCCCAAGAGAAAGGTTGTTGCCAAAGAGCAACAAGGGCAGCAGTCAAAGAAAGGCACCAGCAAGATCAAGCAGTCAGCTGTTGCCAAGAAGCTGAACTTGGGAGAGCCAGCCCCAAGTAAAGTGAAGAAAACTTCCAAGAGGAAGAGGGTAGTGTATGCTGAACCTCATGCAGATGCAGCAGTTGAGGAAGAAGAAGAAGAAGCACCCCAGCCTGCTCCTCAGAAGCAGAAACTCATGGGTGATGCAATTAGGGCTCAAGCCACTTCTAAGCCCAAGAAGCCTGCTCAAGCAAAGGCAGCTCCAGCAAAGCCTTCTGCCAAGCCCAAGAGGACTACCAGGAACATCCCAGCCTCTGAGAAGAACAAAGGTGATGTGCCACCAGCTGATTCTGATGAAGAAGAACATGTGTTGCTAAAGCTCCGTCCAAAACTGCCACTCCACAACGATGCTCATCCTCAAGCCGAGGATATGAAGGCAAGGAAGGATAGAGGTCTCGGGCTATGGAGACAGTCTGATCCATATGGCGTGAGGAGAAGGACTGCTGTGGACCCCAGATTCCACACCAGAGAGCAGCAGGACTTCTATGAGACTGTGTTGATGGACAAGAAGCCTATAGTTGCAGATACCAGATACGTTGACTGGAAGTACATTGACTGTGAAGAGCACCGAGACTTCTTTCCCCATGTGCATGAAAGCTTCACTGCATGTGGAGTTGATGAGTTTGTGGGTCAGAAACTGACAGATTGGAACGATGAGATGATTATGCAGTTCTACGCCACAGCCCACTTCTATCCTGATGGGAAGATCACCTGGATGACTGAAGGTCAAAGGTTTTCTTCGTCTGTTGAAGAATGGGCAGAACTTCTGAATGCTCCAGTGCAAAGAGAGGACGACATTGATGTCTATGGGATTCCTAAGAAGAACCATGATTCCATGAAGAACATGTACAAGGAGATCCCCGCAGCAGATTTGGAAGTGTGGAAGCTTGGCTCAGTGTACTATCTCCAGGCAGGTCTACCTACCACAAACACTATTCTGAGGCATACCTTGATGCCCAAGTCTGGAGACCATAGCATGATCCGAGGCTATTCTATCAACATGCTGCACATACTTGATGAGAAGGCACCTTTCAAGGTGATGGACTTAATGGTAGAGACCATTAAGAGGACTGCAGCTGACCAGAAGAGGTCATGTGGATTTGCCCCACAGATTTAGATGCTTATCAATGCCAAGTTTGGCACGGGCAAATTCTTGTTGGATAGGAAGCACTTACCACTGCAGCCAGAGCATGAAGATAATATTGTTGTGATGGACGAGGAGGATCCAACTTCGGTTGAAGGTCAAGCCAAGATTGAAGCTGCTAGGAAAGCCAAAGCTGATAAAGAGGCAGCAGCAGCAGCAGCTAAACCAAAGAGCTTCGGAGAGCAGATTCTTGAAGCTACCCAGAGGATTGAACAACGCCTGGCCAGCATTGAACAATCTCAGGAAAGCTTGGAAAGGATTGTTGACGAGAAGGTCCACGCTCTGGACGTGAAGCTGACTGAACTTCAGGTGACCGTCAACAAGCTTGAGGCAGACATGGAGGAAGCTAGGCAGGACAGGGCAGAGCTCATGCAGGATGACCTAGTCCAGGACTCTCATCGCCAGACTGCTCCGGTTCCCAGAGGGTCCCGATCAGCTGCTATTCCAGTGACTGACTCCAGGGCTACCACTTCAGCACCTCCTACAGCTCCAGCAGTCACTCCAGCCACAGCTCCAGCATCCACTCCTCCAGCGCAGACATCAGCTGAAGTCTTCGCCGATGCCATCATATCTACTCCGACATCTACCCAGACGGGAGCCGCCAGCAGAGCCCACAGTGACGCTTAGCTCTATGCTTTTTCAAACTTTTTGGTAACTTGTTGCCAAAGGGGGAGAAATTGTATAGATCATAGGGCTTCGAGAGAGAGAGTGCTCTTTCGTTCTTTTGCGGTTTCTTTGAGATACATTTGGTTCTTTTGGTTCTCGAAACTTTCAGTGTGCTTGATACTACGTTTGATGCTACCTTAATGAGTGCTTAGTCATACTATGCTTTAATGTGTGCTTAATGCTTATCATATGCTATTCCTTTTTGTATGGCTATTTACTCATGTCTTGGTGATTGGGTGCATGTTATTCATTCTTATCATTTTGTGCGCTCCACCAAGATGTATGTGACATGGAAGAGTAACCCATAATCCTAATTGATTGTGCATTTGCATTCAAACACAAATTTTAAATAATGCACAAATTTAGGGGGAGCTCTTGTTTATCACATACTTCTCAAAGCGACGATATTATTCATTGATTATATCTTTTGTCGAAGCTTTGATCTATATGTTGTCATCAATTACCAAAAAGGGGGAGATTGAAAGTGCAACTAATCCCCGGGTGGTTTTGGTAATTAATAACAACATATATATCATTGAACTAATAGTTACTTGAGAATCATTTCAGAGAAGTTCTGTGATATGGGTATGGAAATGACTGAAGAAGTGGACCCCTCAAAATGCTAAGGCAAGCATTGGCAAAAGCTCAAGACTCCATTTTTGGTTTAGTGATCAAAGATCACATTGAGTCCATAGGAAAAGCCAATACTATTAAAAGGGGATGAGGTTGTGTTGATGATATGGTTGCTCAAGTGCTTAGTGATATATCTCCTTCAACTATCAGCAACTTTCACTACTATACACACTCATAAGTAATCTCGGACAAACCGATTTTCCAAACTCAGTCCCACCGAGATGAACCACCTCAGCCATAAGCCAAACCCTAGAAAAATCGGTCAATCCGAGTTTGAGATCGGTCTCACCGAAATACGGGCTGCCAACCTTCTGTAACCGTTTGTCATCATTTCGGAATAACCAAGTTGATTATTTCGGTCTCACCGAAATTGGCAAGTTCCTGTCTTGACTCAAATCGGACAAACCGAGATGGTATTTTCGGTCCCACCGAAAACCCCAACGTTCACTATATTTTAACTTTCGGTCTGACCGAGTTTCCACTTCGGTCTCACCGAGATTGCTCAATTATGTGTGTAACGGTTGGATTTTGTGTGGAGGCTATATATACCCCTCCACCCCCTCTTCATTCGCAGAGAGAGCCATCAGAAAGAACTACCACTCCTACCTTACACTTTCTGAGAAGAGAACTACCTACCCTTGTGTTGAGATCAAGTTGCTCCATTCCTACCATATGAAACTTGATTTCTAACCTTCCCAAGTTGCTTTCCACTCAATCCTTTCTTCCACCACGGCCATATCAGTGAGGAGAGTTGAGTGTTGGGGAGATTATCATTTGAAGCACAAGAGCAAGGAGTTCATCATCATCTACAACATCTATTACCTTTTGGAGGGTGGTGCCTCCTAGATTGGTTAGGTGTCGCTTGGGAGCCTCCGTCATCGAGATGTGGAGTTGAACCAAGAAGTTTGTAAGGGCAAGGAGATCGCCTACTTCGTGAAGATCTACCCCGAGTAAGGCTAGCCCTCCGTGGGCGTAGGCCATGATGGAATAGACAAGGTTGCTTCTTCGTGGACCCTTCGTGGGTGGAGCCCTCCGTGGACTCGCGCAGCCGTTACCCTCCGTGGGTTGAAGTCTCCATCAACGTGGATGTACGATAGCACTACCTATCGGAACCACGGGAAAAATCATTGCGTCTCCAAATTGTGTTTGATCTTCTCCACCTCTCTTTACTACATGTGCAATTTACTTTCCGCTGCTTATACTCTAGAATTGCATGTGTAGGGTGATACTTGACTTGATCATAATTGTGAAACTGCCAAAAACTGTTCATGATCAAAAGGCAGAATTTTTATTTTTACAAGTAGTCTAATCACCCCCCTCTAGACATACTTTCGATCCTACAAAAAACTGTCTTCGGCATCGCTGTCATCATACAGCGGCTTAGGAGTCTGTTCGCCATCCTCTCGCTCCTCCTGCTCCATCGCTGGCTCTGCGGGGTCTTCGTCTTGTTCTGGAATATCACCATCGTTAGTGACAGTGTTACTATATTTTCCTTTACGGGATTTGGTTTGGCGCTTTCGGCGCTAACGTTTGGGAGGTTCTTCGACGGGCTTGTCCTCTAAGGGATCGTTTTTGTCGTCGCCCTCCTTCCCCTTAGGTGTATCCACCATGTACACGTCATATGAAGACGTAGCTGTCCACCGCCCGGTTACGGGCCGGCTTTGATCTGGATCTACTTCGGCTTCGAGGTCCATCCCTTCGAAGTCTTAGGAAGCGTAGTCAAGTAGATCGATTAGATCTTCAGTCGTGGCTACCAAGTGGGTGGCGGGTGGGGAGCAAAATTCTCCATCAGCCTCCAGTTCGAACCGGATACAATGCGGCTATGTGTCCCCATCTCGGGAGAGGGATCTTAACGACTTTAACATGTCGCCAAAGGGTGAGTGCTGGAAGATATCTGCAGCACTGAATTCGGCGATAGACGCTTGATCGATCTTAAAGGGCAAAGATGCACATGATTCGGAATCTGAGGCCGGAGCTGAGTCCGGGGTTCCGATAACACATACCCCGCTTATAGTTGGGTCTGTTTGTGGCTCCAACGCTGTGGAGTCTGCATCTTCCGTGGCGGGGTTGAGCTTCCCGTCCTCGAGCGAGGCGATCTGTTCCGGATCTAGGGCCAGAATATTGCAGGTGCTATTTCCTCATCCAATGACAGAGCTAGATCGTGTTCATCGTGATGGCAGAGAGAGGTTGCTGCGGGCTCGAATCCGTCGAAGATCAAGTCTCCACGGATATCAACAACGTAGTTTAAGCTTCTGAATCTGACTTGATAGCCAGGGGCGTAGCTCTCGATCTACTCAAGGAGGCCTTCGATGTTGGCACCAAGCGCGAAGCCGCCGAACACGAAGAGCTGTCCGAGAGGGAAGATTCCCTCGGTGTTGCCATCGTTGTTGATGACGCGATCCCATCAGTCCTTTGGTCGACGACATAGTGCAACTCTCAATGAAAGGACCAATGTCGGTGTCAAAACCGGTGGATCTCGGGTAGGGGATCCCGAACTATGGGTCTGAGGATTGATGGTAACAGGAGGCTGGGGACACGATGTTAACCCAGGTTCAAGCCCTCTCGATCAAGGTAAAATTCTACTTCTTGCTAAACCCTAGAGTCTAGCCTATGAGGATTTGTGTTTCTCTATTAGCCTCTACGGACTAAACCCTCTAGTTTCTACACACATGATAGGGGCCTAGGGTTTGTACGTAACCATCTTGCAGAGGAAGGAAAGATTACACCCGAACCTAAAACTTGCCGTTATACAAATACAGGAGTCCTATCCGGATATGAGAGACGATCTTCAACAATGATATTCACAGCCCACCAGTCCGGCCCACCACAATCTATCCGGCCGCATGAGGACCCCTCGATCCAGGATTCCCTCAGGCGCCCCTAGGAGATCCCATCTAGGGCCGGCGGCCACTTGAGGGAAACCCTAGATGGGTTTTCCCCCTTAGGAGGCTTGGCCCCCAAGCCAAAGGGGTGGGAACCGTAGGGTGGCGCCCCCACCACCTCTCGCAACGTGGGAAGGGGTGAGGGGGGCGCACAACCCCTTAGTGGGCTGGTTTGTCCCCTCCCCTTGGCCCATGAGGCCCCCCAACACTTGCCGCGACCCCCGATACCCCTTTCGGTCATGCTGTCCATCACCAGGTACCCTCGAAACATCTGGTACTCCAAACAAACTTCGGTGACCACCATAATTACTCAACTATACTTATATCGTCACCAAACGTTGAGTGTGTAGACCCTGCAGGTTCGAGAACTATGCAGACATGAATGAGACACCTCTACGGTCAATAACCAATAGCGGGACCTGGATGCCCATATTGTTTCCCACATACTCTATGAAGATCTTATAAGTTGAACCACGATGTCAAGGATTCAGATAATCCCATATGTAGTTTTTTTGTCCATCGGTATGTTACTTGCCCGAGATTCGATTGTCGGTATCTCCATACCTATTTCAACGTCGTTACCAGCAAATATCTTTACTCGTTCTGTAATATAAGATCCCACAACTAACTCCTTAGTCACATTGCTTGCAAGCTTCTTGTGATGTTATATTACCGAGAGTGCCCAGAGATACCTCTCCATCATACGGAGTGACCGATCCCAGTCTTGATCCATGTCAACTCAACAGACACCCTCGGAAATACCTGTAGAGCACCTTTATAGTCACCCATTTACATTGCGACGTTGCTACACACAAGGTATTCCTCCGGTGTCAGTGAGTTGTATGATCTCATGGTAATAGGAACATATATACTTGACATGTAGAAAATGATAGCAATAAACTGACACGATCATATGCTACATTCACAGTTTTGGTCTTCTCCATCACATCATTCTCCCAATGATGTGACCTCTTTATCAAATGACAACTCATGTCAATGGCTAGGAAACCATAGCCATCTTTGATCAACGAGCTAGTCCGGTAGAGGATGACTAGGGACATCTTATTGACTTTGTATCCACACATGTATTTGAGTTTCCGATCAATACAATTCTAGCATCGATAATAAATGATTATCATGAACAAGGAAATATGATAGTATCCAATTTATTATTGCCTCTAGGGCATATTTCCAACAATAGATAGGTAGAATGTAGTTTTTAATTAGTATAGATAGGTAGAAATTTGTAGAATGTATATAGAATTTTGAAGAATTAGTAAGAAAATTATTATTTTTATTTATAGTAAGTTCTTAGTTGAATTAGTAAGGAAATTAATTATTTTATTTATAGTAAGTGCTTAGTTGAACTAGTTGAATTGGTAAGAAAATTAATTATTTTTATTTATAGTAAGTGCTTAGCAGAACTAGTTGAATTAATAGAACTAGTTTATTTTTAGTAAGAAAATTTAGGTATAGAATATTTTTGTAATTTTTTTTAATGTATTGGAAAATATAATTATGCAGGCTTTGTAGAGACGTGTCTCCTTGGAGTGATCGTCATCCGAGCTACCTCTAGTTCCTCTACACCCGAGTCGGTGAGCTAAAAGTCCACCTCCTCCTTCTCCACTACTCGGTGTTGAATAGAGTTCAGGTTATAAGATGTATTGAAATGTTTTTGTCAATATCGAACCATTGAAATGCAATGAGCACTAGTTTATGCTCTTGTGTGAAGTGTTGATTCATTTTCGAGTGGCCTATGTTTTGCCAGAGTGTTGATTCATTTCCGTTTCGGCAAATTTCAGGCGCTCGATATGTCCTATTTTAGCAAAGGTCATGCTGAAAGTTTTCCATGAATTTAAGCATGACTTGTGTTAGAATATGTAGGAAACATCGAGTACCCCCGGATTAGCTAGAAAGAGAATTAAACAACATTTCAAGTTGACTTCAAGTCCTGGTAGTTGCCTTCGATCGATTTTCACTTAATGTTTCTACTATGAACATAGGAAATGTCTGACGACGAAAGGGAATTCGTTATGTGCGAATACTGCAAAGACGAGCGCGGCGTGTGCGATAGGCCTAACCTAGTTGGTGGTAGGCGCTTTAGCATCTTGCTGGATGAGACCTTCGAAGTAGATAAACTAAGTCACAATGAAAAGTCTTTTTTTGTCATTAAGCATGACTTCTACTTCTTTTGCTTCAACTTATAATTTTTATCTTTTACAATTATACTAGCGTATCCCCTGCCATGCAAGAATGTATGTCTTGGATAAGATTGGTTTTAGTATTATTGAAAGTATGGAGGTAAAAAGAGTTCACTTGAGGACCGAGCATTGTTATACTTTTGCCGTAAAATTATACAATGCAGCCAGCTACTCCTATTTTGAATGCAAAAATTGGAGAGCACTATGCAAGGCTTATGCATTTGAGCCTAATATGCTTATCACCTTTGATATTCGCCCAGAAGATGAAATTGAAGGTAATATCGACATCTAGGTCGATGTTTAGGCGCCTCCGGTTCTACCATTATGCGAGTTTCTCAACCATATTTATTAAGTAATTTATATTGTTTATTTAAAAATAGTTGACAACTAATTTCTATTGACAGCTTATTTCTATTCAAGCAAACATGTCCGACGCTTGGTAGACAGCACCTACTACTGTCGCGGGGCTGAACTAAACTGCGAGGAGATAAGTCATTATGTTTCATGGCTTGAGGATCTTGATACTGTCAAGACAGGTTATTTTCCTGAATTTTGAAATATTACTACTCAACACATGCAACCACTAGTGTGCATATTGAGCTACTGTCACATCAATTTAGGAAACATGGTAAGCTTTTAATATTTATCCTCAGTGCATCTTTTGCATACATTATTTTTTAAGCTAAACTTCGTTGGTAAGTATGTCACTATGATGTTGTTCAACATGGACTCCTGATGAATGTTGTGCCTCATTGGATAGAGCCTAAAGGTCGCATGACCATGATCAACTTACGTCCAAGATATCTTATATTGCACATGAGTGCATTCATGGTTTCTCAAAGCGAGCAAATCTTAATAGTCGAAGACTAGAGCAAAATTCTGAAGGATCACAACAGAGAAGTACTAGGGGGCAGCAATCAGAAGCGCTGCCCATAAATAGAAGACATGTTCATATGCATTCTCCAATATGATGAAGGAGCGCTACATATGTTTTATGCTATGTTACCTCAGAGATAGCAGCGGGAGTGATTAGCTAGCTAGAATGAGTTTGAAGATGATGATGTGCTACACTATGACTGTGATGATTAAATAGCTAGTGTTGGTGGTAATGACTATGATGCTTATTATTAGCTAGTGTTGGTGGTGATTAGATAGCTATACTATGACTACGATGATTAAATAGTGTTGGTGGTAATGACTATGATGATTATTATTAGCTAGTGTTGGTGGTGATTAGATAGCTACACTATGACTATGATGATTAAATACTATTGGTGGTAATGACTATGATGATTATTAGCTAGTGTTCTTGGTGATGATATGATGAAATACTTTTTATATTAATATGATGAAGATGTTGACATTGATTATCATGATGATTTGTTATTAGCTAGTGTTGGTGGAAGGAACACGAATTAGATTCAAGTGGATGGATCAAAAGTGAACAGAAGTTGAATTAGTAGGATCCTCATCCTAATTCAACTTTTTATTCATCCACATGAATCTAATCCATGTTTCTTCCTCACAATGATATATTAATTCATCATGGACATAATGACATAATAACCTCTTAATTGGTATTGTATCAAAATGTGTATAGCAGCATATAAATACACTAAAAATTAAAAAACACTATACTAGTAGCGCTGGACAGAAATCATGCTACTACAAGTTAGATTAGCAGTAGTGTGGCTTCACTAAAAGCACCGCAGCTATTAGCAGCAACGTGTTTCTCCAAAGCTCGCTACTGCTACCCATGTATAGTAGTAGCGTGGGCCGACCCGCACTACTTCTACATGTTAGCTATAGCGCCGTATTAGTAGCGCGGCTACCCGCACTACTGGTATACCAAATACTCGCGCTACTACTAGGATTATCCCTAGTAGTGAGAGCACATACCTAGTGCAAAAAACAACATAGCTGATCATCTATCAAAGTGCGCTGCGCAAAACCTCCCTGTGGAACTAGGGACTTTTGTTCTCCATCTGACTCAACCCTCCGTATCCCCGACAACAATGGCCAGAAATAGGAGGAAATTGCACTCCGGCAAGCCTCTCCCGGCAGAGCTTCTCGAAGGCCCCAACACAGAGCTTGGCGGGAACAACTCCCCTTTGATCGGTAAGCTGCGCTGTCCCGCCTTCTGTGGTTGTGTTGTGCACTCCCGTGAATGAGGAAGTGCTGCTGGTCCTTGTTGCCGAGCCTTAAGCTCCAACTTGGGCACGACACGTCATCCATTTCCTCCAAATAGGATAACTTCCCGAGGAGCAAGAAGAAGCTGAAAGAGTAGCCTGGAGGGCCAGTATGTATCAGTTAATTGATGACACGCTATAAAAAAGATGGCCCAACGGTGTGAAATTGAAGTGCATTGGCCGGGAATAAGGGAAGGAAATACTGGCAGAGATACACAAGGGTATGTGTGGCTCCCACATCGGATCAAGGGCCTTGGTTGGAGAAGCTTTCCGGCAAGGTTTCTACTGGCCCATGGCCTCCAAGATACAATCGAGCTAGTCACCAAGTGTGAAGCCTCCCAGTTCTATTCCAAGAATACCCTTCAGCCTGCTCAAGCTCTCCAAACGATCCCTCTGTCATGGCCATTTTTGGTCTGGGGGCTCGACATCTTGGGCCCCTCCCCCTGCGCTACCCGGGGCTTTGAATTCTTGTTCATTGCAATCGACAAGTTTACAAAGTGGTTGGAAGTGGAGCCCGTGAGGAAGGTGACCTCACAGTCAGCTGTCAAGTTCTTGAAAGGATTGGTGTCCCGCTTCAGGGTCCCTACCCAAATCATCACCGATAACGGCACCCAATTCACAAGCCGCGCCATCATGCAATACGTTCATGCCCTTGAAAGCAATATTTCATTCGCCTTTGTTGCCCAGCCAAGGAGCAATAGACAAGCTAAGTGGGCAAACGCTGAAGTGCTGCGAGGTCTCAAGACAAGAAAATTTGATAAGCTGCAGAAGTGTGGCAGCGATAGATTGACGAGTTGCCGGTGGTTCTTTGGTCCGTGCGTACGACACCAAATCGACCTACCAGGCAGACTCCCTTCTCCCTAGTCTATGGGGCAGAAGCAGTTATCCCCATGGAACTAATTTACTGATCACCTCGAGCTTGCCTACCCTGAAGTAGCGCAAGAACAACAACGTCGTGACGACGCTATGCTACTTGAGGAGAGCTGTCTCTGGGCTGCTATGCGTGCTGCAGGCTACCAGCAAGCCCTGTGTCACTATCACAACCGCAGGATTAATGCCCGGAGTTTTGAGGAAGGAGACCTTGTCCTTAGGTGCGTCCAGTCCGCCAGGGGTACATACCAGTTGACGCCGAAGTGGGAAGTCCCTTACCGCGTAGTATGAGTCACCAGTCTCGGTGCCATTCATCTGGAGACCAGAGATGTCATTCAATTGCAAAACACGTGGAACATCGAGCATAACCGTAAGTTCTACCCATAAGGCACGGCTCTCGGGCCCTGCCCGGCAGCCACCCTTTTGTACAAGCTTTGACGAAGTTGCATGTAACCCTTTGTACAAAACCAAGCGCAGACCCTAAGCAACAGAGAAATAAATAAAGCATTGGGGGCCCTCGAAGAAGATTGCATGCACGCATAAACATATCATGAGCATAGCATGTTCATGTAGATAAGATCGCTTATGTCATTGTTTTCATCTGCACTAAGCTGCAGGTTCCTTATCGCGGAGTTGGTCCCGAAGTGAAGAAATGGAGACAATCCTACGTAGTAGTCCTTGCAAAGACAAACAGATAAGTTCTCCTTTATCCATACATGTCCTATAAAGTGAAACTTGTGCATATGAAAACCTTGTCGCCTTCGAAGCATAGGTGTTCCCATCCTTTGACTCGAACATTACTTTAGTCAGGATGGTCGCCGTGGCCTTTGGAGAAAAAGGTTTGGCATGGGGCTGGTCCCATTTATGGTTTAGTGCCCCATAGTCCTAGCCCCGCGACAACAAACTGAGGGTACCGGCACGATATCCTGCCGGGGAAAACTTGTTTACTTGAACGTATAGAGGCATTCCACCTCTACATGGATATGATACATTCACAAGTACATGGAAAATCTTGTCTTTTTCATTAATATGCTGACAAGCAAGTACAGATCTTACAGAATACAAACATGGGTAAAGAAGATTACATATCATAGACTAAAGTTTGGCAAGTGCCTGCTTATTTTAGACTGAAAAAAGATAAGTGCCCTGTGATCCCTTTCTTGTCCCTCTCCTCCTGGGGAATTTCGTTGAAAATGAGGAGAACAGGAAAGGTGTCTGAGCTGGAGCCCTGACCCAATCCCGTCAGGACTTGCCAGGTGCAGCCTGACAAGATCGGGAGTGCCGAGGCTGCGGAGGACGAGGACGGAGGGAGTAGCTCGGTGGTGCCCTGGTCAGCACCCCCAACGCCAGCAAGAAGCCCTAGCATAGCCAACGGCGGGCAGAGCCACTGGGGCTCAGTTGGAAGACTGCTGGAGGAGGAAAAGGCACCAAGAGAGCGACCCCAACCCCGGTAACGGTCTCGAAGTAGCCGGTGATGATGGTGCCGAGGAGGAAGGGGAAGAGCGGAAAGATGAGGCAGCAGACCAACAGTAGGAGATGAAGGGGTCGGTGCCATCGTATTCCGACTTGACGCCCCGCCACCTGCCTTCTCCATCTTCCCTTGTTTTTTTCCTATCACCACCGCTCGAGGGAAACGTCGGACCACCGGCCCGTCACCTTCCCCGGAGAGGCCGCGGATGACTGCGATGACTAGGGAGCGCGCGGGGCGCCGTTACACACTTGGTGAGCAGGAGGACGCCACCACCTTCATCACCAACCCCGGCTCCACTGGAAGGAGCAGTGCTGGGATCACCCATGATCTCGGGCACTGCACCCCAGGATGGCGCCGGAAGCCTCAAGAGCACCATCGTCGGAATGACAAGCCTTGGTGACTTGCAGCGAGGGCTAGAGATCACCATCCGACGGCCTATTTAGGCGTGGGAGGCGAGTGTTTCACCATTCTGGAGAAGCTCGTTGCCTCCCACGTCGTGGGTAACTTGACCACTGCATCGCCTTGGGCCCCGGACCAGACTCACTCCCCAAACATCGACATGGGCATTCAGCATCATCAAATCCAAGCTGAAACCCAAGGACTGTCCCCAGTACATCGCTCTCACCATAGCTAGGGGGAAGCAAAGTATGGAGGAGGAGAGGTGCGTGGATGAGCACTCGCGCTCCTCCCCTGCTTCTCTTTTATAGGAGGCCCGAGGCTGGTCCTTTGCTGGGTAATCGCCGTCCCACTCCACCAACCCAAGGAGGCCAGGCCCATGCCATGGCGCTCTTCCTGCACCACGCTCCTCCGTTACTTGCCCCACGCAGTGCATGTGGCGTACATGGCGGAAGGAATAAGTGCGGTGGGATAAGTGAATTGGCAATTACTCCCCCGTGCGTTAAAGTCATTCATGAGCCATTATATAAATAGGCCCACTATAGTTGGCATTACGCGATGCTCGGGGAAGATGGAGACTCATTCAATCACATGCTAATGAAGAAGAAAGGAAAATAACAGAGACAAGCTAGCACAAAACCGATGTATGTGTACCTGATGGAGCCTACCCCGACGACACCCGACAGCGTGTTCAGGCCAGGCTCGGGGGCTTCAGTCGGTGCAAGAAAACATGATGTATCTTTCTCACACTGTACACATGCATGAAAGAAAGATTGCAGCCACCAAGATCACAACAAGAAACAAGAGGTTGGTCCTTTGAGAAATTAAGTGGTGGATCAAGAAGACCAAGTCAAGTTAAAGGAGCAAGATACCAATAAGGAAAAACCTCCCTTGCAGGGTAGGCGATCCTAGCAAGGTCGAGGTTGCCCCGAAGACAAGTCCCAAGACTACACAGCAGGCCTTTCGGGGATGCGGAGAGCGGGTTACGCCACCAAGGATCCACCGCTCCACCTCAAAACAACTCAAGTCATCAATCGGTGCGGTGTCAAGCCCTCAAGTGACTAAATGGTCGTGATTCGATACGTGGCAGCCTTTTCTGAAGGAAATAATCTCCAAATGACACCCGTCCAATGACATGTCACCCAGGCACGCGAGAAGGTGGCGGATCAGTCCGGTAAGGCTTGCCGGGCTATGCCATGGTGTGACATTAAGTGGCCCATTTAATGCGCCTTGTCCTGTCTGCAGAGTTAGGTATGATAGCATTGTTTGCTATCTAATCAGTACAAAATGACTGATTTGCCATTGTAGCGACCCCTTCATCTATATAAGGAGGACCGTGGAAACCTTAGAGAGGATTCAGACCATTGTACACCCATTCGCGCGTAGTTGCTCTCGCCCTAAGCCAACCTTTCCAGGACAGAGCACTACGTCTCCACCATGCCCCCCCCCATAAATCCACCAAAAGTAGCAGTAGGGTTTTACACCTCGCGGCGGCCCGAACCTAGGTAAAATTGCTCGTGTGATCACTGTTGTGCTGCTCTGCACCCTCCGCTCTTTGTGCAATGTGCTCTTCCCCCCTGCCGAACTACAACGGGCCGATGGCCCCATAGGTGGTCGTGTTATCCCACGACAATACATAAACAAGTAATGTGTCCCTAGTGAGCCTCTACTAGACTAGCTCTTTGGTCAAAGATGGTTAAGGTTTCTTAACCATAGCCTAGCAGTTGATCGTATCAGTTTAATGCTATAGATTTCCTCATGTCAAGTATCTATTCCTAAGAACATGAGATCATGCAACTCCTGGATACCAGAGGAATACCTTGTGTTCTATCAAACCTAACTTCATAACTGGATGATCATAAAGATACTCTATAGGTATCTCTAAAGGAGTCTGCTAAGTTGGCATGGACCGAGGCTTGGATTTGTCAATCCGTGTGACAGAGGGCAATCTATGGGCCCTCTCTGTTGGGTAACACAACAGAAGACAAAAAATTATGACCTACGCACCGGCCCAGGACCACTATGGAGACTGCATACAAGGTTTGATATTTTCCTTACCGACTCGTAGCGCAGCGAAAGTAGAGTCGATGGCGGTCGGTGGTGCAGATCCCTACAGCTAGGATTTACAACCTCCCAACCGTGAGGATGTACTCCCTCATCTTCTCCCTAGACAAATCCCCGGGCAGCCCTTCGGGAGGCCTTGGGATAGTCCCTCGGATAGTCCCACCAGACGGATCCTCGGACAGCCCTTCGGGAGGACCTCAAAATCTCGAACGGTCACTTGGGCAGCCCTTCGGGAGGCACACTCGAAACTCGGAGGGTCACTCGGATAGCCCTTCGGGAGGACCTTCAAAACTTGGAAGGTCACTTGGACATCCCTTCGGGAGGCACTCTCAAACTAAGACCAAAATTATGATTTCTCTATAGAGTTGCACACATAAGGTGTCATCTATCCGGCAGCACTTCGCCGTCTCGAGCTAGTTCCCACCGGAACCCAGACAGCCTTTCGGCTCTATGAAACTATCTCGCTGGGAGGAAGAGAGAACGCCAGATCATGCATGGCGCTTGTATGTGAGAAAGAGTAAGTTTGGGCAGCGCCCTCCACCTCTATTTATAGGAGGAGGGGTGGAGGGGCTGAAATTTCAGCAACATCCATCCATGTCATCTCCAAGATATTTTGGAGCAAAAGCCAAAAAACATGGCTTTCCAAAAACTATCCAAAAAGCACTTTCACTATTCACGATGACATTTTTCAGGATCCGTTCGAACTGAACATATTTATGTGGGCTTAGAACATTTCCATTGCCCACTAAAATAATTTTCAATGCCTTCCGGAACAATTCCGGATTAGTGATTTTCATCTGCGAAAAGCATGTGAAGTGGTTCCGGTAGCCCAGGAACATTTCCGGATTTTATCCCGGAAAATTCCTAGAATATTCAAGAATAATTCTGGCACCATCCAAGAATTATCACACATGTCGTGCAACCAATTTGACTTAATGGAATACCCTGAAACAACCATTTGGTTTTACGAAACTATTTCACTGTTCTCTCTCCGGAACTCATCCATTGTCTCCGAAACTATTTCGACGAATTTCTCTCAGACTCCCTATCTAGTATTGAGCAGTTAGATGACCCTTAAGCGTGTGAGCCAATAGGTTCAGTGAAGTATAGACATGGCCGGAACTCTTTCTGATCAATGATCAACATCAGACCCGTGGACACCCATATTGACCCGTATGCCCACACAAATGAACATACGAGTGAACCTCTAGTTGTCGTGTGCTATTCACGTTGCTTCGTGATATGTTACAAATACCCGAGGTGATATTTATCGGCATCCCTGTGGATCAAAAAATTGTACACTATGCCTGTTATCTCATTACCTACATTTGTTCTCTTTTCTCGTTACTGTGTTCCAGTATCCCTGTGATCAAATCACAATGTGTCTGGTCAGACGATGATGGATTCCGTAACATCGAGAGGGCCCAGAGATATCTCTCCATCGTCAAAGGAGAAAATCCCAACCTTGAGCTATCAAGTTACTTGACATAGTTTTCCATGAACCCGCAAGCCCCCATAATAGCCACCCATTTACGGATGACGTTTAACAAACCCCAAAGTGCATGAAGCAAGCGTGAAGAAAATTGATATCCTCATGGTCTAGGGAATTATGCAAATGTTAACTTCCTCTGTGTTATTAATCATTAACTTGTGTCGAAAGCATCTCATTGCAGAACATCAATTCAGGTCGATTCAACACAATTGTTCTACCAACATTGTGCCATCAAAATTGCTGGCATAGACATGCCCATGATTGGGAAAACATAATCATCAAGCAACACCTGAGCTAGTCTTACAGGCATGACTAGGAATACATTTTACCGTTTATTATTCCACACGTGCACATGGGTTTTCCCCAGAGCCTTTATGGATATACGGGCTCTGGAACCACAACAGTTTTACCATGGAACATAAACATAATCATGAACTCGGAGATAAATAATATCATTTATTATTGCCTCTAGGGCATATCTCCTACAGACTCCCACTTGCACTAGAGTCAATAATCTAGTTAATGCTAATGCACTTTACACCTATGGCATGACGGTGTAAAAAATGCTTCGCATGTGGTATAGCCTAATATCTGACGGATCTGACAACTTCAGCTCCGTGTGTATCTCTGCATATCCTCACGTTTTCACGCTTTCACAAATTCATATTTTGTACGGACTTGGCTTTGTATATATGTGAATAATTGGTCAAAACATGATTCCTTAGACTGAGTTATGGAGCAACTATCTGCAATAGTGTCCCATTGACCAAAGCCTTCTTGGAACCATACTAAGTTCATGAATGAACTATACAATTCAACATCGTGTTTGTCGCTTCTAAAGCGTTAACATAGCTTGTGTTATAAAATTCGCCACAATATCTTGTTTGGAACAATTTCAAACTATCGTGCCACCATATTGTCAATTACACAAAACCCTTAATTTAAATCAAAAATCGCTTGGAGCATTGATGAAGACTGTATCAATGTAACCTTTTACAACGAACTCTTCATGATCTCACCTTGCGAGAAAACATGTCATCGGTGCTACTTTAGTACTCAATGACCCTTTTTCACTGTTCTCCCATGATTAGTACTTTTGATCACTTTGGTATCTATAGTCACGACAACTTGGGAGTATCAGACATATCTGGTTGTTTTGCATACCAGGAATACATGATTAATCCAAACACAAGAGTGTGTGGAATCTCCATCATGTGTTTTACTTATCAGTTTTTTGGGACACCGAGTCTTGCAAAAACTCTCCCCATGTGACTTCGGCAAGAATCACTCCTTGACCTTTTTAGTGCTAAAATGTTTAACATCTTGTCAATATGTATTTTTGCTTAGCCGCATTAGGTAAATCTATCTCCATAGATCATCATGCCTAATATTGAGACTAATTAGCCCAGCCACTTCATCAGAAAACTATTTTTAAATGAAGTCCTAATTCATGTCAAGAAATTTATTTCCATTTAACAATGTGTCAAGCACACAAGGTGTTTAGAAATATTATTATGGTCCCACTTACTTTCTTGAATCACAAGCACCTTTTTTACCTATTTATGAAGTCAAACCCCTTTTGACTATTTCATCAAAACACAAAGATTATAACTCCATTTTGCTCTCTTCTGTCCATCGATGTAACTCTGAAGTTCACACACTCACTAGCATCCTCTGGATAGACAAAATACTTTGGACAGTATCACAGGCAAGTCCTAGGTAGCATTTCCATCACATGGAAATCCTTTTGTCATCCATTTATCATATCTCAAGATTGAAATATGTATTTAATTTCTAGTTTAACCCGATCTAACTTTAAGCATCGCTATGGTGAGACAATCTCATCGTAGTCAACTCCTTGATCTTGTTTATGACAACAAGTCGAGCTATATGGATAAAACAATTTATCCACATTAGTTTATAGTTCCATTAATGTTCGTCAGACTCCAAGTCTTCTGAAGGGTTTATCAAGATAAAATCTTGAATCATTTATGGAAACTATCTCGGATTATATTAGCATTTAGCCGATTCCGGAGTCAGGGCCCATCACCGCTTCCTTGTGTATCGTAGGTATACAATTGTCTAAAAACAATATCTCATTGGTGGACCTGAGAGGTTTGCATAAGCCTTGCCTACGTGGTTCAACTACAAGTTCGACTGAAGTCCATACATTTTATTGTAATGACTTCCGTATTAGTCATAGTAGGAAACTCTGGAATCACTTCCAAGGTTCCTTTCCTTTGATCGGATGACGAATATATTGTTATCTCGTCGAGTTGCACTGTTCTCCAAGTCACCTTTTGTAAGAAACCTTTTCTACAAAATCATTCCATTCTTTGTGGCAAACCTTTTTCCTCGGTATAGTGTGGGAGGAATACCAAATAAATTATTATAACCTACAAAGTAGCAATTTTCTGATTTGGAATAGGTTCGTAAATATTTTACAAAAGCCCCTTATTCCAAATGTTAAGAAAATATAAAACGTTGGTTGGGCATACCATACCATGGAGTCATTTCAACAGATGTGATGGCTCTCTTATCAATGTAAAAGTTGCACCCTTTAAAGCATTACTTTAAAAGGGATAATGACAAATTTATTTATGTCATCTTTGATCTTACCGTGTCATAAATGGTTTGAATACATCTTCATAGACATTCCACTCATAGTGGTGTTCCGGGAGGTGTAAGTTATGAAACCCATATCACAACTCATCAGACATTAGCTAAACTTCTAACTCAAATATGCCTATCTACAATCCAATGGTAGAAACATAATTTCTTGTTGCAATAATTCCTAATTCATTTTGAAAATCTTTTGAACCATTTCAAAAGATCCAGACTTACGTCTCATCAGATGAATATCAATATATCTACTTGATACATTTATGACGATATATAAATCCACCACTTGCAACAACATTTATCGGACTACACACATCTAAATGTATGATCACCAATAAGTTCGTTGCTCGTTCCTTATGGCCCGTGAACAGTATTTTAGTCACTTCACTTTTCGGAGGAAAGTTGCAAGTGTCAGATGATTCAAAATCAATCGATTTTAAAATCCATCATTATGGAATTTCACCATGCAGGTTTCTCCAATGTGACCAAATGCAGTGCCACACATGTGTGGTATTGTTTTAGTCATGTGACATTTAGCGTCAGTGTTGTGGATATATCTTATTACCATCAATATCCATAACATACGTCCCATTCTTAATGGAAGCATGGCCCTTATGTTATTCGTAATACTAAACAACAATTGTTCTTTTATGAACAACACTCTTGCAACAAACATTACGCAAAAGGGTTAGAGTGTGTAAAACTCTAAAATGAATTATGAAAGTAAATACAGAGGTAATTTATTATTATCAATATTCATAACATACATCTCATTCATAATGAAAGTATGGCCCTTATGTTATTCATAACGCCGAACATCAAAAGTTCTCTTATGAACAACCTTCTTGCAAGATACCTTGTGCAATGAGCTAGAGTGTGTAAAACTCTATAATTAATTATGAGAATAAATACATAGGCAATACACTGACGGAAGGTATAATAACTTTTACTATGACCCCATCGTGCATCAAAACTTCATTCCTGGCTAGTCTTTCAGGCCGTAGTAGTTCTTGCATCAAGTCGCAACAGAATGCAATCGAGCGGGTATCTTTGTCATCAGCTCACAATACCCAAGAATTAGTGATTAACATGTTTAATCATAATTCTCAAGAACTATTTCTTATGACCAGCTTTCTATACATCAATAACTCATGTGACATTCATACATGAGATGGATATTCCAGTCTTCACTCTTTTTGCCTTTATACTTCTAACATTTTAACTTTTAGTATTTCACCTACTCGCAGAAGAAGCACCCAACTTAAAAGTGGCATTAGCCTCGGACATCCTAGGTGTGTAAGTCATACTAACACCCTTTGGATACTTCCTTTCTCTTTAAGTTATTGTTTTATTCACATTTTATAACATGACAGGCGTTCTTCTGGATCCCTCTCTTATCAATCTAATGCATTGTCGGGGAAACTGGTCGCCCACGAACACCTATGGGACCGGAGCCCCTTTTCGGTCCGGCAAGGGAGCGAAGGGAGCACGAAGAGCAGATCGAGGGGCACACGCGAGTAGTTTACCCAGGTTCGGGCCGCACGGATGCGTAAAACCCTACTCCTGCCTTGGTTGTATTGAGTCTTGGCTCGGGAGCAAGAAGATCTACAGTGCTAGCTACACCGAGCGTGGGAGTGATCAGGTTTCTGGATCCGAACCTCCTCTACGTTGTGCATGGGCCTCCTTTTATAGCTCAAAGGGGTCACCGACAGGTGTCAACGTAGATGAGGGTAAAAGTGTAAAATCGGTGGTAGTTGTAACAGTGCATGTACAGTGTATGTACAGTAGTCTATACCTAACCTTGACGGTGGGGGACAAGGGCATTGAATGCCCGTCGCCGTCACCCCAAAAGCGTCCGCCCGGGCGTCTCCGTTCGCCACGACGGAGGCCTCGTCATCGTGGCTTGCCACCGTGTACCCCCAGGCTGCATAGCCATCCGCCACGTGCCCCAGGAAGGGTCCCAGGGCGACGCGTGGCCAGGTGAGCTCGAGTGCAGGCACACAGTGAAAGCTTGCCGCGGCAAGCACCTTGCCGCGGTCGCTACCTTGCCGGGCCCGGAAGCTTGCCGCTCTCCGGGTCTTGCCGGGGCGCGAGATGCGCCGCGGTATGTCTTCTGGAATGCTGTTCTCTGGCCTTCCTGGCAAGCTCCTCTTGCCAAGGTCTTGTGCAGAAGGGATGATCTCGAGCCTGGAGCGGCCTTCCCGGCAAGCTCCTCTTGCCGGGGTCTTGTTTCTTAACTTGAATACTTTGTTCTTGAATGGCTCCAAAGGGACTAGAGTGGGCCTTGGCGGGCACGTGGTGAGCCTGACCACGGGACGCTGCTACTGCCCGTGCACAAGTCGGGATACTAAGGTACCCCTTCTTTAGTACACCGACAGGAGCCCCCGGGCCTGGGCCACACACGGTGCCGAGCGCTGTTGGGCCAGGCCAAAAACAGTGCACAGGCACACACAGCCCACGGCGCGCCGTATCCCACTCCGTATCCACCGCATCCCTCCCTAACGGCACGCATCGATTGCGGCGTTGTGGGAGAGATCGTGGCCTGTTTCTTTAATGGGAAAATGCGGAATGTCCCCCACTTCCCCCTTAAAAGCAGAGGAAGCAGGGGCAGTTTCTCCCCATTGCTTCATTGTGTCTTCAATCTCCAGAAACCCCCGCCGCTCTCTGCCTTCCCAAAGGTCGACAGAGAGCCGAGCTCCGCCCTTCCTCCGCCGTCTCCAGCATCCTCAGCGCCGTCGACCCCCCTCGCCGTCCCCGCCATGGCCCCGAAGAGCGACAAGGCGAAGAGCGACAAGGCGAAGAAGGAGAAGTCCGATAAGGCGGCGAAGCTGGCAGCCATGCGGAAGAGGATGGTGGTCTTCCCGCCGAGGCTCGGCGCGAGGGAGCTGAGGGACAAGTATTACTTGTTCTGGGCGAGGGAGACGAAGGCTCACCCGCGCACCAGGGTCCTCCCCGCCGAAGCCTGCGATATGTATCCGGGAGGTTACCATTTCTTCGCTCTGTTCTTCCACTGTGGTCTTTGTCCTCCGTACTCTGAGTTTTTCTGCGATGTGATGAACACATACGGATTCCACCTCCTAGATTTCACCCCGAATGCAGTCTTGACCATGGCCGTTTTCGCACATTTGTGCGAAAACTTTGTCGGGGTCCACCCCAACGTAGCTCTCTTTCGCCACTTTTTCACACCTAGAGTAGAGTCTGGATCCCCACTCTCCGGCGCCATCTCCTGGATCTTCAGGCTTAACAAGAAAGAGGCGTACTTGATTGGAGAGCTCCGCGGCAAGTGGGATGAGTGGAGGGCTGATTGGTGCTCGGTCATGGAAGAGGAACCCCAGTAGTTTACCTCCCCGCGCCGAGCGGCAATAGTGCACGGCAAGGATTGGAGTGACTTGGCCCCGGAGGACGATAAGCTGCAGATTGCCCTTACTAGGATCCTTCGCCTCCGGGCCGCCAACCTTACTGTAGGTGAGGTCGGGGCGGATTTCCTTCGCCGCCGCATTGCCCCCTTGCAGGACAGGAAGAGGCCTGCTTGGGAGTTTGGCAATGCGGCAGACTTCATGAGGCTGCGCCCCGGCCTGAATTACAACTTCACCGTCTTGGAGCTCAAGGGAATGGTCCGCTCGCTGTTTAAGCATGACCCCAAGCACAAGGAGTGGTTCACCCCGTCGAACGGAGTAGTTCCACTATGCAACAACTCTGCCATTAGCGCCATCCGTGCGGCAATGCCTCAGTGCGACTCCCACGGGGTTGATCCTACTTGGTTGATGCCTTCAGAAGAGACCGTGCAGACTTTCTTCGACAATCTGGTTGAACGGCCGCGCAACCCCGAAGAGAAGAAGGGCCTCACCCGTGCGACCACCGACCATGACATGGCGTATACCGCCAGCAGGATGGAGGAGGCTGCCGCAGCGGCAGCCGCGGGTGAGTTTGGGTACACCGTGGAAGAAGCAGAAGCAGCGGATGCAGTGAGCCAGGCCGAGGAGGAGGAGATCCTCAAACTGCTGAGGCCCGCCGGGAAGCCTGCCGGGACGAGCGAGGCTGCCGGGCAAGGCACTGAGTCCAGTGAGCCCGCCGAGGAGGACGCCGAATCGGGTGATTCCGACGAAGACTCGGGCGGGTCACTGAACCTCGACGACGTTTCCTCATCCTCGGAGAACTCTCCGCCACCGCCAAGTCCTCCGCCACAGCCGAAGAAGCGCCTCCGCAAGACCACTGAGACGGCGAAGCAACCGGTGCCCCGACAGCAGCCGAAGCGTCGTGCGACGCGTGCCACCACGGCGAGCAAGGTCGTCAAGGAGGCGCCCCGTGTTCCAGCGGCAAGCGGAGGGGGATCTTCCCGAAGCGGTTCTGGTGCTCCTTCTGCCCCCGGTCCTCGGCGACGACCGGCGCGGGGTCTTCTCAACCCACGGCTCCGGAGCCCGCCAAGCGCCCGAGGGAGCCTACTCCTCCAGTTCCTCGCGCCGGGATGCGCGAGGCGGAATTTCACTTCTCCGCCCTTAGCTCCGACGAGGAGGAGGAAGAGTAAGTATTTGCAACTTTTATTTCTTCTGATTCTTATTACTCTTGTCTCGAATTCTCTTGCTTGGTTCTGATCTTGTTTGGCTCCCAGGACCCTGACCCAGAGGATGACGAAGAGGGCCAAGATCCCTGTGGTTGACCTCGAGGACGACGAGCCCGTCGCCGCGGCAGGGGATGCGCCCGCGACAGGCTTGTCGGACTAGCCGGCTGCTCCGGAGAGCAGCCCCCGGCGTAAGTTCCTTGTTTACTTTTCTGCTTATCGGGCGCGCTTGAGCTTCTTATCCTTATTGATGTCTTGTCTGCTTGTTGATTTGTGCAGAAGTGGAGCCGCAGCCGCAGGGGCGCCAAGAGACCGCTCCCGACGAGCCGCTTGTCCCACCATCCCCGCCACGGAGGAGCTCCCCGGCGAGGGAGGGTGCTCCGCTAAGGCCGGGTACTCCACCAAGGGCGAGTACCCCGCCAAGGGCGAGCGCCCCGACAAGGGAGGGCACCCCGCCAAGGGAAGGCGCCGGCAGCCCTCCGCCGGCGGGGGCCACTACTATGCCGCCAAGGGAGAACTCCCCGGCGAGGGACCCCGTTACTGAAGAGGCCCGCGCAGGTAAACCCTTGTACTTTCCTTCTTTTGAACTCTTCTTTTTTGGATATTTGCTTCACAATTCTTTCTTTCTTTTTCTGTTGTCAGATCCGCCCGCCCCGAAGCCGATAGAGACGGAGACCATCGTCGAGGAGGACGTGCGCGGCAATGCTGGTGACGCCGCCACTGCTGACGAGCCAGTCGCCGACGAGACTCCCGCGGCCACCGACGCGGCAGCTGGGGAGGAGGCCGGCGGCCTCACTGACGACCCCGAGGCCACAGGAGCGCCGGACGCTGCACCGGCCGCCGACCCCTCCGCCGCCGCGGCTGGGCCGGGTATTTATCTGGAGGCCGCCAACAGTGTCTTCATCCATGTCCCGTGGGCGTCCTCATCAAGGGAACCCGTGGAGGGGGAGAGCTTCGACGGAGAAGTCCTCGCCTCCGCCGGGCTGAAGGTTGTCGATGCGCCCGGCAGCAGCAGCGAGCCCGAAGAGGAGCAGCTCCTGCGCCGGCTTCTGGCCTTGTACCGAGCCAGGCAGGCCAAGCTGGAGTCCCGAGAGGCTCTGGCCGCCAAGGCTAACATCGACTTGGAGAAGCGCGCCGCCGAGCTCCGCGCCGCCAACCAAGCGGCCCTCCGAAACTTGGCGGAGGAGCGCGAGGAGCTCGCCGAGGCGCACCAGGCGTTCATCCTCGAGAAGGCCGAGGTTAAGGAGCAGCATCGACTGGCCGCCGAGGATCTGGCTCGACGGGAAGGGGTGCTGAACCAGTGGAAGGTCGACCTCGATAGCCACGAGGACGACCTTACCGCGCGTGAGCAGTCCATTGGCGGGGCTCTGCAGGAGGCGAGGGACGCCACTGCTGCCGCAGAGACCGCCAAGAGGGACCTGGAGGCGAGGGTGGCGCAGCTGGAGCTCAATCTGAAGACGAGCGAGGAGAAGGTTGCCGCGCTCAAACTAAAAAGGGAGAAGGACGCCCACAGTCACTCGGAGCTGCAGGTCCAACTCTCTGAGAAGGGCAAAGAGCTCAACGATGCTAAGGACTCCATCGCAGACTTGGAGCTGAAATTGTCCACCCTTACTGAGTCGCTTGACGGGGCCCGGGATAGGGAGTCCAAGTTGAAGGAAGATCTCCGGGCTGAAAGGGCGCTGCTGGACAGTGCCGCCCTATCGCAGAACAACTTCCAGCGGACGGTGGAGTAGTGGACCGAGGAGCTTGTCGCCTCCGTCGCCAACATCGACAAGGAGATGGTGGCGCTGAGGGTGGAGCACCTCGTGTACTCCCCCGATGAGAGCCTCCCCCACAGCGCCAAGCTGAGCTTGTTCTTCAGAGGAGTGGCGCCGGCCCTCGCGCAGCTACGGGAGAGGGTCCCCACGCAGCTGGCTAACGAGGCGCGCCGGCTTTGCATGGGTACTATGGAGCGGGTGTTGACGAAGATCGTCTACCGCAACCCCGGGATTAATCTCGAAAACGTCCTCCGGACCTTGCCGCCCGAAGCTGACCTGGAAGCGTTGAAGGTACAAGTTGCCCACATCGTGGCCAAGGCGGGCAAGATCAAGAGGGTTGACGGAGACCGTGTAGACTAGGCTCCCTTCTTTCTGCTTCCCTTGCCGTTGTCGATTAAGTCATGGGTAGTAGTTGGTTAGAACAGCGGCAAGTTATCTTGTAATATAACTTTATTTTGGATAGTCAATGCAGTGTTATCTCTCTTGCTTGATCCCTTCACTTTGTATGCTTTCCACCTTACGCTTTTAGGGAACTTGCCGGCAAAGGGACCCTTGCCGCGAGCGCTGAGTGCGGGACTCTTAGCAGCCTGCTGGCAATGCCCTCGCCGGCAAGAAACCTTGCCGCAGCTAGTCACAGCACACTTAGGTTGCTGAGCAAACTCGGAAATGAAATAAGGGTGCGACACTTGTCGCAGCTCACTTAAGCCGTTGAGCGTGCTCGAAACAAAATAAGGGCGCGGCTAGCCACGGGTAGGTTCCTCTGCGCACAGGTTTTCCATACAAAGTGTGGTCGTTCAAGGAAGATAACTAAGAATTTTAAAATTTTGAATGCTCAAACTTTGGCAACTTAGCTTTTGTGTTCTGTTTGCTTCTCGGCAAGGCTTTCCTTCCTTGAACAGCACTTGGTCCATACCATTGTCTCCTTCCCCCCGGCAAACTTGTGCGCGAGGAACACTTCTTCTGCTTGAGAGAAAAAGGAAGAGGGGAGGAAACACAGATACGGAGCCTTGCGGCTTGTTATCGCTTACCGGGATCGTGTGCTGCACAAAGTGTCAGATAATACATGCAATGAAAACAAGAATGCATGAAACGACAAGCTGTGCGAAGCACAAAAGTTTTACTGATGCACGGGGTCTGCGCCCGGCTTTGTACAAAGGTTTACATGCAACAGCGGCAAGACTTGTACAAAAGGTGGTTGCCGGAGCGGATCACGGCAACCGCGCCTCACGGGTGAAACTTGCGAAGATGCTCAATGTTGCAGGAGTTGCTCACCGGTAAGCCTTCTTCGGTGTCAAGGCGGACAGCGCCGGGCCTTGTGACTTGTCTCACCCGATAAGGGCCTTCCCACTTCGGCGTCAACTTGTTGGAGTTCTTGGCGGACTGAACGCGCCGAAGAACAAGGTCGCCTTCCTCGAGACTCCTGGCCTTGACCTTGCGGCTATGATAGCGACGCAAGGCTTGCTGGTATCGAGCAGCTCGTACAGCAGCCTGGAGACGTTCCTCCTCGAGGAGCAGTGCATCATCTTGCCGCAGCTGCTCTTGCTCAAGCTCATCGTAAGCGAGCACTCGAGGAGGCCCGTATACGAGTTCCGTGGGGAGAACTGCCTCTGCTCCATAGACAAGAGCAAAGGGTGTCTGTCTGGTGGCTCGATTTGGTGTCGTTCTGATTGACCAAAGAGCTGCCGGCAACTCCTCGATCCAGTTTCTTCCACATTTGTGCAGCCTGTCGAAGGTCCTTGTCTTGAGTCCGCGCAGCACTTCTGCATTTGCCCTCTCCGCTTGACCATTGCTCCTTGGGTGAGCAACAAAAGCGAAGCAGACCTTGGCGCCAAGGTCTTGGACGTATTGCATGAAGGTGCGGCTTGTGAACTGTGTGCCGTTGTCGGTGATGATCCTGTTAGGGATTCCGAAACGGCAAACGATCGATCTGAAGAACCTGACTGCTGACTGTGTGGTCACCTTTCTCATTGGTTCCACTTCCGGCCACTTTGTGAACTTGTCGATAGCGACGTACAAGAACTCAAAGCCCCCGACAGCGCGGGGAAAGGGGCCGAGGATGTCGAGCCCCCAGACCGGAAAGGGCCAGGACAAAGGGATCGTCTGGAGAGGTTGAGCTGGCTGGTGTATTTGCTTGGCATGGAACTGGCACGCTTCACACTTGGTTACTTGTGCAGTTGCATCTTGGAGGGCTTCTGGCCAGAAGAAACCTTGCCGGAACACCTTCCCGGCAAGTGCTCTTGCGCCAATGTGGTGTCCACATATGCCTCCGTGTATCTCTGCCAACAGCTTCTGTCCATCTTCCCGGGAAATGCATTTCAATCTGACACCATTGAGTCTTCTTCTGTACAGTTCATTGCCGACGAACTGGTACATACTTGACTGCCTGGTTATTCTCTCTATCTCTTCTGGTTCTCCGGGAAGTTCTCCAGTTTGAAGGAAGCGGACAATTTGCTGTGCCCAGGCTGGAGCTTGAGGCTCAACAACAAGGACTAAAGGCATCAGGGCTGCTGCGGGAACGTCAGCATCTACGGCAAAGACTTGAGGTTCTACCGGAGCTGGACGTTCCCCGGCAAGCCTGCCGGAGCAAGACTTGCCGGAAACATCTGCTTCACCTGCACGAACCCTAGGGTCCGCAGGAGCAGAGTGTTCCTCAGCAACTCGGTCGTTGATCTTGGGAACCTTGGCGGCGGCTTCAGGAAGATCCGCCGGCAAGTAGTCACCGGAGACCAACTTTCTTTTCTTGCTCTGCCCAACTGATGGTGTAACGGATGGTTGAGTTAGCTTGAGCACGAAGGTCCCTAGTTCCACAGGTAACTTCATTGCAGCACACTTTGAGAGGCCATCTGCGATATCATTTTGAGCTCTTGGAATGTGCTCCATCTGTAAGTCTTCAAAGTGTTCTTCAAGCTTCCTCACTTCATCGACGTAAGCATCCATCAAAGGACTCTGGTAGCTCATGTTTACTTGTCGGAGCACCAATTGTGAATCTCCCCGCGCAATCAGCTTCTTGATCCCAAGTTCGGCTGCAATTCTGAGGCCGGCAAGCAAACCTTCATACTCTGCAGTATTGTTTGTCGCTTGCTCCTTGGGAAAGTGCATTTGAACAACGCACTTAAGGTGCTCCCCGGTGGGCGCTACGAGTAACACACCAGCACTGGCGCCTTGCAGCGAGAAGGCACCATCGAAGTACATTATCCATTCCTTGCTTTCTTCCTTGACGGGGATGCTTGTCTCTGGAACTTCTTTGTCCGGCGTTGGTGTCCATTCTGCTATGAATTCTGCCAAAGCTCTGCTCTGTATAGTTGATGTGCTTTCAAACTTAAGACCAAAGCTTGACAGCTCTAGTGCCCACTCGACGATCCTGCCTGTTGCTTCTGGGTTTTGCAATATCCTCTTCAGCGGAAAGCGAGTCACCACTGTTATCTCATGTGCTTGGAAGTAGTGGCGCAGCTTCCTCGAGGCTATGAGGAGGCCGAAAAGCATCTTCTGCACCCCAGAGTATCTTGACCTAGCCCCCTGCAAGAGGGAACTTACAAAATAAACTGGGCGCTGCACCATCTTCTTTTGCACTTCTCCTTGTTCCTGCGCAGACTTGTCCTTGTCGGGGTCAGAGCTTGTCGGGGAAGCCCCCTGCTTATCGCTGGAGGTGCTTGCCGGGGCTGTGGGCTCCTCCTCTGCCTCCCTCTCCGCTACCAACGCAGCACTAACCACTTGATTGGTTGCTGCTAAGTATAGCAGCAACTTCTCTTGCAGCTTAGGTGCGACAAGTATAGGAGTGGAGGACAGGTATCCTTTCAAGTCCTGCAGCGCTGCCTCCGCTTCCGGAGTCCATTTCATTGGACCTGCCTTTTTCAAGATTTTGAAGAAAGGCAGGGCGCGTTCTGCAGACTTTGAAATGAACCTGCTGAGGGCAGCCACACAGCCAGCAAATCTCCGTACATCCTTGAAGCGCTTCGGGGCTTCGATCTGCTGGATGGCCTTGATCTTGTCGGGATTGGCTTCAATCCCCCTCTGGGACACAAAGAACCCGAGAAGCTTGCCGGAGGGGACTCCGAAGACGCACTTCTCGGGGTTTAGCTTGAGTTGTATCTTGCGCAGATTTGCAAAAGTCTCATCCAGGTCTTGGATCTGGGCATCCTTGTCCTTGCTTTTGACCACTATGTCATCCATGTAGGCTTCTACATTCCTATGTATCTGTGGCTCAAAAGCAGTGTGGACCACCCTTGCAAATGTTGAGCCTGCATTCTTCAGTCCAAAGGGCATACGTATGAAACAGTAAGTGCCACATGGAGTAATGAATGCGGTCTTCTCTTCGTCTTCCTCGGCCATGAATATCTGGTGATACCCGGAGTACGCGTCAAGAAATGAAAGCAACTCGCACCCAGCCGTGGAGTCAACGATCTGGTCAATGCGCGGCAAGGGAAATGGATCCTTGGGACAAGCTTTATTCACATCAGTGAAGTCTATACAAAGTCTCCATTTCCCATTAGCTTTGCACACGACAACTAGATTTGCCAACCATGTAGGATGAAGTACACCTCTAACAAGGCCTGCTGCTTCCAACTTCTTGATCTCTTCGGCAATGAACTCTTGGCGCTCCACCGCTTGCTTCCTGACCTTCTGCTTGACGGGCCGCGAGTGAGGACAAACAGCAAGCTTGTGCTCAATTACCTTCCTAGGAACGCTGGGGATGTCAGACGGTTGCCATGCAAACACGTCGACATTCGCCCGCAGGAAGGCAACGAGCGCGCTTTCCTATTTGGGATCGAGCGTAGAACTGATGGTGAAGGTACTACCAGTGCCGTCCTCCTTAGCGGACACCTTCTTGGTTGCGGGTGGAGCTGCCATTCCTTTCTTGCACTTGCCGGTGGAGCTCGATGGTGCGTCCTCGACGGCAGCGCAGCACTCCGAAGAGGTGCGTTTGCCGGAGTGGGCCCCAGAGCTCTTGCCGGACTTGGTCTTCCCCTCGGGAGCTTCATCGGCAAGTGTCTTGCTGTCTGCCACGGCTGCTGCATCCCGGTAGATCTTGTCGGCGCAGATAAGCGCGTCCTTCTTGTCGCCGGGGACAGAGATGACGCTTATCGGGCCGGGCATCTTGAGCATGTTATATGCATAGTGAGAGGCTGCCATGAACTTGGCAAGCGCTGGACGGCCGAGTATTCCATTGTATGGCAATGGAATATCGGCGACGTCGAAAGTGATCCTCTCAGTCCTGAAGTTTAGCTCTCCGCCAAAGGTCACCGGCAGTGTTATCTTCCCCTTCGGCTTGCTCCTCCCCGGGTTGAAACCTTGGAAAGTTCCGGTTTCTTCGAGCTCGCTGTCGGGGATCTGCAGCTTCCGGATTACAGCAGAGGAGATCAAGTTTAGGCCGGCCCCACCGTCAACCAACATCTTTGTGACCTTGAGGTTGCGGATGGTTGGCAAAACCAACATCGGCAAGCACCCGACCGCAGTGGTGCGGTCAGGGTGGTCCTCAAGGTCGAAGATGATGGGCGTGCTGGACCACTTCAGTAGCTTGCGCGACTCGATGGGTGGCTCTGCCGCATTCACTTCCCGCACCCATTGCTTGAGTTGGCGGTGGGAAGTGTGCAGAGAGGCACCTCCATTGACGCACAGAACTTCTGTGGCCTTCTGGAACTCCTGCTCGTTGTTGTCTCCGTCATCCATGTCCTCGTCATCGTCTTCGTCTTCATCCTTGTCGCGGCCCCGGGGAGGTTTATCTCCTTGCCGCTGCTTGGGCTTGTCGCGGCGTCCTCCCCGGCCATTGAATGGCCGCTTCTTGCCGGACTCACCTCCGCCTGCCTGGGCCTTCTCCTTGTCGCGTCGCTCGTATTCAGCCTTCTGCTGCTCTACGAGGTATTCGACCCTCTTGCAGTTCTGGAGATCGTGACCCTTGGTGCGGTGGATCTTGCAGTACTGCTTGTCGTAGCTGTCCTGCTTGTCGGCGGCGGCTACAGTGGCAGGCTCCTTGCCGAAGCCACCAGCCTGAGTTTTCTTGTCGCCAGCCTCCTTGCCGGACTTCTCCACAGCCAGTACTTCCTTGTTCTTCTTCTTCTTGTTCCGCCGCCGGCCTTTCCTTGCCGGGGCGGCATCCTCGCTGTCCGTTCCTCCTGCTCCAGTATCCTCTCCGGGGAGTCTCCTCCCTTCTTCAGTGCGCGCACACTTGTCAGCCAGAGCGTAAAGCTCGCTGACGTCCCGGATCTTGGTCATTGCCATCTCTTCCCTCATCCGGCGGTTACGCACGTTCTGGTGGAACGCGCTGATAACCGCGGGAGGGTGGACATCCGGGATGTTGTGCTGAACGCGGCTGAACCTCTGGATGTACTTTCGCAGGGACTCTCCCTCCTTCTGGGCAAGAGTGTGGAGATCGCTCTCCTGGCCATGGGGTTTGTGGCCGCCCGTGAAGGTGCCGACAAACTGGTGGCACAGGTCTGCCCAAGAAGAGATGGAGTTCTCCGGTAAGTGCATAAGCCAAGATCTGACGTTTGGCTTAAGCACGAGCGGGAAGTAGTTCGCTAGAATCTTCTCGTCGCGTCCCCCGGCAGCCTGCACCGCAATGGTGTAGATGCTGAGGAACTCCGAGGGATGGGTCTTGCTGTCGTACTTCTCGGGTACGTCGGGCTTGAAGTTCTTCATGCTGGGCCACTGGACTTGCCGCAGCTCTCGGGTGAACGCAGGGCAACCTGCCGCATACGGCAAGTCGCCTGGTTCATCGGGCGCGTGCAAGTCGACAGTGGTCCCAGCGCGATGGTCGGACTGTTGCCGTGCTTCTCTTCGACGCTCGATGCGAGTCCGAGCGTCCTCTTGTCGCCTGTCGTCGAGGACTTGGCGCTGATCGCGGCAAGCTCGCAGATCCGACGACGCCGTGGAGTCGTCGTCGACGTTGATCCGGCGAGGCGGCGATTTTTGCTTCTGCGGCGGGGAGTGCACGGTAGTTGCACCCCCGGCTGTCTTGTCTGCATCAGCCTTCGCTTGACTGACTTGCCGCGGCCGTGATGTTGCCGGCTGCTGCGGCGAGTCGTTGTTGGCGAAGGCGATGAGGCTCTGGATTGTAGCCCTCCAGTCTTCGGCCTTGTCCGCCGCTGGAGGGAAGTCGAGGAGCAGCTGAGCTCTAGCTAGAGCTTCTGCTGGGGAGGAGGGAAGCGGTGGCGAGCGGTGCGAGGAGCGAGATATGCTCGAACTTCTAACAGGGTTAGAAGGAGCAGGGTCTCGCCCCGGCGACCGTGCCTTGCTCGTACCGACGCGTTGGCCTTGAGCATCCCGCGACCCGCCGGCTTGGCCACGTCCCAGGAAGCGTATGGTACCCTGGGTACCACGCCGCTGCTGGTCCGGCACCTCCTGAGAGGGGCTCGGTGCGTGCACGGACGCCGAAGTCTTGGAATGGGCTCGGTCGTCCGTCTTGTCCTTGGACTTGACGGCGCCATGAGTTTCCTGGCCGACGTCCACCCTTCCGCCAGCGTCTACCGCACCAACCGTTGGTTCTGGTGGTGGTGGGATCGACGCGGACGGGCCTCCGACCTCCGAAGCTTTCTTCTTCGGCGGCATGTCGATGTGGTCGATGAAGCTGACGAAGTCGGAGAAGGTCGCGCCCGCGTGAGCTCCGGATCAGGTTCGCACCACCTCGACGCCCCCTACCTGGTGCGCCAAAGATGTCGGGGAAACTGGTCGCCCACGAACACCTATGGGACCGGTGCCCCTTTTCGGTCCTGCAAGGGAGCGGAGGGAGCATGAAGTGCAGATCGAGGGGCACACGCGAGCAGTTTACCCAGGTTTGGGCCGCACGGATGCGTAAAACCCTACTCCTGCCTTGGTTGTATTGAGTCTTGGCTCGGGAGCAAGAAGATCTATAGTGCTAGCTACACCGAGCGTGGGAGTGATCAGGTTTCTGGAACCGAACCTCCTCTACGTTGTGCATGGGCCTCCTTTTATAGCTCAAAGGGGTCACCGACAGGTGTCAACATAGATGAGGGTAAAAGTGTAAAATCGGTGGTAGTTGTAACAGTGCATGTACAGTGTATGTACAGTGGTCTATACCTAACCTTGATGGTGGGGGACAAGGGCATTGAATGCCCGTCTCCGTCACCCCAAAAGCATCCACCCGAGCGTCTCCGTTCGCCACGACGGAGGCCTCGTCATCGTGGCTTGCCACCGTGTACCCCCAGGCTGCATAGCCATCCGCCACGTGCCCCAGGAAGGGCCCCAGGGCGACGCGTGGCCAGGTGAGCTGGAGTGCAGGCACACAGTGAAAGCTTGCCGCGGTGTAATGCCCAGGATGGGACTATACCTCCTACGTGTCGAGGCACGACTTAAAGGTATAAGCCCATCCTAGAATGATCTCAAGTTTGGTATCTTTGCACAACTCATGTAAAAGAGGGATTAAAATGCAAAAGGAGATAGTTGGCTTACACTCGCCACTTCACACAATACATTACATAAGCAATCATCATTCAAAACATCACAACCCGACTACGGGTGAAGATCCAAAGAAAGATACCAAAACAACATAAAGCCACAGGTCAGGAACGAATCCTAGTAGAAACCACTACTGATCATCGAAACGTCACAAGCAAACGGCCACGATCTTCATCGGACTCCCGGGTGAAGAACTGATCCAACTCCTGCATCAAACTCGGCTGAACCTGCATCTGGTGTGGTGAAGTAACTGTGAGCCACAGAGGACTCAGCAATCCCGTTCCCGGGTAACATGACTATTTAAGCCTTGGGTGTGGAACAAGGCTGAAGAAAGAATAAGAGGTGAAGGAACAACAAGAGTCTGCAGCAGCAACTAGCACTAACTTACGTAAAAGAGAGCGAGAAGAGAAGGCGCATCGGTTGAGAGATGATCACGAAGTGATCCTAACTAAAGCCAGTCAAACATAACCCCACCGTGTTCAACTCCCGAATCCCTATTCGGAAATTGACAGTCACGGTACACATGCTGGTAGTGTATTGAAACATTGTGTCAAGTTATCTACAACCGGATATTAACAAGCTCCCATCTGCCACATAACCGCGGGCACGGCTTTCGAAAGTTCAAACCCTGCAGGGGTGTTCCAACTTGACCCATTACAAGCCCACTATCTGCGGAGTCGCAACTCCATAGGTGGGAAGACCCGAGTATTCTCGGAATCCCGTGCTCAAGTTAAACCGAACTAAGGTAAGGCTAATCCAGCAAATCCTCCCGGCATGTCGACACCCTGATAGGTAGCCGCGCGTATCTAGTCTCAGGACACGACCGGATGGGCGATTCTACAGGTTTTTACCAAACCTCGAGTTTCCTCGTGGTGGCCCCGCAGACTCCCCGTTTCGGACCAACACTCATGTGGAGCACTGGCCCGGGGTTGTTGAATTAAAATAAAAGGGATAGCTAGTCCACATGCAAGTTTTATTAGTTATTAGGCAAATAGTACCAATGTTGGGACTTGCTGGAAAAGACATAGCACTTAGCGGTTTATCAAGGGGGTCCCATTGTAATGCCCAGGATGGGACTATACCGCCTACGTGTCGAGGCACGACTTAAAGGTATAAGCCCATCCTAGAATGATCTCAAGTTTGGTATCTTTGCACGACTCATGTAAAAGAGGGATTAAATTGCAAAAGGAGATAGTTGGCTTACACTCGCCACTTCACACAATACATTACATAAGCAAAACATCATTCAGAGCATCACAACCCGACTACGGGTGAATATCCAAAGAAAGATACCAAAACAACATAAAGCCACAGGTCAGGATCGAATCCTAGTAGAAACCACTACTGAACATCGAAACGTCACAAGCATACGGCCAAACTCTTCATCTAGCTCCCAGTGAAGAACTGGTCCAACTCCTGCATCAAACTCGGCTGAACCTGCAACTGGTGTGGTGAAGTAACTGTGAGCCACAGAGGACTCAGCAATCCCGTTCCCGGGTAACAAGACTATTTAAGCCTTGGGTGAGGACAAGGCTGAAGAAAGAACGAGAGGTGAAGGAACAACAAGAGTCTGCAGCAGCAACTAGCACTATCTTACGTAATAGAGAGCGAGAAGAGAAGAGCATCGGTCGAAAGATGATCACGAAGTGATCCTAGCTAAAGCCGGTCAAACATAACCCCACCGTGTTCAACTCCCGAATCCCTATTCGGAAATTGACAGTCACGGTACACACGCTGGTAGTGTATTGGAAACATTGTGTCAAGTTATCTACAACCGGATATTAACAAGCTCCCATCTGCCACATAACCGCGGGCACGGCTTTCGAAAGTTCAAACCCTGCAGGGGTGTTCCAACTTGACCCATTACAAGCCCATGATCCGCGGAGTCGCAACTCCATAGGTGGGAAGACCCGAGTATTCTCGGAATCCCGTGCTCAAGTTAAACCGAACTAAGGTAAGGCTAATCCAGCAAATCCTCCCGGCGTGTCGACACCCTGATAGTAGCCGCACGTATCTAAGTCTCAGGACACGACCGGATGGGCGATTCTACAGGACCCAATCCTCGAGTTTCCCCGTGGTGGTTCCCGCAGACTCCCCGTTTGGGACCAACACCATCAGCACTGGCCCCCCTGCTATGTAGAATTAGGAATCCTCGAGGGAGCGACCCCCTATGCAAATTTAATTAATTAATTAAGTTGTTATTATGAGGCAAATAGTACCAAATGTTGGGACTTGCTGGAAAAGACTTAGCACTTAGCGGTTTATCAAGGGGGTCCCATACACCCCAACCGTGTTAGGAACGCATAATCAAGGAACATAACACCGGTTTATACGGTTCCTAACGGCATGAGTGGAACAAAACACCAAGAAAAAGGCTTAGCCTTCCACCCTGCCAGTATATAGATGATTTCATTTTTAAGCATTTATATAGTGTGATATAACCCAACCAAACTTCAACATGAAGCAAGCATCTTCAATCTTCACCTGCAACTAACAATGCTATAAGAGGGGCTGAGCGAAGCGTACTTAGCCAAGCAACGGTTTGCATAGGTAGGGTGGTTAAACATGGCAATGGTTACAAGTAGGAGGCTGACAAGAAGATCATGGGCATCGAGGCAAAACTATAGAGCGGATCTACTAGCAATAGGCAAAGATAGTAATGTTATCCGGGTTCGGTCATCTTGCCTGGAATTCCACAAGGAAGAAGAACGGATCCAAGAAGAAGACGGAGCAACACAGTCGAGCGAATCCTCACAACTCCGGAACGAAACCGAAGCTAACCGGAAAGAAAGAAACAACACGGTAAACACACATATCATAAGCATGGCATACGATGCACAAGCAAGCATGATGCATGTCCGGTTTAAATAAGCATGGCATGGCAAGTGCACAAACAAATACTACAAGTTAAGTGGAGCTCAATATGCAACGAGTTGCATATTGACGAAACACCACATTTATTATTTAGTTGACTCTCATTATTTACAAGACAAGATTAAATGTTTTTAACATGGCAAGAGGTGAAGCATAAAGAAACTACACTAATAAGGCAATTTAAATGAGGCCGGAGAATAACAACAACATATCCGGAAAATCCCCATGAGCATGTTTAATAATTATTAAAGCAACAACAATTCACACATATTAATGTTGTTAATATGATGCGGATGACATGATCAAGTTTATGCAATTTTTTATTAAAAGGTTGACATAAAAGAGATATGAAGCATTTGTCACCGTGGTGGAAAGAAAAGAGTGCCACGGCAACGATTCCGAAAATGATGACACGCGTCATATCGGTTCCGGTATCTCGTTGAGAGACCGGTGCAAAAGGTAATGGAGAGCGAGACAAACGAGATGAAAGAGGTGGGGTGATCCCGTTACCGGGTTCCCACGAGTCGGTGACGAGGCAACCGAGGAACATGACAAAGGTGGAACGGGCACGAAGCACACACGGGAAACATTTCATACAACCACAAGCAAGCATCACACGGGTCATCCACGGGGTCGTCTCGTTATACCTTTGAAGCGTGCGTTTCGGGGCGGTTCGAGACGTAGAGGAAGGAGTCGTTCACGCGATTCGTAGAGAAAGTAGATGTTCCGTTCGGAGAGGAAGTAGACGTTCTCATTTCTTCACCGAAGGTAGTCGTTCTCGTAGTGGTAGTTGTACTCGGGCGACGGTAGTGGTACTCGCGGTCGTCGAGCGACGGTAGTGGTACTCGGGGCGACGGTAGACGTTCACGGAGCTCGTGTCGTGGTACTTGGGGTTCTCGTTTGCGACGGTAGTGGAAGTAGTGGTACTTGGCGACGGTAGATGTACTCGTTCCGGAGGGGTACTTGGTCGTGGAACTTGCCGTAGGGGTTCAAGCTGTCATGTAGAGGTACTTGTTTCGAAGAGGTACTTGGTCGGGTCGCCACGTACTCGTTCAGGTCATCTGTCAAAAAAAATTACAGCACAGGCGACACAACAAAACAAACAACAACAACACGACGGGGCGACGAGGCCATGGCAGCAAGGTCTTGCTGGAGACGAAGGAAGACGGGACGCCGGCGCTGGACGGTGGCGCTGCTGGAGAGGATGGCTCGGATGAGAGGCAGCAGGCCTCGGGCGCGCAGCGACGCACGGGATGAGAGGCGCTGGAGGGGCGCGACGCGGGGCAGCCATGGCGCTGTGGGACGAAGGAGGCGGGAGATGGGGCGCGTCGGAGCTGGACTCCCGCGGCGACCGGCGGCTGCTGGAGGAAGGGGCGGCCGGCTTGCGGGCGGAGCGGTGCAGCCCCGCGGTGCTGGAGAGGAGGACCAGAGGGGACGGAGGCGAGGGCCCCTGGCCGGTACTGGGGCGCGGCTGAGGCGCGGCGACCTTGGGCGCCGGAGAGTGCGGTCGCGGCTGGAGCTACGGTCTCGAGGGAGCAGGCGCCGGGGCTGGCTCCTGGCTCCTGGCCGGCGCTAGAGGCGCGGAAGGGGAGCTCTGCGAGGCGCTCGAGAGGAGGAGGTGAGGGACGAACGAGGGGGGTCGGGTGCTGGATCGAGAGAAAGGGGGCGAGCGGTCGGGCGAGGGAGAGCGGGATGAGGCTCGAGGGAATGAACTGGCGGCGGCACGAGGGAAACAGAGGGAAGGAGCTGCGCCTAGGGTTACGGGGTCGGAGCGGGCCAAATGGGCCTGAGCCGGTTGGGAGGAGAGGGAGGCCTGGAACGGGCTGCGGCTAGAGGGAGGAGTTGGGCCAGGGAGGCCTAGAGGCCTAGGGGCTTGCTGATTCTCTCTGCATTTAAAATAAAACAGAGAAAAGAAGGAAAAGGAAGAGAAGTTGGGGGAGAAGAAAAGAAAGAGGTAGTTAGGAAAAGAATTTGCACGCGAGGTCAATTTTCTCGGGCTCGTAAAAATGAGCACGACCGGAGAAAAATATAAAAGGCCAGATCGGAAAATAATTCAAACATATTTGAATTTAATTCAAATAGGTTTGAACTAAGACGTGATTAAAGAAGTGTCCAAAAATGTTCGAATTTTTGGAGGAACCTCGAAACAACGGAAAAGAATTATTGGCAAGGTTTTTGAAGGAGAACTCGAAGTGAAAAGACATGGGGAGAATATGCAAGTGTGTTGCGGGTAATTCCAAAGAATGGAATATTTTAATATAGCTCCCTAAAATAATGGGAGACTTTTATATGTTATAAAGAGAAGTCACCTTCCCTCGATTTAAATGGACCGAAGGTCCACACGATTTATATAAGTTGAGATGCAAGAAAAAAATATGACATGATGGCATGATGACATGATGCAATGCAAAAATAAAAACACAAGCACAAAAGAAACACACGGGCAACCCGGAACATCTGGAAGCTTCGGGAATCTTCTGGGACGTCGGTCTTCGGGCGTCACAACTCTCCCACACTAACAGAGGATCTCGACCCGAGATCCTAGAGATATCACCGGGTAAAACGGAAGAGGAAGAGGTAAAACAAAGTTGCTTCTTTGACAGACGAGTGAAAACCAAAGAACCTTGGGAGGTTAAACAAGTTGAAAGAACAAAACAACATAGATGAACGAAGATGAAACACTCCGTTAGAAAAAAAGGAACAAGGAACATTACAAGAACTTGTAGGCTGAAAGACATGAAACAAGAGCTCACGGATGACAAAAGAATAAGAAACCGCAATGGTATAGCCAAGGAATAAGAATGACAAAATTTGGGCAGCACTCCGTCTGAAAATGGAAGGAATTAACAAGAACTAGAGAAGATGGAATGATACTTGATGGGATCAACAACACATTGCCTCCGAAACAATTAAAAGAATGTCACAAGGTTAAGAAAGATTCAGATAGCACTCCGGTTAAAAGATAGGCAACACTTGATAAGATGAGAGAATTGAATGGAGAACACAACACTCCAGATAAATGATAAGCAAGGAAAGAACATGATCTCGATAAAACGGGATTATGGTTTGGAGAGAGCAACATCACAATGCCTCCGGAATGGGAGAATAGAATATAAATCACTGAAAGAATTGAACGGAGAGAAAAAGACAACTTCTCCCAAAACAAATTTGAAAGAGCATCCTTACGAAGAAGGGTTGAACGGAGTTGTTGGAAATTCAACAACGAAACAAATAAACTTGATGTTGGCTTATGGAAAACATCTCAAAATTATGAGGTGACAACCGGCCACTGACGGAAACATTAACTGGATTGAAATCAACAAGGAGACGATAAACTTATTTCACCGGAATGATAAATGAAGAACTTGGGTCATTTACAAGCACCATAATAGCAACAATTCTCAGGGAAAGCTTTTTGGTGAAATACTACCCAAGATAACTCCAATGAATAAATTGAAGGGTTGAAAAGATCTCCTAAAGAGAAAGGAATGATGGTTTTAATTATCTCATTCTTGATAACTCTTGAATCATGAAACATGAAGGAATTGTCAAGAATGACATAACACCACCTGAAAAGACAAGGTAGAAAGAATTGCAATTAGAAAGCATGATGAAGAATGTTTGAGCTCCAACAAGAATCTTGATGAAGACTTCGAGAATGAATTAATTCTTGATGAACCACCATGAAACTCCGGTAATGAAAGCATGAGAAGTGAAAGATGAAAAGAATAAGATTCAAGGCCTGCGATCAATTAGATAGAAATTTGAAATGATGTAATAGAAATAACTTGGAGCTCCGGAAAACAAGATGAACAACATAGAACCAAGGATATGATATGATGAACAAACTCCGGAAACAGAGATTAAATCACCTTGAAGGAATAGGAGTAAGAATTATGTTATGCATCTCCTTCACCAATTTAAATTGATGACAACCAAAGGATTTGGCATACTACTTATTCTCGTTGCAAGGAATTAAAAGAGATCTCGCACAAGTTTGGGTAAATCTTCAACAAAGCACCGGTAGGATTATGAAAAGAACCAATGAATTAAAACGATAACAACGGAAGGGTAACTTGAAAGAACCACCGTAAGAATATAGAGACGAACGAAGAGACATCAATGAAGAATATTTGGAGGATGAAGTTGAAAACTGAGAACGAAGAAATCTTCTGAAATGATGGCCTTCGGAGGATCACAAGGAAAAGAATTCATGAAATGCTTCGGATGGGTATGAAAAGAATTCCACACAATCGGAACAATAAAGAGGATGACATGAAGCTAGAACCACAACTCAACATGAGAACGGGTCAAAAGTTAAGAGAAACTCTTCTCCGGTCTTCAAATGTTGAGAATGAAGACGAGAAATGCCATAAGAATTGTTGAGCACTCCGGAATGAAGAATTAAAAAGGTTGACCCAATGATGAAAAAGAATTTGAAAGCGATCTTGGAGAAGGCATGTGACTGATGGAAATCATTCTTACGTCACACTTTGAAAGAATTTGAGTATAACTCCAGAAAAAATTAGAAGAGTCAGGTAAGATCCTGCGAAAAGACCTGTGGGTTAGGGCCCACTAAAGAAATCACCGTTGGAAAAGATTGCTAAAGAGATATTGCACCGGTTGAATTAAATGGCTTGAGTAAGATGACAAACTCAAAATAGCTTGAACGGAATAAGAATGGAATATGAATCTTCAGCACTCCAGATATGAATAACAAGAGGAGAATGATTAATTGGTACACCGGAATAAGAAAGCATTGTGAAAAGAGGAAAAAGGATAAGATCAACACCGAAATCTTGAATTACATCCACCGGCAGAATCTGAGAACAAAAGAATGATGAACTAGAAGCTCTTGAGCATCTTCACGATAAAGCACTGGATAAGAACATCGAAGGAAAAGAATGAAGAAATATCACATGAATAAAATGGATACTTCATCTGAGAATTTCTTGCTCCGAGAAGAAGAAGGGTGGGAGGGCGGGGAAAACAAGGACAACTTGGGATGAATGAAACAGACAATCGTCAGATTTCTCAACGGCGTCCGTATGGAATAACTTGAAAAGAAGGCACACCGGTTGAAAAGGATTTAACATGACCATCTTGATGATCAAGAAGGACTAGCACTCCCATAGAAATATGAGGACACCGACTAGGAAAGGTATGGAATCAACATTTGACATCGAAGCAACTTGAATACCAGAATCAAAACAAAACAAAGGATAGATATGCAACATGATCTTCACAACATCATCCGAAGAGAGAATTGAACGAATGAATTTCGCAGGTACATCAACTCGTCGAGAAGCCACTTGGAGAACAAAAGGTAAATAAAAAAAAGGAACAAGGATCAGATAGAACAAATACAAGATAGAAGTTTCATTCGACATCTTCATGCTGAAAGCTCATGGAACGTGTTACAAAAGGGTTTTGTCATCCCCGGATCAGCATAGCCAAGGACCTTTTAAGATGCAACTCCCGATCAGAACAAGTCCATAAAACCACTTCACTCAATGTAGAACCCCGAACTTCATATCGTGCATCCGTTGGAAGAATGCCTAGAACTACTAGATGAACCCACCTATAGATTTCCGAAAGTTTCCAGTTATGCAATCAGGTGTTGGGGATACACGGGAAGCACCGCGCAATCAACTCTAAACCTACATCCAGGTGTATCCATCCTTCAACACATAACCAGTCTTTCTCGGAAACTGTGTACCTCGGACCTTCGAAAAGCATCCACTATAACAAGCTATGGCAATACTCTCGAGCTACCTCCCCAGTACTGGGTGATGTCGGGGTTATCTTGCCACTAGCCGTATAGGAGAGATTTTCGATGTCGGCCGTCTTAAGTATTTAGTACTGCCGCGATATGCTTGTGACAACAATACCCCGAAGCTCAACTCCTCGGGAACAGGAGGCATCGAGAACAATATCCTTGTCACAAGAACATCGAAACAATCCCAGAATACTCGCGGGATCCTAAAAAAAATTGGTGCAATTTTTGAAAGTAGAAGAGGCAAGAGTAATCGTCAGGAGTCCTCACAAGAATGAAAGAGGAAGATGAGCAAAAGAAATCCTACTCTCCGATATAATATATAGGACTCAAAAAGTTTTCAGTGTGTGCCTAGACTCAACCGTCAACGATTCGATCAATCAGTGGGGGCTTCTAGGTCGGAGAAGGCTCTGAATACCAACTTGTAATGCCCAGGATGGGACTATACCTCCTACGTGTCGAGGCACGACTTAAAGGTATAAGCCCGTCCTAGAATGATCTCAAGTTTGGTATCTTTGCACGACTCATGTAAAAGAGGGATTAAATTGCAAAAGGAGATAGTTGGCTTACACTCGCCACTTCACACAATACATTACATAAGCAAAACATCATTCAGAACATCACAACCCGACTACGGGTGAAGATCCAAAGAAAGATACCAAAACAACATAAAGCCACAGGTCAGGATCGAATCCTAGTAGAAACCACTACTGAACATCGAAACGTCACAAGCATACGGCCAAACTCTTCATCGAGCTCCCAGTGAAGAACTGGTCCAACTCCTGCATCAAACTCGGCTGAACCTGCAACTGGTGTGGTGAAGTAACTGTGAGCCACAGAGGACTCAGCAATCCCGTTCCCGGGTAACAAGACTATTTAAGCCTTGGGTGAGGACAAGGCTGAAGAAAGAATGAGAGGTGAAGGAACAACAAGAGTCTGCAGCAGCAACTAGCACTATCTTACGTAATAGAGAGCGAGAAGAGAAGAGCATCGGTCGAAAGATGATCACGAAGTGATCCTAGCTAAAGCCGGTCAAACAAAACCCCACCGTGTTCAATTCCCGAATCCCTATTCGGAAATTGACAGTCACGGTACACACGCTGGTAGTGTATTGGAAACATTGTGTCAAGTTATCTACAACCGGATATTAACAAGCTCCCATCTGCCACATAACCGCGGGCACGGCTTTCGAAAGTTCAAACCCTGCAGGGGTGTTCCAACTTGACCCATTACAAGCCCACGATCCGTGGAGTCGCAACTCCATAGGTGGGAAGACCCGAGTATTCTCGGAATCCCGTGCTCAAGTTAAACCGAACTAAGGTAAGGCTAATCCAGCAAATCCTCCCGGCGTGTCGACATCCTGATAGTAGCCGCGCGTATCTAAGTCTCAGGACACGACCGGATGGGCGATTCTACAGGACCCAATCCTCGAGTTTCCCCGTGGTGGTTCCTGCAGACTCCCCGTTTGGGACCAACACCATCAGCACTGGCCCCGCCCTGCTATGTAGAATTAGGAATCCTCGAGGGAGCGACCCCCTATGCAAATTTAATTAATTAATTAAGTTGTTATTATGAGGCAAATAGTACCAAATGTTGGGACTTGCTGGAAAAGACTTAGCACTTAGCGGTTTATCAAGGGGGTCCCATACACCCCAACCGTGTTAGGAACGCATAATCAAGGAACATAACACCGGTTTATACGGTTCCTAACGGCATGAGTGGAACAAAACACCAAGCAAAAGGCTTAGCCTTCCACCCTGCCAGTATATAGATGATTTCATTTTTAAGCATTTATATAGTGTGATATAACCCAACCAAACTTCAACATGAAGCAAGCATCTTCAATCTTCACCTGCAACTAACAATGCTATAAGAGGGGCTGAGCGAAGCGTACTTAGCCAAGCAACGGTTTGCATAGGTAGGGTGGTTAAACATGGCAATGGTTACAAGTAGGAGGCTGACAAGAAGATCATGGGCATCGAGGCAAAACTATAGAGCGGATCTACTAGCAATAGGCAAAGATAGTAATGTTATCCGGGTTCGGTCATCTTGCCTGGAATTCCACAAGGAAGAAGAACGGATCCAAGAAGAAGACGGAGCAACACAGTCGAGCGAATCCTCACAACTCCGGAACGAAACCGAAGCTAACAAGAGAAGCAACCGGAAAGAAAGAAACAACACGGTAAACACACATATCATAAACATGGCATACGATGCACAAGCAAGCATGATGCATGTCCGGTTTAAATAAGCATGGCATGGCAAGTGCACAAACAAATACTACAAGTTAAGTGGAGCTCAATATGCAACGAGTTGCATATTGACGAAACACCACATTTATTATTTAGTTGACTCTCGTGATTTACAAGACAAGATTAAATGTTTTTAACATGGCAAGAGGTGAAGCATAAAGAAACTACACTAATAAGGCAATTTAAATCAGGCCGGAGAATAACAACAACATATCCGGAAAATCCCCATGAGCATGTTTAATAATTATTAAAGCAACAACAATTCACACATATTAATGTTGTTAATATGATGTGGATGACATGATCAAGTTTATGCAATTTTTTATTAAAAGGTTGACATAAAAGAGATATGAAGCATTTGTCACCGTGGTGGAATGAAAAGAGTGCCACGGCAACGATTCCGAAAATGATGACACGCGTCATATCGGTTCCGGTATCTCGTTGAGAGACCGGTGCAAAAGGTAACGGAGAGCGAGACAAACGAGATGAAAGAGGTGGGGTGATCCCGTTACCGGGTTCCCACGAGTCGGTGACGAGGCAACCGAGGAACATGACAAAGGTGGAACGGGCACGAAGCACACACGGGAAACATTTCATACAACCACAAGCAAGAATCACACGGGTCATCCACGGGGTCGTCTCGTTATACCTTTGAAGCGTGCGTTTCGGGGCGGTTCGAGACGTAGAGGAAGGAGTCGTTCACGCGATTCGTAGAGGAAGTAGATGTTCCGTTCGGAGAGGAAGTAGACGTTCTCATTTCTTCACCGAAGGTAGTTGTTCTCGTAGTGGTAGTTGTACTCGGGCGACGGTAGTGGTACTCGCGGTCGTCGAGCGACGGTAGTGGTACTCGGGGCGATGGTAGACGTTCATGGAGCTCGTGTCGTGGTACTTGGGGTTCTCGTTTGCGACGGTAGTGGAAGTAGTGGTACTTGGCGACGGTAGATGTACTCGTTCCGGAGGGGTACTTTGTCGTGGAACTTGCCGTAGGGGTTCAAGCCGTCATGTAGAGGTACTTGTTTTGAAGAGGTACTTGGTCGGGTCGCCACGTACTCGTTCAGGTCATCTGTCAAAAAAATTACAGCACAGGCGACACAACAAAACAAACAACAACAACACGACGGGGCGACGAGGCCATGGCAGCAAGGTCTTGCTGGAGACGAAGGAAGACGGGACGCCGGCGCTGGACGGTGGCGCTGCTGGAGAGGATGGCTCGGATGAGAGGCAGCAGGCCTCGGGCGCGCAGCGACGCACGGGATGAGAGGCGCTGGAGGGGCGCGACGCGGGGCAGCCATGGCGCTGTGGGACGAAGGAGGCGGGAGATGGGGCGCGTCGGAGCTGGACTCCCGCGGCGACCGGCGGCTGCTGGAGGAAGGGGCGGCCGGCTCGCGGGCGGAGCGGTGCAGCCCCGTGGTGCTGGAGAGGAGGACCAGAGGGGACGGAGGCGAGGGCCCCTGGCCGGTACTAGGGCGCGGCTGAGGCGCGGCGACCTTGGGCGCCGGAGAGTGCGGTCGCGGCTGGAGCTGCGGTCTCGAGGGAGCAGGCGCCGGGGCTGGCTCCTGGCTCCTGGCCGGCGCTAGAGGCGCGGAAGGGGAGGTCTGCGAGGCACTCGAGAGGAGGAGGTGAGGGACGAACGAGGGGGGTCGGGTGCTGGATCGAGAGAAAGGGGGCGAGCGGTCGGGCGAGGGAGAGCGGGATGAGGCTCGAGGGAATGAACTGGCGGCGGCACGAGGGAAACAGAGGGAAGGAGCTGCGCCTAGGGTTACGGGGTCGGAGCGGGCCAAATGGGCCTGAGCCGGTTGGGAGGAGAGGGAGGCCTGGAATGGGCTGCAGCTAGAGGGAGGAGTTGGGCCAGGGAGGCCTAGAGGCCTAGGGGCTGGCTGATTCTCTCTGCATTTAAAATAAAACAGAGAAAAGAAGGAAAAGGAAGAGAAGTTGGGGGAGAAGAAAAGAAAGAGGTAGTTAGGAAAAGAATTTGCACGCGAGGTCAATTTTCTCGGGCTCGTAAAAATGAGCACGACCGGAGAAAAATACAAAAGGCCAGATCGGAAAATAATTCAAACATATTTGAATTTAATTGAAATAGGTTTGAACTAAGACGTGATTAAAGAAGTGTCCAAAAATGTTCGAATTTTTGGAGGAACCTCGAAACAACGGAAAAGAATTATTGGCAAGGTTTTTGAAGGAGAACTCGAAGTGAAAAGACATGGGGAGAATATGCAAGTGTGTTGCGGGTAATTCCAAAGAATGGAATATTTTAATATAGCTCCCTAAAATAATGGGAGACTTTTATATGTTATAAAGAGAAGTCACCTTCCCTCGATTTAAATGGACCGAAGGTCCACACGATTTATATAAGTTGAGATGCAAGAAAAAAAAATATGACATGATGGCATGATGACATGATGCAATGCAAAAATAAAAACACAAGCACAAAAGAAACACACGGGCAACCCGGAACATCTGGAAGCTTCGGGAATCTTCTGGGACGTCGGTCTTCGGGCGTCACACCCATACACCCCAACCGTGTTAGGAACGCATAATCAAGGAACATAACACCGGTTTATACGGTTCCTAACGGCATGAGTGGAACAAAACACCAAGCAAAAGGCTTAGCCTTCCACCCTTGCCAGTATATAGATGATTTCACTAAAGCATTTATATAGTGTGATATAACCCAACCAAACTTCAACATGAAGCAAGCATCTTCAATCTTCACCTGCAACTAACAATGCTATAAGAGGGGCTGAGCGAGCCTACGTATAGCCAATCAAAGGTTTGCATAGGTAGGGTGGTTAAACAGGTTCATGGTTACAATAGGAGGCTGACATGAAAACATGGGCATCGAGGCAAAAACTATAGAGCGATACTCTAGCAATAGGCAAAGATAGTAATGTTATCGGGGTTCGGTCATCTTGCCTGGGATTCCACAAAGGAGAAGAACGGATCCATGAAGTAGACGGAGCAACAGTCGAACGAATCCTCACAACTCCGGAACGAAACCGAAGCTAACAAGAGAAGCAACCGGAAAGAAGCAAACAACACGGTAAACACACAAGCATAAACATCGAATACGATGCACAAACAAGTATGATGCATGTCCGGTTTAATTATGCATGGCATGGCAAGTGCACAAACAAATCTACAAGTTAAGTGGAGCTCAATATGCAACGAGTTGCATATTGACGAAACACCACATTTAATTATTTAATTGACTCTCGTTATTTACAAGACAAGATTAAATGTTTTTAACATGGCAAGAGGTGAAGCATAATAAAACTATACTAACTAGGCATTTTAAATGAGGCCGGAAAATAACAACAACAAGTCCGGAAAATCCCCATATGCATGTTTAATAATTATAAGCAAACAACAATTCACACCTATAATGTTGTTAACATGATGCGGATGACATGATCAAGTTTATGCAATTTTTATTAAAAGGTTGACTTAAAAGAGATATAGATGATAAGGAGAAATAGTCATCGTGGTGGAAAGAAAGGGGGCCACGGCAACGATCCGAAAATGATGCCACGGCAACATATCGGTTCCGGTAACTCGTTGAGAGTCCGGTGCAAAAGATGAAGGGCGGCGTGAACGAGTCAAACGAGATGAAAGGTGGGACGATCCCGTTGCCGGGTTCCCACGAGTCGGTGACGAGGCAACCGAGGAACAAGACAAAAGATGAAACGGCACAACGGGCACGGAGCACACAAGGGAGACATTCATACAACACAAGCAAGCATCACACGGGTCACGTCTTGGGGGTTATACCTTCGAAGCGTGCATTTCGGGGCGGTTCGAGACGTAGAGGAAGGAGTCGTTCTCACGAGTCGTAGAGGAAGTAGTTGTTCCGGAGAGGTACACGGGGCGACGGTAGAGGAAGTAGTGGTACTCGGCGACGGTAGATGTACTCGTTCCGTTCGGTCTTGCCGGTCTCGTCTCGAGTCATAGATGTACATGTCGTCGAGGTACTTGAGGGTTCCGATGGCTCCGGCGTGGGTAGTGGTACTTGTCGTTTCGCCGTGTAGGGGTACTTGACATATCGCCGTGTAGTCAAACTTGACGGACGTCGACGTCGTGGTACATGAGGGTCGTCGTGGTACTTGGCGTGTCATCTTACGTAGTCGTTCTCATTCGTAGACGTTCTCGTCGTCGTGGCACTTGCTGCTCCATGTTCAATTGCTGGACAAAACAAAACGCAAAGCCGAAAAAAAAAGCACAGCAGCAGCAAGGCTAGGCGCGCCAGGGAGGGACGAGCGAGAGAGCTGGTGTCCTGCCGGTCGGGCCTAGGTTAGAAGAGAGGCGCTGGGCTGGGCTAATGGGCCTGAGGGAGGAGATGGGCCAGCTGGGCCTAGGAGGAGGAAAAGCTGGCCTGCGGCTGGGATGGAAAGGGCCTAGAGGCTGAGGGAGGCCGCAGGCCTAGAGGGAGAGAGAGGCTGAGGTTGGCTTGGGCCTGGGCTGGTTCTTCTCTCTTTATTCTTTAGCAGAAAAAAAATAGAGATAGAAAAAATATTAAGGAAAAAGGCCACGAACAAGGAATAAAAGAGGGAACATTTTTGAAAGGCTTTACGGAATAAAACCAACCCCACAAAAATAGTTCCAACAAAAATAGGGAAAAGCAAACTAAACTAATTAGCTTGCCTTAAAGGAGTTTAAAAGGAGTCTAGATTTTTGGAGGAGCCTCGATAACAACGGAAAAGAATTATAGCATGGTTTTGAAGTCAAACTTGATATGGAATAAGCATGGGGAAATATTGCAAGTGTGTTACGATGATCCCAACCAATTGGAATATTTTACATATAGCTCCCTAAATATTGAGAGGCTTTTATATGTTTTAAAGAGAAGATATCTTCCCTCGATTTAAATGGACCGAAGGCCCACACGGATTATTTAGGTTGAGATGCAAAAATGAATGACATGATGGCATGATGACATGATGCAATGCAAAAAATAAATAAAGCAAGCACAAAGAACACACGGGAGGACCCTGAACATCTGGAATCTTCTGGAATCTTCTGGGACGTCGGTCTTCGGGCGTCACAACTCTCCCACACTAACAGAGGATCTCGACCCGAGATCCTAGAGATATCACCGGGTAAAAACGTAAGAGGAAGAGGTAAAACAAAGTTGCTTCTTTGACAGACGAGTGAAACCACGAACATTGAGAGGTTGAACAAAATGAAAGAAGAATGCAACGGAGATGAACGAAGTTAAGAGCACTCCGTTAGAAAAGAGGAACAAGGAGCATTATGAGAACCTTGAAGGTTGAAAGACATGAAACAAGAGCTCACGGATGACGAAAGAATTTCAAAACCACTCCGGTTAACCAAGATTAAGAAGGAATAAGAATGAAATAATTTGGACAGCACTCCATCTGAAAATGGAAGGAATTAACAAGAACTTGAGGAGATGGAGTGATACTGGATGAAATCAACAGCATATTGCCTCCGAAACAATTGAAAGAATGGCACAAGGGTAAAAAAGATTCAGACAGCACTCCGGTTGAAAGAGAGGCAAAACTAGATAAGATGATGGAACTTGAATGAAGAATACAACACTCCGGATAAATGATAAAAGAGAAAGAACATGATCTTGATAAACACGAGATGATAGTTAAAGAGAGCAATATCACAAAGCCTCCGGAACGAAAGAATAGATGCAAGATCGTTGGAAAGAAAGAACGGAGAAGAAAATGACAACTTCTCTCAAAATTAAATTTGAAAGAGCATCCTTACAAAGAAGGGTTGAACGGAGTTGATTGAAAAATCAACAACGAAACGAATAGCTTGAAGTGGGCTTATGGAAAACATCTCAAAATTATGAGGTGACAACCGGCCACTGACGAAAACATTTGATTGGATTAAGATCAACAAGGAGATGAAAAACTTATCTCACCGAAAGGATAAATGAAGAACTTGGGTCATTTATAAGCACCATAATAGCAAAATCCTTAGGGAAAGCTTTAGGTGAAATACAACCCAAAATAAGTCCAAGAGATAAAAATGAGGGGTTGAAAGGATCTCCTAAAGAGAAAGAAATGATGGTTTTAAATATCACATTCTTGACAACTTGTGAAACATAAAACATGAAGGAATTGCCAAAAATGACATAACACCATCTCAAACAATAAAAGTAGAAAGAATTGCAATTGGAAAGCATGATGAAGAATACTTGAGCTCCAACAAGAATCTTGATGAAGACTACGAGGAAGAATTAAAACATAATGAACCACCATGAAGAACTCCGGTAATGAAAGCATGAGAAGTTAAAGATGAAAAGAATAAGATTCAAGGCCTGCGGTGAATTAGATGGAGCTTTGAAATGATATAATTAAATAACTTGAAGCTCCGGAAAACAAGATGAACAACTTAGAACCGAGAATATGAAATGATGAACAAGCTCCGGAACAAGAGATTAAATGACCTTGAAGGAATAAGAATAAGAATTATGTTATGCATCTCCTTCACCAATTTAAATTGATGACAACCAAAGGATTTGGCATATTACTTATTCTGGTTGGAAAGGATTAAAGAGAGATCTAGCCCAAGCTCAGATAATTATTCAACAAAGCACCGGTAGAATTGTGAAAAGAACAAATGAATTGATATGATAACAAGGAAGAGTAAACTTGAACGAACCACCGTAAGAATATGCAGACGAACGAAGAGACATCGATGAAGAATAATTGGAGGTCGAAGTTGAAAACTGAGAACGAAGAAATATGCTGAAATGATGGCCTTCGGAGGAACACAAAGAAAAGAATTCATGAAATGCTTCGGATGGCACGAAAGAATTCCTCACAATCGGAACAATAATGAGGATTGCATGAAGCTAGACCCACGAATCTTCAAAAAGAAGGGCCAAAATTTAAGAGAACACTTCTCCGGTCTTCAAATGTTGAGAATGAAGACGGAAATGCCATAAGAATTGTTGAGCACTCCGGAATGAAGAATTAAAAGGTTGAACCAATGATGAAAAAGAATTTGAAAGTAAACTTGGAGAAGGCATGTTACTGATGGAAATCATTCTTACGTCACACTTTGAAAAGAATTTGAGTATAACTCCAGAAAAATAGAAGAGTCAGGTAAGATCCTGGGAAAAGACCTGTGGGTTAGGGCCCACTAAAGAAATCACCGTTGAAAAGATTGCTTAAGAGATATATTGCACCGGTTGAATTAAATGGCTTGAATAAGAAGACAATGCTCAAAATAATTTGTATGGATTAAGAATGGAATTATGAATCTTCAGCACTCCGGATATGAATAGCTAGAGGAGAATGACTAATTGGTGCACCGGAATAAGAAAGCATTGTGAAATGAGGAAAAGGATAAGATCAACACCGAAATCTTGAATTACATCCACCGGCAGAATTAGAGAACAAAAGAATGATGAACTTGAAGCTCTTGAGCATCATCGTGAGAAATCACCGGATAAGAACATTGAAGGAAAAGAATGAAGAAACATCACTTGAATAAAATGGATACTTCATCTGAGAATTTCTTGCTCCGAGAAGAAGAAGGGTGGGAGGGTGGGGAAAACAAAGACAACTTGGGACGAACAAAATGGACACCGGTTGAAAAGGATTAACATGAAGATCTTGATGGTCAAGAAGAATTAACACTCCCATAGAAATATGAGAACACCGATTAGGAAAGGTATGGAATCAACATTTGACATCGAAGCAACTCGAATACCAGAATCAAAACAAAACAAAGGATAGATGTGTAACATGATCTTCACAATATCATCCGAACAGAGAATTGAACGAATGAATTCCGCAGGTACATCAACTAGTCGAGAAGCCACTTGGAGAACAAAAGATAAATAAAAAGGAACAAGGATCAGATAGAACAAATACAAGATAGAAGCTTCGTCCGACATATTCGTGCTGAAAGCTCATGGAACGTGTTACAAAAGGGTTTTGTCATCCCCGGATCAGCATAGCCAAGGACCCTTTAAGATGCAACTCCCGATCAGAACAAGTCCATAAAACCACTTCACTCAATGTAGAACCCCAAACTTCATATCGTGCATCCGTTGGAAGAATGCCTAGAACTACTAGATGAACCCACCTATAGATTTCCGAAAGTTTCCAGTTATGCAATCAGGTGTTGGGGATACACGGGAAGCACCGCGCAATCAACTCTAAACCTACATCCAGGTGTATCCATCCTTCAACACATAACCAGTCTTTCTCGGAAACTGTTTACCTCGGACCTTCGAAAAGCATCCACTATACAAGCTATGGCAATACTCTCGAACTACCTCCCCAGTACTGGGTGATGTCGGGGTTATCTTGCCACTAACCGTATAGGAGAGATTTTCGATGTCGGCCGTCTTAAGTATTCTAGTACTGCCACGATGGATTTGTGACGACAACACCTCGGAGCTCAACTCCCCGGGACACTGCCACAACCCCTAATGACAGGAGGCATCGAGAACAATGTTCTCGTCACAAAGACATCGAAACAATCCAAACAATACTCGCGAGATCCTAAAAAAAATTGGTGCAATTTTTGAAAGTAGAAGAGGCAAGAGTAATCGTCAGGAGTCCTCACCAGAGAGAAAGGGGATGAAAAGCAAAGAAATCCTACTCTCCGATATAATATAGGACTCAAAATATTTTCAGCGTGTGCCTAGACTCAACCGTCAACGATTCGATCAATCAGTGGGGGCTTCTAGGTCGGAGAAGGCTCTGAATACAAACTTGTAATGCCCAGGATGGGACTATACCTCCTACGTGTCGAGGCACGACTTAAAGGTATAAGCCCATCCTAGAATGATCTCAAGTTTGGTATCTTTGCACAACTCATGTAAAAGAGGGATTAAAATGCAAAAGGAGATAGTTGGCTTACACTCGCCACTTCACACAATACATTACATAAGCAATCATCATTCAAAACATCACAACCCGACTACGGGTGAAGATCCAAAGAAAGATACCAAAACAACATAAAGCCACAGGTCAGGAACGAATCCTAGTAGAAACCACTACTGATCGTCGAAACGTCACAAGCAAACGGCCACGATCTTCATCGGACTCCCGGGTGAAGAACTGATCCAACTCCTCCATCAAACTCGGCTGAACCTGCATCTGGTGTGGTGAAGTAACTGTGAGCCACAGAGGACTCAGCAATCCCGTTCCCGGGTAACACGACTATTTAAGCCTTGGGTGTGGAACAAGGCTGAAGAAAGAATAAGAGGTGAAGGAACAACAAGAGTCTGCAGCAGCAACTAGCACTAACTTACGTAAAAGAGAGCGAGAAGAGAAGGCGCATCGGTCGAGAGATGATCACGAAGTGATCCTAACTAAAGCCAGTCAAACATAACCCCACCGTGTTCAACTCCCGAATCCCTATTCGGAAATTGACAGTCACGGTACACACGCTGGTAGTGTATTGAAACATTGTGTCAAGTTATCTACAACCGGATATTAACAAGCTCCCATCTGCCACATAACCGCGGGCACGGCTTTCGAAAGTTCAAACCCTGCAGGGGTGTTCCAACTTGACCCATTACAAGCCCACGATCTACGGAGTCGCAACTCCATAGGTGGGAAGATCCGAGTATTCTCGGAATCACATGCTCAAGTTAAACCGAACTAAGGTAAGGCTAATCCAGCAAATCCTCCCGGCGTGTCGACACCCTGATAGGTAGCCGCGCGTATCTAGTCTCAGGACACGACCGGATGTGCGATTCTACAGGTTTTTACCAAACCTCGAGTTTCCTCGTGGTGGCACCGCAGACTTCCCGTTTCGGACCAACACTCATGTGGAGCACTGGCCCGGGGTTGTTGAATTAAAATAAAAGGGATAGCTAGTCCACATGCAAGTTTTATTAGTTATTAGGCAAATAGTACCAATGTTGGGACTTGCTGGAAAAGACTTAGCACTTAGCGGTTTATCAAGGGGATCCCATACACCCCAACCGTGTTAGGAACGCATAATCAAGGAACATAACACCGGTTTATACGGTTCCTAACGGCATGAGTGGAACAAAACACCAAGCAAAAGGCTTAGCCTTCCACCCTTGCCACTATATAGATGATTTCATTAAAGCATTTATATAGTGTGATATAACCCAACCAAACTTCAACATGAAGCAAGCATCTTCAATCTTCACCTGCAACTAACAATGCTATAAGAGGGGCTGAGCGAGCCTACGTATAGCCAATCAAAGGTTTGCATAGGTAGGTTGGTTAAACAGGTTCATGGTTACAATAGGAGGCTGACAGGAAAACATGGGCATCGAGGCAAAAACTATAGAGCGATACTCTAGCAATAGACAAAGATAGTAATGTTATCGGGGTTCGGTCATCTTGCCTGGGATTCCACAAAGGAGAAGAACGGATCCATGAAGTAGACGGAGCAACAGTCGAACGTATCCTCACAACTCCGGAACGAAACCGAAGCTAACAAGAGAAGCAACCGGAAAGAAGCAAACAACACGGTAAACACACAAGCATAAACATGGCATACGATGCACAAACAAGTATGATGCATGTACGGTTTAATTATGCATGGCATGGCAAGTGCACAAACAAATCTACAAGTTAAGTGGAGCTCAATATGCAACGAGTTGCATATTGACGAAACACCACATTTAATTATTTAATTGACTCTCGTTATTTACAAGACAAGATTAAATGTTTTTAACATGGCAAGAGGTGAAGCATAATAAAACTATACTAACTAGGCATTTTAAATGAGGCCGGAAAATAACAATAACAAGTCCGGAAAATCCCCATATGCATGTTTAATAATTATAAGCAAACAACAATTCACACCTATAATGTTGTTAACATGATGCGGATGACATGATCAAGTTTATGCAAATTTTATTAAAAGGTTGACTTAAAAGAGATATAGATGATAAGGAGAAATAGTCATCGTGGTGGAAAGAAAGGGGGCCACGGCAACGATCCGAAAATGATGCCACGGCAACATATCGGTTCCGGTAACTCATTGAGAGTCCGGTGCAAAAGATGAAGGGCGGCGTGAACGAGTCAAACGAGATGAAAGGTGGGATGATCCCGTTGCCGGGTTCCCATGAGTCGGTGACGAGGCAACCGAGGAACAAGACAAAAGATGAAACGACACAACGGGCACGGAGCACACAAGGGAGACATTCATACAACACAAGCAAGCATCACACGGGTCACGTCTTGGGGGTTATACTTTCGAAGTGTGCGTTTCGGGGCGGTTCGAGACGTAGAGGAAGGAGTCGTTCTCACGAGTCGTAGAGGAAGTAGTTTTTCCGGAGAGGTACACGGGGCGACGGTAGAGGAAGTAGTGGTACTCGGCGACGGTAGATGTACACGTTCCGTTCGGTCTTGCCGGTCTCGTCTCGAGTCGTAGATGTACATGTCGTCGAGGTACTTGAGGGTTCCGATGGCTCCGGCGTGGGTAGTGGTACTTGTCGTTTCGCCGTGTAGGGGTACTTGACATATCGCCGTGTAGTCGAACTTGACGGACGTCGACGTCGTGGTACATGAGGGTCGTCGTGGTACTTGGCGTGTCATCTTACGTAGTCGTTCCCGTTCGTAGACGTTCTCGTCGTCGTGGCACTTGCTGCTCCATGTTCAATTGCTGGACAAAACAAAACGCAAAGCCGAAAAAAAAGAAGCACAGCAGCAGCAAGGCTAGGCGCGCCGGGGAGGGACGAGCGAGAGAGCTGGTGTCCTGCCGGTCGGGCCTAGGTTAGAAGAGAGGCGCTGGGCTGGGCTAATGGGCCTGAGGGAGGAGATGGGCCAGCTGGGCCTAGGAGGAGGAAAAGCTGGCCTGCGGCTGGGATGGAAAGGGCCTAGAGGCTGAGGGAGGCCGCATGCCTAGAGGGAGAGAGAGGCTGAGGTTGGCTTGGGCCTGGGCTGGTTCTTCTCTCTTTATTCTTTAGCAGAAAAAAATAGAGATAGACAAAATATTAAGGAAAAAGGCCACGAACAAGGAATAAAAGAGGGAAACTTTTTTAAAGGCTTTATGGAATAAAACCAACCCCACAAAAATAGTTCCAACAAAAATAGGGAAAAGCAAACTAAACTAATTAGCTTGCCTTAAAGGAGTTTAAAAGGAGTCTAGATTTTTGGAGGAGCCTCGATAACAACGGAAAAGAATTATAGCAAGGTTTTGAAGTCAAACTTGATATGGAATAGGCATGGGGAAATATTGCAAGTGTGTTACCATGATCCCAACCAATTGGAATATTTTACATATAGCTCCCAAAATATTGAGAGGCTTTTATATGTTTTAAAGAGAAGACATCTTCCCTCGATTTAAATGGACCGAAGGCCCACGCGGATTATTTAGGTTGAGATGCAAAAATGAATGACATGATGCAATGCAAAAAATAAATAAAGCAAGCACAAAGAACACACGGGAGGACCCTGAACATCTGGAATCTTCTGGAATCTTGTGGGACGTCGGTCTTCGGGCGTCACACGCGGCAAGCACCTTGCCGCGGTCGCTACCTTGCCGGGCCCGGAAGCTTGCCGCTCTCCGGGTCTTGCCGGGGCGCGAGATGCGCCGCGGTATGTCTTCTGGAATGCTATTCTCTGGCCTTCCTGGCAAGCTCCTCTTGCCAGGGTCTTGTGCAGAAGGGATGATCTCGAGCCTGGAGCGGCCTTCCCGGCAAGCTCCTCTTGCCGGGGTCTTGTTTCTTAACTTGAATACTTTGTTCTTGAATGGCTCCAAAGGGACTAGAGTGGGCCTTGGCGGGCACGTGGTGAGCCTGACCACGGGACGCTGCTACTGCCTGTGCGCAAGTCGGGATACTAAGGTACCCCTACTTTAGTACACCGACATGCATAATAAACACTTTACTAATAATTTGCAAACAAACATAGATTGGATATTTCATATCTTTGCCTTTGTTTGTATATGGAAATTAATTTTTAGTTCCATAAATATCACATAACTATCACAAAACTTTTAAAGTTTGGGTCTCATGGAAGCAAAAGTATAACACTTGACTGAAACGGAATTCTAGATTGTGGATCAAAGGATGAGAGTCACATGATCCATAGCATTAGACGAAGAATACCGAAAAAACGCGATAGGACAAAGTCCTTCTCGGTACTCTTGAGGACAATCCTCACATTACGTTACCAACCGTAAATTTTTAACCAGATTTTCAACAACTATTCAATTTTAACAAGGTAGGAGGAAACACGAGCCATTCTTCTACAGCTATTATGTAAATCACACTTAGACAGTGTTCAAAATTAATTGCACTGAGAATTTAAACAAGTCAATTCTACAGTGCGCTCTCACTCAAATCAATATCTCTCATAATTGATTGTGAGTGATAGAAGATCCAGATTTCAACTCAACGCCATTGATGTGGACATCACTTATGACGAGAATTCCAATTGGTGGGCAAACATGCCGATCACATCTCTATGTGACTGTTGTTCATTATTCAATGGGCGTATTCCGAGCTTAGGATGATCAATCCAGAATGTCAAGACAACTAAGTGATCTCGCTATGAGGTCTAACCTCACCCGTCTCACACTTCTCTAATCGTTCGTACCCATGTGGACATGGCGCACCCCGAAAAGTTAGGTGCCGTGATGGTGCTACCCTTGGGAGAACATTAACTACTTGATATTTTTGTGAGAGATCACTCTAATAAAAAGCGACTACCGCACAATCAAGAAAGGTGTTTCATAAGGGATAAACATCTCAGGCAATTCATAATAGCATGATATGGTGTAGCCCTTTCTGACGGAGAAGTCTTGTATTTCTTTGTCTTCGGCATTCGCGTCGGTGTTCACGTTCGCCAAGATTGCCACCACCTTGTCGATGCACCAGATAATATTGCTATCTCTATAGCTAATAACATAAGTGCATTACTTAAGGTTGACACGCAGGTCATTAAAGTGACAATCCTATGGCTCCAGCCATCATGCCGAATCATGACACGCAGGTCATGTTAATATTACATCATATAGTCATCTCATACATAATCAACTTTATAAGAGCACTACTATACCAAATCACATGCACATGAAAACCATCCCACAAAACCAAGTCAGACGCCTCTAATCAGTTCATGAAAAAACTTGTTTTTCATGGCTTCTAAGGTTTAGAAACAAACTGAAGCTACCAACGTTAATCATCAAGTATGAGTATAGTAGATTGACTTTTCAGGGTGTATGAAGCACGAGATACTAAAATCTCGATCCCCATACCGAACTTCGTCATACGTATGACCCCCATGCGGATCACATCTGCATTGCCCTTTCGTGTGTGCAATTTCATCTTTCTCTCAACTATGGCGGAACCTAAAGAACTGATAGCACTTCGATGATCAACCAGGATCGCGGGTTGCCAGAACTTTGTGAAATTCCACCATGATGTTTCCAGATCGGAAATACGCAAATTCGAGGGAAGCAACAAGAACATCGAGTAACATATTTCATCTGCTAACCACACAAATAATTTTCAGTAATAGAACTCATCTATTACAAATAATATTGTGCAACACCCATACATCTCTATATATTCTAGATCGCAATCTGCATCTATGCATAGCACGGCTCTTGATGCCACTGTTGGGTAACGCAGCAGAAAACAAGAAAATTCCGACCTACACACCAGCCCAAGACTGATAACCCACAAGTATAGGGGATCGCAACAGTTTTCGAGGGTAGAGTATTCAACCCAAATTTATAGATTCGACACAAGGGGAGCCAAAGAATATTCTAAAGTATTAGCAGCTGAGTTGTCAATACAGCCACACCTGGAAACTTAATATCTGTAGGAAAGTATTTGGTAGCAAAGTAGTATGGAAGTAATGGTAACAGTGGCAAAAGTAACAGTAGCAGTTTTGTAGTGATAGTGACAGCACCAGTAACGAAAGTAACAAAGCAAGTATCAATATGGAACGAACTCGTAGGCAACGGATCGACAATGATAGGTGTCGGATAATATTCATCATGTAGAAGTTATAACCTAGGGCGACACAGAACTAGCCCCAACTCATCAATGTAATGTAGGCATGTATTCCGAATATAGTCATAAGTGCTTATGGAAAATAACTTGCATGACATCTTTTATCCTACCCTACCTTGGCAGCGGGGTCCTAATGGATATTAAGGCCTCCTTTTAACAGAGTACCGGACCCAAGCATTAGCACTTAGTGAATACATGAACTCCTCAAACTATGGTCATCACCGGGAACTATCCAGGCTATTGTCACTCCGTGGTTGCCATATCATAACACATAGTAGGTAACTATCGACTTGCAATATAGGATCAAGAACACAAATATATTCATGAAAACATAATAGGTTCAGATATGAAATCAAGGCACTCGGGCCCTAGTGACAAGCATTAAGCATAGCAAAGTCATAGCAACATCAATCTCAGAACATAGTGGATACTAGGGATCAAACCCTAACAAAACTAACTCGATTACATTATAAATCTCATCCAACCCATCACCGTCCAGCAAGCCTACAATGGGATTACTCACACATGGCGGTGAGCATCATGAAATTGGCGATGGTGGATGTTTGGTGATGACGACGGCGATGATCTCCACTCTCCGGAGCCACGAACGGACTCCGGATCAGGTCTCTCGATGAAGAACAAGAGGTGGCAGCGGCTCCGTATCATAAAACGTGATGGGATTCTCTAATTTTTTTCTCCCCGAAAGAGATTATATGGAGTTGGAGTAGACGTCGGTGGAGGTCCAGGGGGACCATAAGGTAGGGGCATGCCCTAGGGGGGCGCCCCCACCCTTTTGGCCAGGGTGTGGGCCCCTCCGGTAATTCTTTCCATCGATATTTTTTATATATTCTAAAAATATTCTCCATGATGTTTCAAGTCATTATGAGAACTTTTATTTCTACACAAAAATAGCACCAAGGCAGTTCTACTGAAAACAACATCAGTCCAGATTAGTTCCATTCAAATCATGCAAATTAGAGTCGAAAACAAGGGCAAAAGAGTTTGGAAAAGTAGATACGATGGAGACATATCAACTCCCCCAAGCTTAACCCATTGCTTTTCCTCAAGCAATTCAGTTGATAAACTGAAAGTGACAAAGAAAAACTTTTACAAAGTCTGTTTCATCTTGTTCTTGTAAATATGTACAACCAACTTTCAAGTTACTAGCAAAGATTATGAATAACCACATTCACAATAACATTTATCATGTTTACTCATATCAATGGCATAATTAACTAGCGAGCAATAATAATAAATCTCAGATGACAAAACTTTTTCAAAATAATCATGATATAATATGACAAAGTGGTATCTCGCTAGCCCTTTCTGAGACCGCAAATCATAAATGCAGAGCACCTAAGAAGATCAAGGACTGACTAGACATTGTAATTCATGGTTAAAGAGATACAGTCACACTCATACTCAATATCAATTAATAACAAAGCATATAAATGACATAGGTGCTCTCCAACTAGTGTTTTTTTATAAGAGATGATGACTCAGCAATAAAAGTAAATAAATAGGCCATTCGCAAAGGGAAGCAGGAATTTGCAGAGGTGCCAGAGCTCAAGTTTTTCAATCAAAAATGAATATAATTTTGAGCGGTATGCTTTCTTTGTCAACGCTACGACCAAGAGTTCTCAATATCTTCCATGCTACATACATTATAGGAGGTTCCCAAACAGAATGATACAGTTTTACTCCCCCTCCACCATCAAACACACTCACGGATTATCCAAAACAACGGGTACCATCCAAACCAACAACAGTCCCGGGGGAGATTTGTTTAATTATATTTTGATTAGATTTTTCATCTTTTGATCATGGGACTGGGTATCCCGGTTACCAGCCATTTTCTCGTGAATGACAAGCGGAGTCCACTCATCGTGAGAATAACTCACCTAGCATGGAAGATAAAGACAACCCCCAGTCACCACATGAGCGATTTGGGCATATAAAACGGAATTTTATTTGAAGGTTTACAGTTTGGCGCATGCAAATTTACTTGGAACGGCATGTAAATACCGCATATAGGTAGGTATGGTGGACTCATGGAACAACTTTGAGTTTCGGGAGTGGATGCACAAGCAGTATTCCCGCTTAATACAGGTGAAGGCTAGAAAGAGACTGGGAAGTGGCCAGCTAGAGAGCAACAACAGTCATAAAAATGCATTGAGATTAGCCAACATTGAGTCCAAGCATGAGTAGGATATAATTTACCCTGAACATATATATCGTGGAGGCTATGTTGATTTTTTTCAGCTACATGTGTGAACATGTCCCAAGTCGATCCACTTAAATCATTCAAAGGAGGATACCATCCTATCATACTACATCATAACCATTTTAAAAGCATGTTGGCACGCAAGGTAAACCATTGTAAACTCCTAGCTAATTAAGCATGGCATGAGTAACTATAATCTCTAATTGTCATTGCGAACATGTTCCTTTCATAATGGGATGAATTAGGAATGACAAGCTAATCATATTTAAAAAAATAGGTCGAGTTCATACCAACTTTTCTCCATCTCAATCATTTCATCATATATCGTCATTATTGCCTTTCACTTGCAGGACCGAATGGTGTGAATAATAATAATGGTGCACATGCATTGGACTAAGCTGGAATCTGCAACATTTATTCAAAGGAGAAGACAAGGTAATATAGGCTCTTTGTTAGAGCAACAATAATGCTTATGAGAGCCACTCATCAGTTTTCATCGTGCTCTTCTCCTCTCGACTCCCAAAGAAAAGAGAAGAATTTCAAAGAAACATACTAAAATATTATTGGAGTTTTTATTTTTCTAAAGAGAGCAAAACAAGAACGAGAAAAACTATTTACACGAGAAAGCTCCCAATAAACAAAAGAAGAATGAGAAATATTTTTGGATTTTATTTTAATACTACAAACTACTAAGAAACTAACTGGAAAGAAAAGACAAGAAGAAGCAAGAAATATTTTTGGGTTTTCTCAAACACACAAGAAGAAAGCGAGAAAAATAAACTAACATGGATAATACAATGAAAAAGTATGAACACCAACAACTGGAGTGAATGTGTGAACATGAATGTAAAGTCGGTGAGAAATACGTACTCCCCCAAGCTTAGGATTTTGCCTAAGTTGGTCTAGAGCTACCACTGGCCTAGATGATATCTGAACTCATAGTTGGGGTTGTGCTGTGCTGTGGTAGCTACTGCTAGGCGAGCTTATTCATGAAGGCGAGCGGTCTCCAACTCTCTCACATATGTGTTCGCCTACTCTCTGGTTATAAAATATCTCCCTTTTGCTTGAAAGTCAAAGAAAGCAGGAGCAGGAAGAGTAATATGGACGGCACGCCGTCTGTCAAAGATTAGTCGATACTGAAGGTGGTGCTCATTCCTCTCGAGAAACTGATGACGTATCATGGCTTCATAATCTAGAAAATCTGGTGGCAACACATCATCATATCCTCTTATGGGTACACCTAAATAATTAGCTAAACAAGTTGCATATAGCCCTCTAAATAAATCTCCATCTTTAGCTGTAAGGTGTAACCTCCTTGCAATAATTGCCCCCAAATCATAATTGTTATCACCTAACACCGCACATTTAAGGATACTAAGATCTGGAACACAAAGATGGCTATGCTCATGTTTACCATTAATACATCAACCTGTTGATGACCCACAAGTATAGGGGATCTATCGTAGTCCTTTCAATAAGTAGGAGTGTCGAACCCAATGAGGAGCAGAAGGAAATGATAGGTAATTTTCAGTAAGGTATTCTCTGCAAGTACGAAAATTATCGGTAACATATAGTTTTGTGATAAGGTAATTTGTAACGAGTAACAAGTAATAAAAGTAAATAAGGTGCATCAAGATGTCCCAATCCTTTTTGTAGCAACGGAAAAGCCTGGACAAACTCTTATATAAAGGAAAGCGCTCTCGAGGACACATGGGAATTATCGTCAAGCTAGTTTTCATCACACTCATATGATTCACGTTCGTTACTTTGATAATCTGATATGTGGGTGGACTGGTGCTTGGTACCGCCCATCCTTTGACAAGCATCACACTTATGATTAACCCATATTGCAAGCATCGCAACTACAAAAGAAGTACTAAGGTAAACCTAACCATAACATGAAACATATGGATCCAAATCAGCCCCTTACGAAGCAACACACAAACTAGGGTTTAAGCTTGTGTCACTCTAGCAACCCATCATCTACTTATTACTTCCCAATGCCTTCCTCTAGGCCCAAACAATGGTGAAGTGTCATGTAGTCGAACGAATACCAAATTCACATGACTACTTATAGCAAGACTTCTCCCATGTCCTCAGGAACAAACATAACTACTCACAAATCATGTTCATGTTCATAAATTCATCTAACGACCATTCACAAGGCCGTACTAGAGCATCTCTTGGTGGTTCAAGGTCCGGTCATGTATCGCGAGCCTCAGTGCTTTCTTTCTTGAAGGGCCACCTTGATATGTTCTCCTAGACATATTATTTTCTGAAAAATTCTGAAATTTTTAGTGACTCAAAATAAAAGTGAACCAAACTCAACAAAATTGATAGCAACTACTCCTACAAGTCTCCAGAGGCTATATCATGCATCAAAACTACCTTCGACCATATAAATTTGACATGCAAGCTCAAGAACAAGGTCATCACGACAGCATAAATTCGCAATAAATAAAGCACTAGAACAAAAACAAATTGGACCATTGGAGGAGTCACATACCGAAGACCAATCTATCAAACTAGTTTTGCAAATGATGGCCTGAGCAAGGAGATCGAAAATGGCAGCAAGATGAGCTAGAACACAGGTTTGAGCTGGTGGATGATTTTTTCTGGAGGAAGATGGAGAGAATTGGTGCTGGAATAAGTGGAGGGGCCACGTGGGGCCCACAAGGACAGGTGGCATGCTCGGGGGTTAGGGCGCGCCCTCCACCCTTGTGGCCCACTGGTGCAGCCCCCTGGTGCATACTCAAGGCAAAAAATCTTAAAATATTATAAAAAATCATATAACATTTTCTGGGCATTTGGGGAGATTTTATTTTTGGGACATTTTTTATTGCACGGAAAATTCAGAAAACAGGAAGGTAATACTATTGTTACTTTATTTGTTCTAAATAACAGAAAGTAAAAGTTAGATACAGAACGTGGTGTTCTCTAAATTCATCCATATCATGCTCATAAAAAGGAATCCGTCAATGAGGTTGATCAAGTCTCATTAACAAACTTCTTTCGAATAACATAAAACCAAAGAATTTTTTAATAACACTAGGTTACCTCATTGGGGATATGCATGTCCCCAACAATAAGAAGATCATATTTCTTTTTGACGGTAGGAATAGGGAATTCAAAACCTCCAATAGTGATAGTCGAAAAAAAATCCAATAGAATTGATGCTATTAACCTTAGGTTGTTTCTTCAGAAAGTATATTGTATGCTCATTACCATTTACATGAAAAGTGACATTGCCTTTGTTACAATCAATAACAACCCCTGCATTATTAAAAAAGGTCTACCAAGGATGATCGACGTACTGTTGTCCTCGGGAATATCAAGAATAACAAAGTCTGTTAAGATAGTAACACATGCAACCAGAACAGGCACATCCTCGCAAATACCGATAGGTATAACAGTTGATTTATTAGCCACTTGCGAAGAGATTTCAGTAGGTGTCAACTTATTCAATTCTAGTCTACGATGCAAAGAGAAAGGCATAACACTAACACTGGTTCCCAAATCACATACATCAGTTTTAACATAGTTTCCTTTAATGGAGCATGGTATAGTGGGTATTCCTGGATCTCCAAGTTTCTTTGGTATTCCACCCTTAAAAGTATAATTAGCAAGCATGGTGGAAATTTCAGCTTCCGGTATCTCCATGTTTTCGAGGGTAGAGTATTCAATCCAAATTTATTGATTCGACACAAGGGGAGCCAAATAATATTATCAAGTATTAGTAGCTGAGTTGTCAATTCAACCACACCTGGAAACTTAATATATGCCGCAAAGTATTTAGTATCAAATTAGTATGGAAGTAATGGTAACAGTGGCAAAAGTAACAGTAGCAGTTTTGTAGTGATGGTGACAGCAATAGTAACGAAAGTAACAAAGCAAGTATCAATATGGAATGAACTCATAGGAAATGGATTGGCAATGATAGGTGTCAAATGATATTCATCATGTAGAAATTATAACCTAGGGTGACACAGAACTAACTCCAATTCATCAATGTACTGTAGGCATGTATTCCGAATATAGTCATACGTGCTTATGGAAAAGAACATATTTTGTCCTACCCACCCATGGCAGCGGGGTCCTAATGGAAACTAAGGGATATTAAGGCCTCCTTTTAATATATTACCGGACCAAAGCTTTAGCACTTTGTGAAATACATGAACTCCTCAAACTATGGTCATCACCGGGAAGTGTCCCGGCTATTGTCACTCAGGGGTTGCTGGATCATAACACATAGTAGGTAACTATTAATTTGCAAGATAGGATCAAGAACACAAATATATTCATGAAAACATAATAGGTTTAGATCTGAAATCATGGCACTCGGGCCCTATTGACAAGCATTAAGCATAGCAAAGTCATAGCAACATCAATCTCAGAACATAGTGGATACTAGGGATCAAACCCTAACAAAACTAACTCAATTACATGATAAAACTCATCCAACCCATCACCGTCCAGCAAGCCTACGATGGGATTACTCACGCATGGCGGTGAGCATCATGAAATTGGTGCTAGAGGATGGTTGGTGATGACAACGGCGACGATCTCCACTCTCCGGAGCCCCAAACGGACTCCAGATAGGGCTACCGATGAAGAACAGGAGGTGGCGGCGGCTCCGTATCATAAAACGCGATGGGATATTCTCTCTGATTTTTTTCTCCCGAAAGAGATTATATGGAGTTGGAGTTGATGTTGATGGAGGTCCAACGGGCTCACAAGATAGGGGGCATGCCTTACAGGGGCCCACACTTGTGGCCAAGGTGTAGGCCCCCTCCGGTAATTCTTTCATTTAATATTTTTTTTATATTTTGAAAATATTCTTCGTGAAGTTTCAATTCATTCCGAGAACTTTTATTTCTGCACAAAAATAACACCAAGGCAATTCTACTGAAAACAGCGTTAGTCCGGGTTAGCTCCATTCAAATCATGCAAATTAGAGTCCAAAACAAGGGCAAAAGAGTTTGGAAAAGTAGATACGATGGAGACGTATCAAGGACCACTATGGAGACTGCATACAAGGTTTGATCTTTTTGTTACCAACTCATAGCGCAGAAGAAGTAGAGTCGATGACGATCGGTGGTGCAGATCCCCGCAGCTAGGATTTATGACCTCCCAACCACAAGGATGTACTCCCTCGTCTACTCCCTGGACGGATCTCCGGGCAGCCCTTCGAGAGGCCTTAGGACAGTCCCTCTGATAGTCCCACTGGACGGATCCTTGGACAGCCCTTCGGGTGGACCTAAGAATCTCGGACGGTCACTTGGGCAACCCTTCGGGAGGCACACTCGGAACTCGGACGGTCACTCCGACAACCCTTCGGGAGGACCTTCGAAACTCGAACGGTCATTCGGACAGCCCTTCGGGAGGCACTCTCTAACTAAGACCGAAACTACGATCTCTGTATAGAGTTGCACACATACGGTGTCATCAATCCGGCAGGGCTTCGCCGTCTAGAACTAGTTCCCACCAGAATCCAGATAGCCTTTCAACTCTATGAAACTATTTCGCTCGGAGGGAGAGAGAAAGCTAGATCATGCATGGCACTTGTATGTGAGAAAGAGTAAGTTTGGACAGCCCCCTCCACCTCTATTTATAGGAGAAGGAGGGGTGGAGGGGCTGAAATTTCTTCCCCATCCATCCATGTTATCTCCAAGATATTTTGGAGCAAAACCCCAAAAATGTGGCTTTCCAAAAAGTATCCAAAAAGCACTTTCACTATTCACGATGACATTTTTTCAACATCCGTTCAAACTGAAAATATTTATGTGCGCTTAGAACATTTCCATTACCCACTAAAATAATTTTCAATGCCTTTCAGTACAATACTGGATTAATGATTCTCATCTGTGAAAAGCATCTGAAGTGGTTCCGACAGCCTAGGAACATTTCAAGTTTTAATCCTGAAAAATTCCCAGAAGTTTCCAGAATAATTCTGGCACCCTCCAAAAATTATTAGGCATGTCCTGGAACCAATTTGACATAATGTAATACCTCGAAAAAAAAAATCGGTTATACAAAACTATTTTGATGTTCTCTCTCCAAAACTCTTCCGTTGTCTCCGAAACTTTTTCGGTGAATTTCTCTCAGACTCCCCGTCTAGTATTCAGCAGATAGATGACGCTTAAGAGTGTGACCCTATAGGTTTGGTGAAGTACAGACATGGTCGGAACTCTCTCCGATCAATGATCCACATCGAAGCCGTGGACACCCATATTGACCGCTATACCCACACGAATAAACATACGAGTGAACCTCCAGATGCAGCGTGCTATTCCTACTGCTTTGCAAAATACCCAAGGTGAGATTGATCGACATCCCCATGGATTAACAACTTGTCCACTACGCCAGTTACCTAGTTACCAGCATTTGTTCTCTTTTCTCGTTACTGTGTTCCAGCATCCCTGTGATCAAATCACAATGTGTCTGGCCAGACGATGATGGATACCGTAACACCGAGAGGGCCCAGAGATATATCTCCATCGTCGGAGGAGAAAATCCCAATCTTGAGCTATAAAGTTACTTGACATACTTTTCCATTAGCCCACAAGCCTCCGTAATAGCCACCCATTTACGGATGACGTTTAACAAACCCCAAAGTTCATGAAGCAAGCATGAAGAAACTTGATACCCTCATGGTCTAAGGAATTATGCAAACATGAACTTCCTCTATGTTATTAACCATTAACTTGTGACGAAAGCATCTCATAGCATAACAAGAATTCAGGTCGATTCAATACAAATGTTCTACCAGCATTGTGCCCTCGAAATTGCTGGCATAGACATGCCCATGATTGGGAAAACATCATAAAGCAACACTTGAGCTAGTCTTAGAGGAACGACTAGGAATACATTTTACCGTTTATTATACCACACGTGCACATGGGTTTTCCATGGAGCTGTTATGGATATACGGGCTCGGGAACCACAACAGTTTTAGCATGGAACATAAACATAATCATGAATTTGGAGATAAATAATATCATTTATTATTGCCTCTAGGGCATATCTCCTACAGTCTCGGTAATACAACATTGTAAAGATCTTGCAAGCAATGTGGGTAACGAGTTAGTCATGTGATCTTGTATTACGGAACGAGTAAAGAGACTTGCCGGTAACGAGATTGAACCAGGTACGGAGATACCGATGATCAAATCTCGGGCAAGTAACATATTGCCGGACAAAGAGAATCGCATACGGGATTAACCGAATCCTTGACATCATGGTTCAACCAATAAAAGATCTTTGTGGAATATGTAGGAACCAATATGGGCATCCAGGTCCCACAATTGGTTATTGATCGGAGAGCTCTCTCTGTCATGACTACATGATTCCCAAACCCACAGGGTCGTACGCTTACCATTCGTTGACACTAGAGTAGTATTGGGATATTTGATGATTGGTAACCGAATGTTGGTCGTAGCCCCGAATGAGATCTCGGGGATCATGAGGAGTCCCACAATGGTCAACAGGTAAAGATTTATATATGGGAAGTCATATTTTGGGTTCTAAAAAAAGGTGAAGTTTTTTCAGTATTGTACCGGGAAGATTCCAAAAGGTTTCGGAGGATCTGAAGTGGTTCGAAAGTCCACAAGTGGGTACACCACGTCCCAAGGTCTGGCATGGGCTGAGGGGTGGCACCCTGACCTTATTGGGCTAGGCGTACAAAGTCCTCAAAAGCCCATGTGGCTAGGGAAAGGAAAAAAGGGAGTCCTAGTAGGAATAGGATTGGACTTGGAGTCCAAGTTCTCTCCCCCTTTGGCCCCAACTACTATTAGGAGTTGGGATGGACTCCCAGCCCTCCCATGCACATAAATATATGGTAAGGGTGCATCAAGGCCCCCCAACACAGTGGCCTTGGCTGCTGCCCCGTCTCTCCCTCCCGGCATAGCTCTCGTTCACTGTTTTTTGCTTAGCGAAGCCCTGCTGGTATGCCGACTCCACCACCAACAACACCAACAAGCCGTCATGCTAGTTATGATACCATCTACTTCTCCGCCTTCTCTTACTGGATCAAGAAAAATGAGATGTCATCAAGCAACACGTGTGCTAGACTCCGAGCCGCCGTCCGTTCGCCACTAGATAAGTAGGATTGTGATCGGATCGCGAAGAGTATGACTACATCAACCGCGTTATATACTCTTCTCCTTTCGGTGTATGAGGGTACGTAGACACGCTCTCCCCTCTCATTGATATGTTTCTCCTAGATAGATCTTGGGTGTTCATAGGATTTTTTTTTCATGCTTCGTTCCCCAATATTGGCATCATGAGCTAGGTCTATGCATAGATGTATATGCATGAGTAGAACAGAAGGAGTTGTGGGCGTTGATGCTCAAATTTCTTACATCTCTTGTCTTATTTGGATTCGACGGTATTGTGGGATGAAGCAGTCCGGACCAAACTTACTTGTCCATGCACAAGAGATTGTTCCACCGATAGACATGCAACTTGTTTTGCATAAGGTGGCTAGTGGGTGTCTGTCTCTCCTACTTTAGTTCAATCTAATTTGACGAAGGCGGTCCTAGTAGAAGGCTACAGGGAAAATTTATTATCACCTTTGTGGCTTTACGTAGGTGAGAATGGTACTTGCTAGTTGCTCGTAGCATAAAATTTGCAACAACACAGTAGAGGACGTCTAACTTGTTTTTGCAGGGCATGTTTTGATGTTGTATGGCCGAAATGTGATGTGATATATGTTGATGTATGAGATGATCATGTTTGGTAATAGGTTCACGACTTGCATGTCAATGACTGCGGCACCCGGCAGGAGCCATATGGTTGTATTTAATTTATTATTCATCATGTATTTGATTTACTTTATGGCTATGCATTACCAATAGTGGTATAAGCAATAGATGGTGAGACGACCATGTGACAACACGAAGATGGAGATCATGGTGTTATCCCAGTGATGATGGAGATCATGCCAGTGCTTTGGAGATGGAGATCAAAGGCACAAGATGAAAATGGCCATATCATGTCACATATTTATTGCATGTGATGTTTATTTTTTGTGCATTTAATTTTGCTTAGGATGATGGTAGCATTATAATATGATCCCTTCACTTAATTTCAAGAAATTGTGTTCTCCCTATGTATGCACCATTGCAAAAGTTCATCGTTTCAAAGCACCTCATGATGATCGGGTGTGATAGACTCTGTGTTTGCATACAAAGGGTGTAAGCCAGTTTTACACATGCATGATACTCGGGTTAAACATGACGAGCCTAGCGTGTATAGACATGACCTGGGAACACAGGAGACTGAAAGGTAGAGCATGATTCATATATTAGATATGATCAACATGGAGATGTTCATCATTGATGACTTCCCCATCTCATGTGATGATCGAACATGGGTTAGTTGATTTGGATCATGTATCACTTAGACAACTTGAGGGATATTGATTTAAGTGGGAGTTCATTAGTCTTCATAGTCTTTGCAAAATTTATGTTGTAGATCAATGGCCGCCGTTGTTGTTCCCCTGATTTTCAGTGTGTTCCTAGAGAAACCTAAGTTGAAACATGATGGAAGAAACTAGGAAGAACTGGGTTCATAACTTGAGGCTTAACCTCAATACTGCACAGAAGGCTTATGTCCTTGAGGCATCGCTAGGTTTCTGATACGTCCGTTTTGCATCATGTTTTCTTATTGTTATTTTTAGTGTTTTTATTCAATATAACACTTTGGGGAGTAATTATAATTCATTTTCTCACATAATTTGCAAGGTTTATACAAAGAGTGAGAATACGGGCAACTTGAATTCTGGACCTGAAAAAGCTAGGTCAGAGATATCTATTCTGCACATCTCCAAATAAGCTGAAATTTCACGAAGATTACTTTTGTAATATATAAAAAATATTAGAGAAAAGAGATATTGGAGGAGGCCAACCAGGTGCCCACCAGGGACTAGGATGCGCCTAACACCCCCC